>CM038671.1:47450206-47857083 GCA_021605145.1 Aegilops bicornis
TCTCCATGCATCCCGGCCAGCCGCTGGTTTCTCCAGGGTGCCCGTCAACCGTCCTCCACCCAGTAGTGGATTTTGAAGTCCATCTTGGTGTTACCGGGGTGAATCGAGTACGGTGAATCATGAGCCTCCTGAAGAATTAGCTTCCTGAGTTCGGGATCATTGGGTACATAAATACGATCCTCGTACCATATAGCTCCGTATTCATCCTTACGAAACCCTTTAGGTTTTCCTTCATTCATCCTTTTCTTTATCTCATCAATTTCCTTGTCCGACTTCTGGGCTTCACGAATTCTTTCGGCCAAAGTGGACTGAACTTCCAGAGCTGCAACATATCCTCTAGGAACTATCTCCAGTCGGAGATCTCTGAGGCCGTCGACTAACTCCTGGGGTAATCCTCCCGCTATGAGAGTATTCACATAACTCTTACGGCTCAAAGCATCGGCTACAACATTAGCCTTTCCTGGGTGGTAATGCAATCTCATGTCATAGTCCTTGATTAACTCTAGCCATCTCCTCTGACTGAGGTTCAACTCTTTCTGTGTGAAGATATACTTCAAGCTCTTATGATCTGTGTAAACATCACAACTATTTCCGATAAGGAAATGTCTCCAGGTCTTGAGTGCATGCACTACGGCTGCTAACTCCAAATCATGTGTGGCGTAATTCATCTCGTGAGGTCGTGGCTATGCAGGTATAAGCTACAACTTTTCCTTCCTGCATGAGTACTCCTCCGAGTCCACTGGCGAAGCGTCACAATATACCTGGTAATCCTTGTGTATGTCCGGCAAAATCAGTACTGGGGCTGTAACCAAACGTTTCTTCAATTCCTGGAAATTGGCTTCACAATCCTCGGTCCAAATGTACTTGGCGTCCTTCTTCAACAGCTCAGTCATGGGCTTGGCAATCTTCGAGAAATTCTCAATAAACCTCCGATAATATCCTGCGAGTCCGAGAAAACTGCGGATTTCCTTGACTGAGGTGGGTGACTGCCAATCGGTGACTGATACAACCTTGGTGGGGTCAACTGCTATTCCTTCTCTTGAAATAACATGTCCGAGGAATCCGACTTCCTTCAGCCAAAATTCACATTTGCTGAACTTGGCATACAACTGATGTTCTCGGAGTTTCTCCAGAACTAGACGCAAATGTTCCTTATGCTCTTCCTCGCTCTTGGAGAAAATTAGTATATCATCGATGAACACCACGACAAACTTGTCCAGATATTCCATAAATACCTTGTTCATCAAATTCATGAAGTATGCAGGGGCATTAGTCAATCCGAATGACATGACGGTATACTCATATAAACCATACCTGGTAAATGCTGTTTTGGGTATATCCTTTTCACGGATCTTCAATCGATGATACCCTGATCGAAGATCGATCTTGGAGAATACCTTGGCTCCAACTAGCTGATCAAATAGATCATTAATCATTGGCAGAGGGTACTTGTTCTTGATGGTCACGTCGTTCAACAAACGATAATCCACAACCATTCTTAGGGTTCCATCCTTCTTCTCTACCAAAAGAACTGGGGCTCCCCAAGGTGACAAGCTTGGCCGAATATATCCCTTCTCCAATAGCTCATTAATTTGCTTTTTGACCTCTTCCAATTCGTTCGGGGGCATCCGATAGGGTCTCTTGGATATTGGGGCTGTGCCGGGCAATAACTCAATCAGAAATTCAATGTCTCTGTCCGGTGGCATTCCTGGTAATTCCTCCGGAAACACATCGGGAAAATCTTGTACTACTGGCACTTCCTCCTGAACAACTCCCGTGAGGGAATTCACCTGATTCTTCATCGGGATACGTCTAGATACATACTTGATCCTCTTCTGCTCCGGAGTGGTGAGCGAGAATCGTCTTCTTGAGCACGCGATCTATGTTTCCTTCAAACTTCGTCAACCAATCCATGCCTAGGATTACATCCAAGGTCCGGTTTCCAATACTATGAGGTCTGCGGAAATTTATGGTTTCCGATGTTGAGGGTTGCATGACAGCCTAAGCCTGCCATCATTTCTCCTCTGCGGGCCCGACGTGAAGAGGGCTTCTAAGGGTTTTAGTGGGCAACCCGTACTTTTCCACAACTACCCTTGATATAAATGAATGCGTTGCACCGTAATCAAAGAGTACCAATACCGGATGTGAATTTAACAAAACTTACCAACCACGATTAAAGGCTGATCATAGACGTCCTCCACGTCAATGTGGTTCACCTGAGCACGAGGAAAAGGGTTGGGCTTCTTTGCTGAGCTTCCATTGCTGTTTCCATTCCTCTGCTTGGCCTCCGGGCAGTCGGTGGCATAGTGCCCTGTTTTCTGGCACTTGAAACAGGTGATGTGACTCAGATCCTTCTGAACCGGGGCAGGACGATGCTGGTTGCCATTGCCGTTTCCATTGCCTGCCTTGTTGTCGTGGTTGCGGTTGTTCCCATTCCCTCCATGGTTATGTCCTCCATGATTATGTCCTCCATGGGTGTGATGGGTATGCCCTCCCGAGTATGGGGCATAACGGGGCTTCACGAGCTCCGAGTTGTACTTCCCAGCCATACTTCCGCTTGCGGCTATCAATCTGCTGCTGCTTGCCTTCGAGTATGGTGGCCTTGTCTACCAGCTCCTGGTAGTTGTTGAAGGTAGCCACCATTAGCTGCATTCCCAGCTCGTCATTGAGTCCCTCGAGAAACTTTTCCTGCTTTACGGCATCTGTGTCCACATCATCCGGGGCATAGCGAGCTAACTTGCTGAACTCATCCACGTACTGCCCCACGACGGTTCCCTGGCGTAAGTTGCGGAACTCACGCTTCTTCGCACTCATGGCTCCAGGTGATACATGAGCGGTGCGGAAAGCTTCTTGAACTGATCCCACGTGATGGTGGCGATGGGATAAGTGGCGGTGTAGTTCTCCCACCAAGAGGCTGCAAGTCCATCAAGCTGATGTCGGCAAAGCGCACCTTCTCTGCATCTGTGCATCCAAGTTGGCTAACTCCTTCCGACCTTGCGGAGCCAATCATTGGCCACAATCGGCTCAGTGCTGTTAGAGAACACTGGCGGATTCAGCCTTAGGAAGTGGGTCAAGTTGTCAATAGGGGGTGGTGGCGGTGGATTGTTGTTGTTGTTGTTGTTCTGGTTCTGGATGAGCATCTGCATGAGGGCATTCTGCTGCTAGATCAGCTGGGTGAGCTCCGACGGAAAGTTGAAACCGGGGTCACGTCTCGGAGGCATCTGGTGTTTTGGAGTGGATGAGAAAATTAGAATAGAACAAGGGTCTAATGAGAAAATATCACTACCCATATGAATGCACAATCATAATCACACCAATCGTTTATTCAATCATCTCAAACATGGTTCAATCTCGGATTACAAAATTCTCACGACTAATCGAAAATAACGGCCTAACTGATCGACGAAAAAATAAAATAACATGGCGGTCGACTAAATGTCTTCATCAATTATCCTTGCGTCCTCTGGTGCGGCGTCCTCCGGTGTGGCGTCCTCTGGTGCGGCGCCTCCTCTTCTTGGCTCCCTTCGGTGGAGCTCTCTTCATAATCCTGGTCATTGCTCACGAGGTCCGTCATCTCCACTCGGAAAAAGGTCTTCTCCTAGGTCCATCTTCTCCTCTAATGCGGCAACATCCATCTTCAGCTTGTCGACTCTCTCCATGAAATCCTTGATTTCTTCTTCATGGTCAAGGAAGTCCGCGTGTGCTTTCTCCTCCGGTTCAGTTCACGGAACAACAGCCTCCTGTGTACCTTCGAGTTACGGCGAGTCTGGATTTCCCGTTTCCTGAGGAGACTCTCCAAGTCTTGGACATAAGAGAGAATGGAGTCGTCCTCTACGGTACGGATGATATCTCCATTCCTGGCTCTGCGAGAAATCATGGCGAGGTCTGATGGGTCGAGCTCGACCCTGTACTCTTCTCGGAGATGTCCAAGTGCACGATATATCGCCATGTCTCTTCCGAGAATCCAACCAAATCGGTAAATTCAAAGTCAATGGGCTCTGAATGTCCTCCGAAGGTCCTCCCTGGAATGTGCACCTTAATCCTGTAGCGGGTATCCGTCGGAAGTGCATTGGTAGGCTTCCCGGTGATTGAGGGCAGATCAATCTTCAGCTTCTTCACGATCTGAACCAGCTTCTTGCCGAGATGCATCGTCTCATCTCGCTGGCAAAACTCCGGTAGTAGAACTGGGGTGAAATCGGCGGCCATCTAGAATGTTGAAAATCGGAGAGAAGTCAGAAATGAACAGGGGAGAATTACGGAATGATAAGGACATAAAATAAATAGTCTCTTCCTATGGCTTTCGATCCTAGGGTTACGTCCTACGGTCAGTGTGCTCTGATACCATCTCTCAGAGCGACCCGACCGAAATCGGTCAAGTCTTCGTAGCTGTACCATCCCAAGATCATGCTTTGGCACACACGGTACATTGATGAAAAGAATCAAAGTTCAATCACACCTGAATTTATTACACGATTCTCATATCGGTATTTATTACAATAGAATAAATTCGAAGGCCAACTCATGAGAAATAAACTAAACAAAGCTGCGGAAGCGGAGACGAATAGCGAGTCCATCCGACTCCATAGGGCAATCGCCAAGCGTGGATCGTAGCCTCACTCCTGATCGGAAAACTCCTCTGCAACATAAGACGTTGCAGCCGTGTAGGTCAACATTTTGAATATGCCGGCAAGTCAAAAGAGAATAACAATAAAAATTACTAACACTATATGCAATTTGGCTGTGGGGCTCTAAGTTTCATTGTTTTATGAAAAAGCCAGTTTTCCCTACAACAAGGACTTGTTTGCAAATACTACAAAATGTTGGTAGTGATTGAGATGGTTCCGCCAACCAATGTCTCATTCCCAATTATTAAAATAACCCCTCAATTAATTTATTAAGTTCGATTGTTGAGATATCCGAAATACTCCAAGTTCCAGAGGCTCAAATTGTCCTCAGAATCGGGACACGGCTAACCGATTAGATCTTCACTCTGCAGAGGTTTGCGACTTTACCCGCAAGAATCGTTCCTCCTTTAAGTCTTCGCACTTCACGGTGTTTGAAGACGGACGAACGAAACAGGTCTTCGAAGAGTTCCTCTAGGCCACCGCCGGTGCCCATCCAATCCTACCGTTCTTCTACATCTCGTAGCACCGTCCGGTCGAGTCACACCTAGGGTCGACCAAGCCAGGGCCCATAATGGCTTGCGGCTGCATGTAAGCTTCCGGTCAATGGGGTATCCATCCGCCTCTTCGTGGCTGGGTGAAGCTTTCCGCAAGATGTCATGGCGCTTCTCCATGCATCCGGGCCAGCCGCTGGTTTCTCCAGGTGCCCGTCAACCGTCCTCCACCCAAAGAGTGAATTTTGAAGTCCATCTTGATCTTGAAGTCATGGGGTTGTCATCATCTTGACTCTCACATCTCCCTTATGAATCACTCAACCAACCCCGTCTACGAGCATAGCAAAATTAAACTACTTCGTCCCAGGCCATGGTAACAAGGGGAATTGGTTTCATCCTACCTCATGATACTACTCAAGAACATAACTTAAAATTCTCCTACTGCATGCATGGTGGGGAGGTATAATTCTAATGCAACAAAATCATAGGTATTGTAAAAGAAAACATGATCAATGACTTGCCTGGCTGACGGTCTTCGAAAGCTAGGGACTCATGATAGCAGGCTTCGCACTCCGGAAATTCTATTGAATCAAACAATAGCACAAATAAGTATGGCACAATATAACATACAGAAAGTTGGAAGTAAAACACCCAAGCACTCAAACCAAAATCCAAAGAACACTCGGAGAAAGCAAAATCAAGGCTTTCACCACATCAAGCAACAACTAAGAAATAGTTTTACACAACTAAAACTTTTCTTAACAGAACCTAAGCATGGGTTTTGCTAACTAACAGAAGGGAAAACATCATACAAACTAGGAGCAAAAAGAATCACATCAAAAGCTATTATAGGACTCCTATTATGCCTATAACAATCCTAGCAAGGAGAAATAAAATAAAAATTTTATTCTACTGTAAATAAAAGTTCAAGTTCTAAAACTACAGAAACTAATCTAAATAAACTATAACATAGGTAAAATAAAATTATTTACTATATAAAATAATAGGAAAACAGTAGCTAGTTAAATAAACAAGAAACACATGATTTCGACTAAAACTATTTTTTTTATAAAAAATACCCAAATAAATTCCTACTGCTGGGCAAAGTCAAAACAAAGCAGTGACAAAAAGAATCACTAAAATAAAATAATCCTAACTCATTTTATAGCAGAAATACTAATCTGTCTAAAACAAAAATAAAACAATTTCTAATTATTTTAACATGGCCAAACATATTTTCTACAGAAACTACAACAAATTTGCAAACTAACAAAAAAAGAATCAACTAAAAATATTAAGTAACCTAAAAGATATGGATTTTACAAAACTGAAACTATTCTGTTAAAAACAGAAACGAAAATAAAACTAAAAAGAAAAACTAGCGCTAACGGGCCTATCTAACGCTCAGGCGTCATATAACTAAAGCGTGCCCGCGGTTAACAGAAAATAAACCGATCGGGCCGGTCTAACTAAACCGCTAACTAAACCAAAATAAACCGTAATTAAATCGGTCTTTTTAAAATAAAACCTACCCCTTCGTAGATCTAATCTAGGCCCTAGGTTCTAGATCTAACGGTGGCGGGCGGCTCCTGCGACTCACCGCGGTGGCGACGACGGCGACGGACGACGGCGGCTCGGGCGGCGACGGCGCTGGTGGTTCGGTGGTCGGGGACGATGGCGGAGACGTCCGGCGGGTGCGGCGGCTCGAGGGGAGGTCGGGGGTGGTCTCGGGGGCGGCGAGGGGGTCGGAGGAGCTCGGTGGGGCGGCAATGGCGCGGCGGGGGCGCTCGGCTCCGGCGAGCGATTGCGGCGAGGGGAGAGGGTTTCGGGGGTCGGGAGGCGGAACGGGGTGAGGGAGGTGAGGTATTTATAGGGGGTCGACTTGGAGGAGGGGCGAATCGGGAGGTGATCCCGAGATCCCGGGATTCAGCGGCGGCGGTTCGGGCGTGGGGAGGCGGGCGAGGGGAAAGAGACGAGGCGGGCCCAAGGCCAAGTGAGAGAGGGGAGAGGTAGCGAGGGCGTCGAGGGAGGGGTTTTCACAAGGCTGGGCCAAGCTGGCGCTTGTCGGGCAGCTACTGGCTGGCTACTGGTGGGCTGCCTTGGCGCCTGGTGGCCGGGTTTGGGGTGGCCTGGGGGTTCTTTTTCCTTTTTTTTTGAATTAGGGAGAGGGGGAATATATATAATATATATATTTTTATATAGGACATATATATATATATCAAAATGATCAGGGGAATTTACCCTACAACTTGGACATTTTTCCAGGGCAAAACTCAAACTAAAAAAAACATTTTCTAGAAATCTCAAATAAAATCAAATTTGAATTCAATCTTTTTGGCAAAACTTTTCTTCTGACATTTTTGGAGTGTCATGTTTACTCCTCTCATACTTTTTCTCAAGTATTTGTCAGGCATTGTTTTGAAGTAAATTCAACTGCCAATTTGAATTCAAAATTCCAACAAACTCAAAATCCTCTGAAATGAATCAAATGTCACTCAATTCAAACAATAATGCATAGATGCCTAGCTATAATTGTAAAACATTCCAAATGGGAAATTTGGGATGTTACAAGGAGAGGATGATGCAGCATAGTAGCGTAAGTATTTCCCTTAGTTTTTGAGAACCAAGGTATCAATCCAGTAGGAGGCCACACGCAAGTCCCTCGTACCTGCACAAAACAATAGCTACTCGCAACCAACGCGATTAGGGGTTGTCAATCCCTTCACGGTCACTTACGAGAGTGAGATCTGATAGAGATAATATTTTTGGTATTTTTGGTATAAAGATGCAAAGTGAAAAGTAAAAGGCAAAGTAAAACAAAGCAAATATAAAAGTGATGGAGATTGATAGGATGAGAATAGACCCGGGGGCCATAGGTTTCACTAGTGGCTTCTCTCAAGAGCATAAATATTCTACGGTGGGTGAACAAATTACTGTTGAGCAATTGTGAATTGAGCATAGTTATGAGGTCATCTAGGTATGATCATCTATATAGGCATCACGTCCGAGACAAGTAGATCGAAACGATTCTGCATCTACTACTATTACTCCACTCATCGACCGCTATCCAGCATGCATCTAGAGTATTAAGTTAAAAAGCAGTAACGCCTTAAGCAAGATGACATGATGTAGAGGAATAAATTCATGCAATATGATAAATACCCCATCTTGTTATCCTCGATGGCAACAATACAATACGTGCCTTGCAACCCTTTCTATCACTAGGTAAGGACACCGCAAGATTGAACCCAAAGCCATGCACTTCTCCCATTGCAAGAACTACCAATATAGTTGGCCAAACCAAACAGATAATTCGAAGAGACTTGCAAAGATAACTCAATCATACATAAAAGAATTCAGAGAAGATTCAAATATTATTCATAGATAAGCTGGATCATAAACCCACAATTCATCGGTCTCAACAAACACACCGCAAAAAGAAGATTACATCGAATAGATCTCCACGAGAGAGGGGAGAACATTGTATTGAGATCCAAAAAGAGAGAAGAAGCCATCTAGCTACTAGCTATGGACCCGAAGGTCTGAAGTAAACTACTCACACTTCATCGGAGGGGCTATGGTGTTGATGTAGAAGCCCTCCGTGGTGGATGGCCCCTCCGGCGGAGCTCCAGAGCAGGCCCCAAGATGGGATCTCGTGGATACATGAAGGTACGGCGGTGGAATTAGGTTTTTGGCTCCTGTTCTGATCGTTTGGGGGTACGTAGGTATATATAGGAGGAAGGAGTACGTCGGTGGAGCTTCGAGGGGCCCATGAGGCAGGAGGCGCGCCCTGGGGGGGGGGGTGCCCTCCACCCTCGTTACCGCCTCGTGGCTTTCTTGACGGAGGGTCCAAGTCTCCTGGGTCTTATCTGATGAGAAAATCACATTTCCGAAGATTTCATTCCGTTTGGATTCCGTTTGATATTCGGTTTCTTCGAAATACTGAAAAAGGCAAAAAACAGCAATTCTGGGCTAGGCCTCCGGTTAATAGGTTAGTCCCAAAAATAATATAAAAGTGGAAAATAAAGCCCATTATTGTCCAAAACAATATATAAAGTAGCATGGAGCAATCAAAAATTATATATACGTTGGAGACGTATCAACTGCCATGAGAAAATAATGCTATTTTTTACTAGTACACTTGTACTCCCTCACTGACAAAACCAATTCTGAAATAGAAGGCCAATCATGTACTTGGTTTCACCAACTGGTGAGGAGAAAGTGAAACAGAGCATGAAGAGGAAGAAGAAGAAGAATAAACAGTGCTTTAACTCTGCTGGAAGTTTTTGATAATCTTTCGATATAATCTCAGCACTGGTAAACAAGAGTGATTTCAACCATACATTTGAAGTGCACAAAAATATATACTATTGAGTGATTCCAGTGAGTGCTTTATCATCTCTTATGGGACTACATGAATAAGCTTTTTTTTCAGGTTGGTACAGGCCTAAGGCCTTCATCCATATTAGTTTGCTGCCATCTCTATTTGTATCGTGCTACTGTCATGAGAAACTCCTTTATCTTTGCACGTTAAAGTTTTGCAACCTATGATAAATGGAAATGCTTTGAGTGTTGAGCTGATTGGCACTGATTAAATAAACTAATACCTCTCTTTAAGCAAGACTACTATGTTGCTAACTTTACCCATTAAGATAATGATGGTGCTTCTATTTGTTAGTGTATGTTTCATTAACTAGTCCCACTATTACAGTAATCTCACTCTCTCAATATATGTGCCAACAGGGATGCTCGATTTTGGTGGAACTGCAAAAAACTTTGGGTGCTTCATTGCCTCGACAGCTTCCGTCCTTTCCTATCAGTCGCTAATCTCGGCTTGCTTTCTTCCTTTGCTATCAGTCGCTTCGCTTATCTCGGCTTCCAGTCAAAGGAAATAGTAATTGATATGCTACCTTACACATGTTGGTACTGGTCTTTATCCTGATTATCTTGCTTGCCATGTATTGGTACTTTGGTATTGTGCTACTGTTTGCCGATTTTATAAAGGAGTAACTTGGAGCCTGAACTCGCAGGCAAATCATTGCATTGGGTGATTTCAGTAGAACTGCACAAAATGATCAGATGGACAGATACTTATGCTGCTGCCATGTACCCCAAAGTTCACTTAGACAAGCATCGATGTTGACAATAAATGCCTATATTCATTCGAGTATCAACCGGCGTCAACCAGTTGTCAAACTCCCAAGTATTAGGAGAGTGAACGCCAAAAATATTGCTTGGCGCATAGCCCAGAAGAACACAGTCCAGTCTTTGGTCCCAACTTGTGCCTTTTGGTTATCGGCAGATATGGTAGCGAACTGTATGGCATGGAGTTTAAAGATTCCGACAAGTTGGTTGGCGTGTATATTCATCCGGCACTTAATCAGTCTCAAGACGCCAGGATGCTCCATTTCAGCTTGAACTGCGCAAAATATTTGGGTGGTTCATTTTCTCAACCGCCTCCTTTCTAAATGCGCAATGTAGAATTTTGGCGAGCTACAGGACCAAGATGAGCCAGTAAACTAGTTGGATGAAAATAGTGGCCAAGTTTCTCAAACCTCGCTCGGCACGAGGCCACTATTTGGGGATAAACCTACAAGCAAAGTTTAGATTGTCTGTGCTTCCTCTTATGTACTAGAAAGTTTACTCGTACAAGAACTAATTTTAGAAAGAAGTATCTCCGAATGAACACCATTTACCAGTCTGTACCCTAGGTAATTAAAGTTCGTCGATGTATCATATTGGATGTGATCTCAATCATTTGGATGCATAAACATACTGAACATGTGTATATCTGAATCTTTTTGTGAATTATGTATGAATATTGTCGTGTGATCTATCAATCATTTGGATGCATAGACATCTTGAGCTTTGTATATATGAATCTTTTGAGTTGTTGATAGTGAATGTTGGCTATGAATATGAACGTGTCCTATGAACCTGAGTTTGATACGAATGTTTACCTTTTCTGTTGTATTTGTGTGTGAACTTGTTAGTATGCCTACTGCGGGGTATGTGACGTGTGGGTGTCAACGGTACACCTTCTTCCCGAGAAGAATTGCACCTGCTTTGTTAGGGTAGCAATGGCGCATCAACTCTTTTTAATCTTTTTATTACTCTGTCTTCCCCTCTCCCCCGCTCAACCCCTGCCGTAATGTTTTCGGCCTCAAAACAAACATAGTACTGTGTTGTTTTGGGGGCTTGATGAAAAATCAAGTCCTGGTTTCTGTAGGTTGACCCGCCCAGCAAATGGGCTGCTGGTCCACCACGACGGACTGGGAGGCTAAAAATACAAGTTGTATTGTGCAGAGGCAAGTACAAAAACGCTATCGAGAGCCATCCACTGAAGAAAAAAAATCGCTCCTGATGTGCTTCTTCAGTCGTGCCGCCGGCCCCCTCTTTAATCCAGTTCGCTCGGGGATCTGGTATCATTTTTTTTCCAGAGGGCGAACAAGTATCAGCTAGGCCTAGGTTTTGTATTTTAACATGTGTAGCCCACGACATACGGAGACAGTGGTTTCAACTTATTTTTTGAGGTCCACACCGGCCTATGGGCTTTTTGTTAAAAATCGGCAGCCCAATGTATTTTTTTTAATAAAACACAGGTCTCTGTTCTATTTATCTATATATAAGAATAATAATGTTGTGTCCAATTTATGTTTTCCCTTCTAACCACATTATATATATTTATATTATTACTATTATCGTATATTTTATAGAGACTTATATATACATTATAAAAACATCCCACGTGTTATTAACTTATAAAAGTAAATGTTTAACAAAAGTTGGCAAGGAAAATCCTGGTTGTTTTTGACTCACACGCAAGGAAAATCCTGGTGATTGCGTGCATAAAAGCTTCATGGAAGATTTTAAGGACCAATTTAATAATAACGCGCTCATTTTTATTTTGAGCAATAACTCGCTAATTTGTTAATTATATATATAAAAAATGTGCCTCTCCGGTTTATTCTTTGATATTAATTGCTCCTTCTAACATAACATTATATATATAACGAGCCCAGCTAATTCGTGTATTTCAAGGAAGTGCAAATGGGCTGGGATTTCTTAGAAAATATAAATGGGCCTGATTGACGCGAAATTATTTGTTCACCCAGCCCAGCAAATGGACTGTACATTCTAGAAAACATGGGTTAAATATATGCCACATTTTTGCAGGCTGACATGTGGGCCAATAGGTCGAAGCCTACGCAGAGCGTCGTCAACTTGGTCAACAAATGATTGTGACATCCACAGCCATTGGATTTATATCCAACGGCCGGCATGCACCTTCAATCTCTCGTCTTCTGCTTCCTCCAGCGTCGCTGGGACCAAATGGTCCGGCCTCCGGCGGCTAGCGGCTCTGCTTAGCACGCATCGCTGCAAAGTGCTACCCCACCGTCGGCCAGGCTATCCCTCCACCCCTCGGCACCTCCTTTTATTCTCCACAGACTACAGCCCCACGCCGCAATAGAACTAGTTATAACCCTTCTCCTCCTCTCAATCTGTGACTCCACTGCCGCGTCTTCCCATCTCCGAGTCATTCCCGTCCGATTTGGTGGCTGACTTGTGGGCCTACTAAGCGGACGTGTACGCAGGGCTTTGTCAACTTAATCAACAAATGATTCTAGCAGCTGGACTGTTGGATGTTAATCCAACAGCCGTGCTCCTTCTTCAACCTCTGTTCTTGCTCCTGTCTCCCGTATGCGTCACATGCTGTCTTGCCAAGACCAACCAGTCAAGTTTCTCACTCCTCTCCATCTGCGACTCCACTGCCCCGTCTTCCCCATCTCCGGGTCTTCCAGTCTGGGGCCTCGCCGTCGTCCACCAGCCTTGGTGCGCTCGGCACAGTGTGGTCAACATGGTCAACAACTGAGAGTCATCGGAAGATGACTGTACGTGGAGGCTGATAGTGGGGACGCACCACGCCCATGGACGCATGCATGCAACGGAACGCGGCGTGGTCAACGTGGTCAAGGAATGACTTCCATCGGAAGTGTACTGTACGTGGAGAGGCTGACAGCTGGGTCCACGGCCGCAGCAAGGAAGTGCCTCCTTATTACGCAGAAAATAATGATTCCTCCACCTGACAGCAGGGACCCACTGGACGGGCCACCGTATTTTGCGAAAAAAGTTTCCCCCTGGCTGCTGGGATCCACCTGATGGGCCACCGTATTTCGCGAAAAAACGTTCCCCCCGCTGTCATCTCGGACCCACTGGAAGTGCCTCCTTATTAAGAAGAAAAAAAATGAATACCCTCTGCTAGTTGGGACCCACCTTGGTGGGAGGCTAACTTGTGGGCCCACTAAGTTGACGGGGACGGAGGGCTTTGTCAACTTAGTCAATATGAACGATTCTAGCTCCAGTGACCCTATGATGTCCATCCAACGGCCGTAGTGCTTCTTCCAACATCTGGTCTTCTTGCTCCAGCCACCCAAAGCAGCGCCGGTCGTGCCGTGTGCACATGCCTCCCGTGGCCGGCTGTGATGCCGCGGAGGCCTCACCGCCCCCTACTACTCCTGCCGCTGGCCAGGCCATCCCTCTACTCACCCACACCCCCTGTTATTCTGCGGCGATGACAACCTCACACCGCAGCCAAACGAGTGAACCGTCATACTCCTCTACGCATGGGCATCCACTGCTGTGTCTTCCCCGGCTCCGCGTCGTCCCCTTCCTAGGCCTCACCGTTGTCCACCGCCCTGGTGCTCTCGGCGCGGCGTGGTCAACATGGTCAAGGAACGACTTCCATCGGAAGAGTACTGTATGTCGAGAGGCTGACAGCTGGGTCCACGGCGGCCGCAAGGAAGTGCCTCCTTATTACGCGGAAAATAATGATTCCTCCACCTGACAGCAGGGACCCACCAGACGGGCCACCGTATTTCGCGAGAAATGTTTCCCCCTGATTGCTGGGACCCACCAGCTACATCTTCGCACGCAAGGAAGTGCGTCCGAGCAAAAAAAAAAATGATTCGCCCCCCTGACTGCTGGGACCCAACAGCTACATCTTCGCACGCAAGGAAGTGCCTGACAGTCGGGACCCACCTGGTTGAAGCGTACGTAGCGTTGTCATTCTGGTCGCGAATGTGTATGTACATACTGGTGGATGTAGAGGCACGCACGTGTCGTAGTAGAGGCGCGCACGTAGCATGTACACGTACGTACAGCGGCCAGTGTGCAAGAAAGAAAATACGGCCACGTACGTACATACGGGCGGGGTCTCGAACACCTACTCGCACATACGTACGGCCAGGGCTCGTATACATGGCTGGGTTGGAACAGAGAAAAAGCGTCGTCGTCGTGTTCATGGGGAGCCAACCGGCTGGGTCGGAACGGAATGTGCCGTCGTGTTCATCGGGAGGGCTTGGACGGAACAACTGATGGAAACGAGGCCTGGTGTACCGCAGAACGGAGGAAACGGCCTTGTGTTCGACTGGCCATGTTCGAAACGGGATCCTGTTCATTGGGGGGGGGGGAGGGGGGTCGGGCGTACCGCAAAATGGAGGAAACGGACTTGTGTTGGACCTCCTACGGTCGAAACGGGGTCCTTTTGATCAGGAGGGGTGTGGCGTACCGCAAAACGGAGGAAACAGACTTGTGTTGGAGCGCTACGGTCGAAACGGGGGTCTTGTTCATCGGGAAGGGTGTGGCGTACCGCAAAATGGGACTCCACGGGATACTGTTCATCTCCACCATCGACCTCCTCCAGCCTCCACGGGCTACTGTTCATCCACCATCGACCTCCTCCGGCCTCCACCGCGATCGCTCATCCACGGGCTCCTGTTCATCCAGCCTCCACCGCGCTTACTCCACCGGCTCTTGTTCAACCACCCCTCTCCACGGGATCCAGTTCAACCACCCTCCACGGGCTACCGTTCATCCACCCTCCACCGCCATCGCTCATCCAGCCCTCCACGGGGTCGTCCTATTCATCCAGCCCTCCACGGGGTCCTGTTCATCCAGCCCCATCCGGCTCGATCGATCGGGGTCTTGTTCATCCAGAGGCAAGCCACGGGGTTCTGTTCATCCACCCCCACCGCTCACTGTTCATCCAACCCCCCCCCCCCCACCCTGCAACGCTCACTGTTCATCCAGAGGCAGCATCGATCGGCTTCAGTTAGCAGCAGTAGCGAAGGAATTGCTCGATCGGGTTCAGTTAGAGCCAACGCCTCGCACACACGCACGTACGTGTACGAGAGAAACGCACATCGCTCGGCCCCCGACCACCCACCGTAACCGGGAACTCCCCGAAATTTTCCTCGCCCTCGCTTCTACCATGGTTTTTTCCATCATGGACGGCCCAAAGAATGTCATGCAGCTGCGTCTCCAGCCCGCCCAGGACGAAAAGCCCATTTTCTGTCATGATTTTTTGTCATAGAAGTAGGAGCCCACCACATCTATGATGATACCGGGTTTTGTCACAATTATCTTCATAGAAGTGTCATAAGTATGACATAAATTTTTTTCGTTCGGCCCAAAATGTCACGGATGTGTCTTTTTTGTAGTGTATCAACATACAACTAACACTATGGTGTGATCCACACGCTCGCTCATATGATGGGCACCAAAGGACAAGAACATAACTACAAGCAAATTAAACCAATCATAGCAATTCACCAATTACCGATAGGACAACGAAAATCTACTCAGACATCATAGGATGGCAACACATCATTGGATAATAATATGAAGCATAACGAACCATGTTCATGTAGAGGGTACATCGGGTTGCGGGAGAGTGGACCGCTGCAGATAGATGGGGGGAAGGTGATGGAGATGTTGGTGAAGATGGCGGAGGTGTTGGTGTAGATCGCGGTGATGATGATGGCCTCAACGTCGTTCCGGTGCCATCGGAAGCGAGGGGGAGAGAGCCCCCCTTCTTCTTCTTCCTCCTCCTTGACCTTCTCCCTAGATGGGAGAAGGGTTTCCCCTCTGGTCCATGGTATCCATGGCATGGGAGGGGCGAGAGCCCCTCCGAGATTGGAACTGTCTCTCTGTCTCTCTCTGTTTTTGCGTTTTTCTTTCTGGCCTTTCACCGTTTCTTATATTCCCGGAGATTCGTAACTCCAATTGGGCTGAAATTTTAACACGATTTCTATCCGGATTTTAGCTTTCTTGCGGCGAAAGAAGGGCACCAACCACCTTACGGTGTGGCCACGAGGGCCCAGGGCATGCCTGACCCCCTGGGGCGCGCCCCCTGCCTCGTGGCCCCCTCGGGCATCATCTCGCGTTGATTCTTCTTCCCAAAAATCATAAATATTCCAAAAAAAAATCTCCGTCAGTTTTTATCCCGTTTGGACTCCATTTGATATGGGTTTTCTGCAAAACAAAAAACATGAAACAAACAGGAACTGGCACTGGGCACTGGATCAATATGTTAGTCCCAAAAACAGTATAAAAAGTTGCCAGATGTATATGAAAGTTGTAGAATATTGGCATGGTGGAACAATCAAAAATTATAGATACGATGGAGACGTATCAACGGGTAAAAAGTAACAAAAGTAAACAAGGTGCAGCAAGGTGGCCCAATCCTTTTTGTAGCAAAGGACAAGCCTGGACAAACTCTTATATAAAGGAAAACGCTCCCGAGGACATATGGGAATTATTGTCAAGCTAGTTTTCATCATGCTCATATGATTCGCGTTCGTTACTTTGATAATTTGATATGTGGGTGGACTGGTGCTTGGGTACTGCCCTTCCTTGGACAAGCATCCCGCTTATGATTAACCCCTCTCGCAAGCATCTGCAACTACAAAAGAAGAATTAAGGTAAACCTAACCATATCATGAAATATATGGATCCAAATCAGCCCCTTACGAAGCAACACATAAACTAGGGTTTAAGCTTCTGTCACTCTAGCAACCCATGATCTACTTATTACTTCCCAATGCCTTCCTCTAGGCCCAAACAATGGTGAAGTGTCATGTAGTCGACGTTCACATAACACCACTAGAGGAAAGACAACATACATCTCATCAAAATATCGAATCTAATACCAAATTCACATGACTACTTATAACAAGACTTCTCCCATGTCCTCGTGAACAAACGTAACTACTCACAAATCATATTCATGTTCATAATCAGAGAGGTATTAATATGCATAAAGGATCTGAACATATGATCTTCCACTAAATAAACCAACTAGCATCAACTACAAGGATTAATCAACACTACTAGCAACCCACAGGTACCAATCTATGGTTTTGCAACAAAGATCGGATACAAGAGATGAACTAGGGTTTGAGAGGAGATGGTGCTGGTGAAGATGTTGATGGAGATTTACCTCCTCCCGATGAGAGGATCGATGGTGATGACGATGGCGATGATTTCACCTTCCCGGAGGGATGTTTCCCCGGCAGAACAGCTCCACCGGAGCCCTAGATTGGTTCCGCCCAGGTTCCACCTCGAGACGGCGGCGCTTCGTCTTGAAAGCTTCCTTATGATTTTTTCCAGGGCAAAAGACACCTTATACCAGAAGATGGGCATCAGGGGGCTTCCAGGTGGCCCACGAGGCAGGGGGGCGCGCCCCCCACCCTCGTGGACAGTGGGTGGCCCCCCTCTGGTGCTTTCTTCGCCCAATATTTTTAATATATTCCAAAACTGACTTTCATGGAGTTTGAGGACTTTTGGAGTTGTGTAGAATAGGTCTCTAATATTTGCTCCTTTTCCAGACGAGAATTCCAGCTGTCGGCATTCTCCCTCTTCATTTAAGCCTTGTATAATAAGAGAGAAAAGGCATAAGTATTGTGACATAATGTGTAATAACAGCCCATAATGCAATAATCGATATAAAAGCATGATGCAAAATGGACGTATCACCGCCACTTTCCACTCCACCCGTACGCTTAGCTAGTAGCCATGCCCCCACGCTGCCGGGTGAGGAGCGAGCCGTTTCTGATGCCGGAGCGTCGGCCCAAGCTCCTTGAGCAAATATGTGCTAAGCTCGAAGCCTGGATCGCCGCAGGGCTACCTCCGGATGCAGTGGATCCGAAGGAGGAGTTGGAGGAGGAGGAGGATGAGCCGGAGGAGGAGGATGTGGGGGACGCTGGCGATGCGGATCTGCAGCCAGAGGTAGACCATCCTTGATTTTCTCTGGTCGGAGTCGACTCCGGAGGCCAGACGCCGTCGCCGGCAGGAGATGAAGGTGCAGCAGGCCGGAGAGGAGGCGGAGATGCTCGCCTACATGAATGAGATCGAGCGGGAGGAGGATGAACCGGAGCCCTCCTACGTACCCGCCCGTCCACCCGGTGCCCGACAACGTCGTCGTGGACATCTCGGACGACGAAAAGTAGCTAGGGTAGTACGTACCATAGTCATAAAGGCTAGACTTCTAGGGTTTTGCCATTACGATCTCGTGGTAGATCAACTCTTGTATACTCATATTCATCAAGATCAATCAAGCAGGAAGTAGGGTATTACCTCCATAGAGAGGGACCGAACCTGGGTAAACATCGTGTCCCTTGTCTCCTGTAACCATCGATCCTAGACGCACAGTTCGGGACCCCCTACCCGAGATCCGCCGGTTTTGACACCGACAGCAGGTGCTTCTCCGGCCCACTGGATGTCTTCTGGTCCAAAAATAATCCACAAAAAGTTTCACTGCGTTTGGACTCCGTTTGGTATCGATTTCCTGCGATGTAAAAAACATGCAAAAAATAGCAACTGGCACTTGGCACTATGTCAGTAGGTTAGTACCAAAAAATGATATAAAATGACTATAAAATGATTATAAACCATCCAAGAATGATAATATAACAACATGGAACAATAAAAAATTATAGATACGTTGGAAACATATCAGCATCCCCAAGCTTAATTCCTGCTCGTCCTCGAGTAGGTAAATGATAAAAACAGATTTTTTGATGTGGAATGCTGCCTAACATGTCAGCTGATATTCTTTTCTTTATAGCATGGACATTTGGACTTTTATATGGTTCAAAGCAATAGTCTAGTTTTGACATGAGACTTAAATACTCAAGCATATAACAAGCAACCATGTCTTTCAAAATATCAACGCTAAAATAAGTTATCCCTAGCCCATCATGCTCAAACATTGATCCATTCATGAAGCACACTCGCATATTAGCTACACCCAATGCTCAAGTATGATCATAGTTCCCCTTAGTTGGTGCTTTATAAGAGAAGATGAAAACTCAAAATAAAAATAAAAATTGCATAAAGTAAAAGAAAGGCCCTTCACAGAGGGAAGTAGGATTTGTAGAGGTGCCAGAGCTCAAAGCGAAAAACTTAGAGATAAATTTTTTTTGGGAGGTATACTTTTCCCACCAACGAAAACGACTTAGAGTTCCCCACACTTTCCATGCTTAGATATATCATAGGCGGTTCCCAAACAGAAAATAAAGTTTATTCGTTTTTCCACCATACTTTCACTTTCCATGGCTAGCCGAATCCACGGTTGCCTTCCGTACCAACACTTTCCCAGGAATTTATTATTTGACAACATAAAGTAAATTCATTTTTTTTCATTTTGGGACTGGGCATCCCTAATATCTTTGCCTTACTCTCGTGCAATGACAAGTGAATAAACACTCATCGTGAGAATAACACATCTAGCATGGAAAATATAGGCCACCCCTCACCGCCTCGCGAGCGGTACGAGCACACAAAAGAGAAATTTATTTTGAAATTTAGAGATGGCACATACAAATTTGCTTAGAACGGCACAGAAATACCGCATATAGGTAGGTATAGTGGACTCATGTGACAAAATTGGTTTAAAGGATTTTGGATGCACAATAGTGATCATACTTAGTGCAAAATGAAGGCTAGCAAAAGACTGGGAAGCGACCAACCAAGAAACGAATAATTTCATAAGCGAGCATTGAGCATAATTAACATCAAATAATGCACCACAAGTAGGATATAATTTTCATTGCATGACTATTGACTTTTGTGCTTGCATAGGGTATCACAAACCTTAACACCAATATTCTTACTAAAGCATAATTACTCATCAACATGACTCACATATCACATCATCATATCTCAAAACTATTACAAGGAATCAAGTTAATTTATTTTGTCCAATGATCTTCATGAAAGTTTTTATTACATCCTTCTTGGGTATCTTTCACTTTGGAACTAATTTTCATGTGTTGCTTTTTATAAGTGTCGGTGTCAAAACCGGCGGATCTCGAGTAGTGGTCCCGAACTGTACGTCTAGGATCGATGGTAACAGGAGACGGGGGACAGAATGTTTACCCAGGTTCGGGCCCTCTCTATGGAGGTAATACCCACTTCCTGCTTGATTGATCTTGATGAATATGAGTGTTTACAAGAGTTGATCTACCACGAGATCGTAATGGATAAACCCTAGAAGTCTAGCCTATGAGTATATGGTAATGAATCTGTCCTAACCGGACTATGCTCTCCGGTTTATATAGACACTGGAGAGATCTAGGGTTACATGGAGTCGGTTACATAGGAGGAAATATTCATAATCGATCGCCTAGCTTGCCTTCCATGCCAAGTAGAGTCCAATCTGGACACGGGTATAGTATTCGGCCTTCATGTCTTCATAGCCCATCCGTCCGGCCCAACAGATAACAGGCTGGACGCCCGAGGACCCCTTAGTCCAGGACTCCCTCAGTAGCCCCTAAACCTGGCTTCAATGACGAGGAGTCCAGCGCGCAGATTGTCTTTGGCATTGCAAGGCGGGTTCCCCCTTTTCCAAACTCTAAGATAGTCTTCGGATCCGATGATTGTATTCGGACCTATTACACACCACGCACAACCGCAGAGAGAACTTATATATTTTATACGAGTCCCATCCGCTGACAACCATTTATGACATTGTATCACGCCTGCCCGGTTATTATTTCCAACCGTTGGCTAGCCCGTCGCCCCACGTCTCGGGAAGCGGTTTTATTGGCAAGTCTTGTCAAAGCAGAGATCGTGCCCCCTTATTCACAGGATTTTCAATAATGTAGGTATGGGTAACCCAACCATCCCCCGGGTACAACTCTTTGAGGATAGGTAAGTTTCAAGAACCAGGAGGGGACGCTCGATATTCCGGGCCTTTATATAGGGACCCAGACTTTTCTTTCTATTCTGCGCTTGCTTCTTCCTCAACCCCAGCCTCCTCGAGTTCCAACCACCACCAACCCTAATCATGTCCGGGTCCAGCCGTTCAGGCCGGTGGGTGGCCTCTTCCGTCACGGAGGAGGATATTGCAAAGCTCCGCGTAGCGAGGTACCTGACCCCAGAAATCCTTCATCGGCTTCCTGCTGAGGGGCAGATTATTCCCACCCCCAAGCCCGGCGAGAGGGTAGAATTTGTGTCTCACTTTCTCCATGGGTTAGGGTTCACGCTTAACCCCTTCATCCGGGGGCTCATGTTCTACTATGGGCTAGATTTTTACGATTTGGCCCCGGACTCTTTTCTTCTTATCTCGACATTCAGCATCACGTGTGAGGCCTTCCTCTGGACTCCTCCACACTTTGGTTTGTGGATCAAGACTTTCGATGTGAGACCGCGGGTGATGGAGGAGGAGCAGGCGGAGTGCGACAGTGTTGTAATAAGCAAGCTCGCCAGCGCGGTTTGGTTTGAAGGATCCTTCGCCGAGTCTTCCGAATTATGGCAGCAGGGGTGGTTTTATGTCAACGAGCCGCGGGGCTCCAAGTGGGTGGCTACTCCTGCATTCCGACCCGGCCCTCCAACTCAGCTCGTTTCATGGACCAACTAGGGATCGGATTGGGGATCCGTCAATGAGGTGCAGACTTTGCAAGGCCGCATCCGAAGCCTTGCCGAGAAGCGCATCGATCTTGTGAACGTCGTTCAAGTAATGCTGGTCCGCCGGATTCTGCCTTGTCAGCAGCGGCCTCTCCGTATGTGGGAGCTCAACCCAAAAGGGCGGCGGACTCTTCAGCACTTCTTCGGCACTACGCACGAAGGAATGTGGAAGTTATATTTCAGGGAGCGAGGGCAATGGACGGACACCACCGAAGACGTTGGCCTCGTGCAATCATCCGGACACTCCGGTAAGTATTCAGTTGTCATACACCTTTCATCCAAGCATCTCTTGACAAGACACTGAGCAACTCATCCTTATACAGGACTGGATAAATAAAGCGGTGTTAATCTGGTGTCCGGCGCCCCTTCTCGAAGACCCTGCGTCCGCCCTACTGACGCGGATGTTGACCCCGACACCGTACCTGGTGTCTGCAGAGGTGGGCGAGAGCAGGGAGCCCAGAGGCGATGCCCATCCTGAGGGCGATTTAAGCTCTGTGTTCGGGGAAACCGAAACCCTTTTGGCCAGGGGCAAAGGTGTGGAGGGAGCACTTCATGGCAAGAAGAGGGCTGCTTCTAGAGGTCAAGAGGGGAAAACTTCCAAGAAAGGGAAAATGCCATCGTCGGGCGGCTTGGGCCGGGGTGGATGGTCCATCCTGGTTTTCCTTAAATGGCTTCTTCCGTTGACCGGTTTCCAGATTGTGAAATCTGGCGTTGACCGCCGTGTCGCGTAGTCTTTCACTATTGCTGCGACTGTTGTGTTCGTTTAGTCGTGGGTTGCCGTTGCCGTCTCGGATTTTGGAAGTGCCCGGGTCGCTGGCGCTGTTGCTTTTACGAGCGAGCCAGTTGTCTTCTCCCGCAGAAAAGCGAGTCATTAGAGCGGTAAGGGCTATCATGGATTTAGGTCCTTCCTGGCCGAGGTGACGTGCTAGCCATTCGTCCCGGACGCTATATTTGAAGGCCGCAAGGGTGTCTGCGTCCGGACAGTCGACAATTTGGTTCTTTTTGACTAAGAACCTAGTCCAGAGCTCCCTGGCTGACTTGCCAGGCTGTTGGACAATGTGACTTAAGTCATCGGCATCGGATGGCCGGACATATGTTCCTTGGAAGTTGTCACGAAAGGCTTCTTCCAAATCTTCCCAGCTGCCAATAGAATTTTCTGGCAAACTGTTTAGCCAGTACCTCGCTGGCCCCTTAAGCTTGAGAGGCAGGTATTTAATGGCGTGAAGGTCGTCTCTGCGAGCCAGGTGGATATGGAGGAGGTAATCCTCAATCCATACTGCGGGATCTGTTGTTCCGTTGTATGATGCGATGTTGATGGGTTTAAATCCGTCTAGAAATTTGTGCTCCATTACCTCGTTGGTGAAGCAAAGAGGGTGTGCGGCTCCTCTATGTTGGGCCATACTGTGAAGCAGCTCCGTTCGATGCCGTTGGCGGCCTCGGGCGTGGTTGGCTCGGTTGAGTCCGGCTGATTGACCATCATCACCGGTCGGGGCATATCCCCTTGATCTATATGTCGATCTTGTCTCTCCTGCTCCGCCCACTAAGCTTTGGCGGATGTCGCAATTGTTTTCCCAAACCGCGTTGTTCTTACGGCCATATTGGTTAGTATGTTGTTCTGCTTGGGCTGCTGCTTTATCCAGACTGAACTGTGGTCGACCTGCCGCATTGTTCAATGGTGGAATGGGCTCCAACGCCTTGCCATCACGTGGAGGGAGCCACCTGTTCTTGGGGTGGCTTTTGTCCGGGCCACTAGGGCCGTATTCTATGGCGGCTAGGACCTTGGTCCATTTATCATTGAGTAGATCTTGGCTTGCTTGAAGCTGCAACTGTTTTATTCTTAGATTCCTTGCTGTGGCAATTAGCCGGCGTTTAAAGCACTCCTGCTCGAGAGGTTTATCCGGCACGATGAATTCTTTGTTGTCGAGGCTCTCCTCCTCCTTGGAGAGGGGGAGATAATTACTATCCTCCAAGTCTCCGTACATGACCTGTTCACCGGGGCTATCTTGCCCGCTTTCCTGGTCCTCCTGTTCGGATCCTGCCTCAATAGGGTCTTTGTTGTCCGGTGTATTATCACCTCCGGTGCTAGTATTGTTTTCTCTTGAGTGGCATGACTGAGAGTGGCACGGGGGGCACAGGTGTTCAGACTGTATACCAGAAGGCTTATCCTCAACTGGATCCTCCTTGTCATCGTCGAGATCATCGTTGGGTGTGTCTACCATGCACACGTCATACCAGGAAGTGGTCATCCCGCGTCTAGCGGATAGTGAGCTCTGGCCCTGGACCTCATCGTCGTCCAGACCGTCGATGTCCTCGGAGCAGAGGCCAGGCGTGTTGGTTGGGTCTTCAACGATGGCTATGAAGTGGGTGGCGGGTGGGAAGCAAAATTCTCCATCATCCACCATAAGGTCGAACCAAACATAGCTCGGCGATGAGCCGTCTGCCAGGGATAGGTTTTTTAGTGAGTTTAGTAGGTCGCCCATGGGCGAGTGTTGGAAAATGTCCGTGGCGCTGAACTTGAAGATCGATAACCGATCGAGTTCGGTATCCACGGGCTCGCAGGGTTCAAAACTCGATATTGGAGACGAGTCCGGGGTTCCGTTGGTGCAGGTATCATATGAAGAGGGATCTGCGCGTGGCCCCAACGCCACGGACTCGGTGGCCCCCTTGATGGGGTTGAGCCTCCCACCTTCGGACGTCTTGATCTACTCCGGATCTAAGGCCAGAGTTGTTGCAGGAGCTATCTCGTGGATGCGGCCTGAGGACAGGTTTAAGCCATGTTCAGCGGGGCGAACGTGAGTGGTTGCCGCGGTCTCAAATCTGTCGAAGATCAAGTCCCCACGGATGTCCGCAATGTAGTTCAAACTTCCGAATCTGACCTGATGGCCAGGGGCAAGCTGTCGATCTGCTCCAGGTGGCCGAGCGAGTTGGCCTGCAGTACGAAGCCGCCGAATACGAAGATCTGTCCGGGGAGGAAGGTTTCTCCCTGGACCACGTCATGACTGATGATCGAAGGAGCCATCAAACCTTTCGTTGACGGCACAGTGGAACTCTCAATGAAAGCACTAATGTCGGTGTCAAAACCGGCGGATCTCGGGTAGGGGGTCCCGAACTGTGCGTCTAGGATCGATGGTAACAGGAGACGGGGGACACAATGTTTACCTGTGTTCGGGCCCTCTCTATGGAGGTAATACCCTACTTCATGCTTGATTGATCTTGATGAATATGAGTGTTTACAAGAGTTGATCTACCACGAGATCGTAATGGCTAAACCCTAGAAGTCTAGCCTATGAGTATATGGTAATGAATCTGTCCTATCCGGGCTATGCCCTCCGGTTTATATAGACACCGGAGAGATCTAGGGTTAAATGGAGTCGGTTACATAGGAGGAAATATTCATAATCGATCGCCTAGCTTGCCTTCCACGCCAAGTAGAGTCCAATCCGGACACGAGTATAGTCTTCGGCCTTCATGTCTTCATAGCCCATCCGTTCGGCCCAACAGATAACAGGGCGGACGCCCGAGGACCCCGTAGTCCAGGACTCCTTCAATAAGCTTAAACAAATATAAGTGAAGATCATGAGCATAATATTTCTTTGTCTCAAAACAACTTAAGTGAAGCAAGAGAGAATTTCTTAAAAATTTACTAACTCTCAAATAAATCTAAGTGAAGCATGAGAGCATTTCTTCAAAAACACTAAAGCATACCATGCTAAAAAAGATATAAGTGAAGCACTAGAGCAATTCCATAGCTCATAAAGATTTAAGTGAAGCATAGAGAGCAATTCTAGCAAGTCATGGAATAATTTTGGATCTCTCAAATAGGCATACATCCAGCAAGGATTGATGACTGGAAAAAAAGCAAAACAAGCAAAGACTCATACCATACAAGACGATCCAAACAAAAATCATAGTATGTGACGAATAAAAATATAGCTTCGAGTAAAATACCGATGGTCATTAGAAGAAAGAGGGGATGCCACTCGGGGCATCCCCAAGCTTAGTTTCTTGCTTCTCTGGATAATAGCTTGGGATGCCATGGCCTTCCCCAAGCATAGATTCTTCTTACTCCTTATTCCTTCATCCATCGTAACATCACCCAAAACTTGAAAACTTCAATCACTCAAAACTCAACAAAACCTTCTTGAGATCTGAGAGAGTCCTGGATTAGGGAGTGTCCGGATAGCCGAACTATCACCGTTGGCCGGACTCCTGGACTATGAAGATACAAGATTGAAGACTTCGTCCCGTGTCCGGATGGGACTTTCCTTGGCGTGGAAGGCAAGCTTGGCGACACGGATATGTAGATATCCTACCATTGTAACCGACTCTGTGTAACCCTAACCCTATCCGGTGTCTATATAAACCGGAGGGTTTTAGTCCGTAGGACGAACAACAATCATACCATAGGCTAGTTTCTAGGGTTTAGCCTCTCTGATCTCGTGGTAGATCCACTCTTGTACTACCCATATCATCAATATTAATCAAGCAGGAGTAGGGTTTTACCTCCATCGAGAGGGCCCGAACCTGCGTAAAAACATCGTGTCCCTTGTCTCCTGTTACCATCCGCCTAGGCGCGCGATTCGGGACCCCCTACCCGAGATCCGCCGGTTTTGACACCGACATTGGTGCTTTCATCGCTGTCAGGAAGTATGCCTCATCCCGTCTTTAAAGACGACACCGTTGCTAAAGGAGCTTTGGCCACCGGCCAAACTCTCCGGCTAGGCGGTTTTCTTATGACCGCCTGTTCGGCCACCGCGCCGACGATGACTTCTCGGGTCATCGAAAGCAATCTTCACGTTAACTCGGAACTCGCCGAGCAGTTAGATCCGATGGAGCTCTCTTCCTTGAACGAGCTCTTGGATCGCATCGCCGCCCTAGGAGTCGCTACCGACTACGATCAGATTGGGCCTAAAACCGATCTGAGAGAGATCAACTCTCCCCAGGCTGCCCACCACTTTGCTGTGGTAGATGAAGAATACAGCGACTCTTCTCCTACCTCAAGGACTAGCTATGTCCGGATTCCTGACCCCTCCATGCCAGATTCCCGCGGAGGGGAGGACACCACTCAAGCCCTGAACTTAAAGTCAGGCAGCGGGCTAGATTCATTGGACAACCTCCAAGAACCCAAGCTTCCAAGTTCGGAAACTTCTTGGCCCCTGAATCTTAGATCGGACGGGGTTCGGAATTTAATTCCACCCGCCCACCCAAACATAAGCGATCTATCCCAAATCAAATTTATTGGGCCAGATTCCTCATGGTTATGGACAGGATAAAGGATTGCCGCGAGGAGGACGCAATCTCATTCTTCTGCAATAATTGCACGGACAAGGGAATCCTAAACGCCATAAGTCGTCGTTAAATTACACGCTTCGCTGACTTGGCGTCCATAGTACGAAAGTACTGCGCGATGGAGAGTGCCTGGAAAACCGAAATCAAATTTTGGGATAATCCGGCTCCGAATACGACCCTAGTCCGAAATAAAAGGGTGCATCATCACCAGGCACCTGGGTTACATACCAAAAAGCAAAACCCCCCCAAAGGGCATGGAACCGTCTTTGGAGGGATGGCTCAATGGACCTGCAAAATTCATAGCACCAGGGCGCCACTCCAACTCATAGCCTTAGAGCATGTTGGATACTACTGCAGGTGGCCAAAAGTGGCGAAGAGCTCTTAGCTCCAGAGCACCAGCCCAGCAATACCAGTACGGTACTAACAGTCTTCGAGACTTTCGCATCAAATAATATGCGGAAATGAACACTCCGCAGCCTTGCCGAAGTCTACCAGATAGCAACAATAAATCCATGGAGTGACATGGCTATTACCTTTAACGCCAAATGATTTAACCTAAATTCGAACAGCCCGAGCACCAGCCGCATTGGTCCTCGGTCCAATAGTGGATGACTTTCGCCTTACCAAGGTACTCATGGACGGGCGGCAGCAGATTAAACCTCATCTACAAGGAAACCCTTGAAAAATGGAAATAGACTGGAGCCGCATTGAGCAAAGCAGCACAACCTTTAGAGGAATAATCCCCGATCGGGAAGCATGTCAGACAGGAAAGATCACACTAGATGTGGTGTTGACACGCCCGGACAATTATAGGTCCGAGGAGGTCACATTCCAAGTGGCCCCCGTTCAACAGCGGATACCACGCTCTATTAGGGCGAGAGGCATTCACAATTTTTCAAGCTATACCCCATTACGGGTACATGAAGCTCAAAATGCCCGGACCCAACGGAATTATCACTCTCGCTAGTGACCCGGACATAGCGCTCCGCGCCGAAAATAAAACAGCCGCACTTGCCCTTGAGGCACTATCCGAAGCCCTAGTGGCAGAGGAACTCACTGCGCTGCGCTCCACGGTGAACAGGGACGATGTGATACTCGATAAGAGATCCAAGTCCACCTCTTTTAAATCGGCAGACGAAAGCCAAATTCCAAGTCCACCCAACGGACCCTACAAAAACGGCCTCCATCGAGGCACAATTAAACCCTGATGTGGACGCCGCACTACGAGAATTCCTACGCGAAAATTGGGACATTTTTGCCTGGCACCCTTCAGACATGCCAGGAATCCCACGCCGGTTGGCCGAGCACAGCCTAAATATCCTAAAAGGATTAAAGCCAGTCAAACAAGCTCTTCGGTGTTTCTCCGAACCCAAGAGACAGGCCATGGGAGAGGAGCTAGCCAAACTATTGGAGGCCAGATTCATCAGAGACATTAAACATCCGGACTGGCTAGCAAACCTGGTAATGGTACCAAAGAAGGACAAATCCTGGCGCCTATGTGTCGATTTTAAGGACCTTAACAAGGCCTGCCCAAAGGATCCCTTCCCTCTCCCCCGCATCGATCAAATTATCGACGCTACCGCAGGACACGATTCATTGTGTTTCCTCGACGCATACTCCGGCTACCACCAAATTAAGATGGCAGAGCCAGACCAAGCCGCAACAGCATTCATCACTCCATACGGCCCATTCTTCTTCAACACAATGCCCTTTGGGCTCAAAAACGCCGGTGCAACATATCAGCGCATGATTCAGACATGTCTGGCAAACCAGATCGTCAAAACAGTGGAGGCATACGTAGACGATGTGGTCGTCAAATCCAAGCATGTAGAAACCCTAGTCGACGACTTGAGGCTCACATTCGATAATCTCCGAACATATGACATCAAGCTCAACCCAGAAAAATGCGTTTGGCATCACCGGAAAGCTCTTGGGCTTCATTGTATCCGGTAGAGGAATTGAAGCAAACCCAGCCAAGATCCGAGCTCTGTCACAATTGGATATCCCCAAAGACCTCAAACAAATACAAAATTGATGGATGCGTATGCTCTAAGCCGCTTTATCTCCCGCTTAGGAGAAAAGGCATTACCCTTTATCGCCTCCTCCGTGCAAGACCGAACACTTCGAGTGGACGGATGCCGCCACGGCCCGACTCAAAGAAATCAAAGCCATATTGGCAACAAATCCGGTCCTAGCCGCGCCCAACATGGGCGAACCAATGCTATTATACATCGCAGCAACCCATCAAGTTGTAAGTGCGGTGCTCATTGTTGAATAAGAAACGGACGGACAAAAGTTCCCTCTCCAAAAACCAGTTTACTCAGTGTCCACTGTCCTAACTCCATGCAAGTCACAGTACACGTATTATCAAAAGATAGCATACGCGGTGTTCATGGCATCCCGGAAGTTGCGACACTACTTTCAAGAGTGTTCGATAACAGTAGCCTCCGAAGTACCTCTTAATGACATTATAAACAACCGCGACGCAACGGGCCGTATTGCTAAATGGGCCATTGAGCTCCTCCCGTTCGACATAACCTACAAGCCACGTCGAGCTATTAAGTCGCAAGTTTTGGCTGACTTCATCGCCGAATGGACTGAAGCCGAACTCCCTAAAGAGTATATCGCATATTCCAACTGGATCATGCACTTCGACGGCTCCAAAATGTTGGCCGGCCTGGGGGCTGCCGTCGTTCTGACGTCCCCAACCGGAGATACAGTCCAATACGTACTTCAAATAATGTACACGGACACCAACAACGCAGCCGAATACGAGGCCCTTCTACATGGGCTCCGGATGGCAGCCTCCATGGGCATTCAACGCCTAGAGGTGCGCGGGGATTCGAACCTCGCGATATCCCAAATAAATGGGGACTTTGATGCCAAGGATCCGAAAATGGTAGCTTATCGCAATGCCGTCCTAAAAATGTCAGCTCGGTTTGAGGGGCTCGAATTTCACCATATAGCCCGGGATAACAACCGGGCAGCAGACGTGTTGGCACGCATTGGCGCAAAGCGCGATGCCGTCCCCCCAACATCTTCCTAGAGAGGTGAGGGAGTCCCGGACTAGGGGGTGTCCGGATAGCCGGACTATCGTCTCGGCCGGACTCCAAGACTATGAAGATACAAGATTGAAGACTTCGTCCCGTGTCCGGATGGGACTTTCCTTGGCGTGGAAGGCAAGCTTGGCGATACGGATATGTAGATCTCCTACCATTGTAACCGACTCTGTGTAACCCTAACCTATCCGGTGTCTATATAAACCGGAGGGTTTTAGTCCGTAGGATGAACAAAAATCATACCATAGGCTAGCTTCTAGGGTTTAGCCTCCTTGATCTCGTGGTAGATCTACTCTTGTACTACCCATATCATCAATATTAATCAAGCATGAGTAGGGTATTACCTCCATCGAGAGGGCCAGAACCTGGGTAAAATATCGTGTCCCTTGTCTCCTATTACCATCCGCCTAGACGCCTTGCAGTTCGGGACCCCCTACCGAGATCCGCCGGTTTTGACACCGACATTGGTGCTTTCATTGACAGTTCCTGCGTATGCGTCACCGATAGGCCCGATGGCTCCTTCGATCATCAACAACGACGCGGTCCGGTGAGACTTTTCTCCCGAACAGATCTTCAGATTCGGCGGCTTTGCATCATGGCCAATTCGCAGCCATCCGAGCAGATCGAAAGCTACGCCCTTGGCCATCAGGTCAGATGTGGAAGTTTGAACTATACGACTGATATCCGCGGAGACTTGATCTTCGACGGATTCAAGCCGCAGCCAAGCGTGCCGCACTGTCTCGATGGGCATGATCTAGCTACAGAGTCGAGCGGTGCCACGGAGGCCGCACCAGCATCCGCTCCGACCCTTAATCCGGAGCCGGATTCCACGATCGAGGACGAGTGGTTGGGCACCGCCTCGGGGGCTACAATCTCTATGGTGATTGAGCCGAACTCTATCCCTGTCCTTGGCGAAGACCACGACTCCAGGGTGCCAGACTTCTCTCCGGACTCCGAACCCTCCGCGCCTCTGCCAATCGAATCCGATTGGGCGCCGATCATGGAGTTCACGACCGCGGACATCTTTCAACACTCGCCCTTTGGCGACATCCTGAATTCACTAAAGCCTCTCTCTTTATCCGGAGAGCCCTGGCCGGACTACGGACAGGAAGGTTGGGATGCGGACGACGAAGAAATTCGACGCCCACCCACCACCCACTTTGTAGCCTCTGTCGATGATTTAACCGACATGCTAGACTTCGACTCCGAAGACATCGACGGTATGGACGACGATGTCGGAGACGACCAAGACCCAACGCCTACAGGGCACTGGAAGGCCACCTCATCATACGACATATACATGGTGGATATCCCAAAAGATGGGAACGACGATGGAACAACGGAGGATGACCCCTCCAAAAAACAACCGAAGCGTCGGCGTCAGCGGCGCCGCTCTAAATCTCGCCACAGCAAAAACGGTGATTCCGGTACGGGAGATAATCACACCGGACAAGATGAAGACAACCCCTCCAGCGGGACTCGGCGCGGGAGGAGGGAGAAGCAAGTTCGCACGACGGTCTGCAGAAAGAGAGGTCGAGGGCGATAATTATGCGCCCTCCTCCGAAGATGAGGCAAGCCTCGACGACGATGAATTTGTCGTGCACGAGGATCCCGCCCGAGCAGAGCGTTTCAAACGCAGGCTTATAGCCACGGCAAGCAGCCTCAAGAAAAGGCAGCAACAGCTTAGAGCTGATCATGACCTGCTAGGCGGCGGATGGACTGAAGTCCTTGCAGCGAAGAGTATGAACTCGAGCGCCCCTCCAAAGCTACCCCAAACGCAGGCCGTTGCCGCGATTAGAGGAGGAAGCACCCAAGTCACCAAATAAGACGACATGGCGGACCGGCCACCCCATGGCATGACAGAGAAGCCTCTCGGCCCTCCACTCAAGCCACACCCCGACGTCGCTCAAAAAGTACCAAGGCACGGGAAAACGCGCCGGACTTAAGTAGATATATTGGAGGATAAGGCAAAACATACAAGATCGATCTACGGATCGCGTGGGCGTAACGACGCGGGATGATTACCGTCGCGCGGATACTGACAAACCCGGCCGGGCGAACACACGATGAACAAAGCTCATATGAGCTACGTGCGATATAGCCCAATATAGAGGCGCCGCACACCCACTATGCTTCACAGATGAAGTAATGGATCATCAAATCCCCGAGGGCTTCAAACCCGTAAACATCGAATCATATGATGGTACTACAGATCCTGCGGTCTGGATCGAGGACTATCTCCTCCATATCCACATGGCCCGCGGTGATGATCTACATGCCATCAAATACCTCCCACTCAAGCTTAAAGGACCAGCTCGGCATTGGCTCAACAGCTTGCCAGCAGAATCAATTGGTTGTTGGGAGGACCTGGAAGCCGCATTCCTTGATAACTTCCAGGGCACATATGTGCGACCACCAGACACAGATGACCTTAGCCACATAATTCAGCAGCCAGAAGAATCGGCGAGAAAATTCTGGACACGGTTCCTAACAAAGAAAAATCAAATCGTTGACTGTCCGGATGCAGAGGTCATTGCAGCCTTCAAACATAACATCCGCGATGAGTGGCTTGCCCGGCACCTAGGACAGGAAAAGCCAAAATCAATGGCAGCCCTCACAACACTCATGACCCGCTTTTGTGCGGGAGAGGACAGCTGGTTAGCTCGGAGCAACAACTTGGCCAAACATCCTGATAGTTCGGATACCAAGGACAGCAATGGCAGGTCGCGTCGCAACAAGAACAAGCGCCGCGTTAACGGCGATAATCTGAAGATACGGCCGTCAATGCCGGATTCAGAGGTTCTAAACCCGGTCAGCGGAAGAAGCCATTCAAAAGAAATACCATGGGCCCGTCCAACTTGGACCGAATACTCGATCGCTTGTGCCAGATACATGGCACCCCCGAAAAACCAGCCAATCACACCAACAGGGATTATTGGGTGTTCAAGCAAGCAGGCAAGCTAAGTGCCGAATCAATGACAAGGGGCTGCATAGCGATGACGAGGAAGAGCCCCGGCCACCGAACAATAGAGGACAGAAGGGTTTTCCTACACAAGTGCGGACGGTGAACATGATATACGCAACCCACATACCCAAAAGGGAGCGGAAGCGTGCACTAAGGGACGTATATGCGATGGAGCCAGTCGCCCCGAAGTTCGACCCATGGTCTTCCTGCCCGATCACCTTCGATCGAAGGGACCATCCCACTAGCATCCGTCACGGCGGCTTCGCCGCATTGGTTCTTGACCCAAATATCGACGGATTTCACCTCACCAGAGTCCTGATGGACGGCGGTAGCAGCCTGAACCTGCTTTATCAGGATACAGTGTGCAAAATGGGCATTGACCCCTCAAGGATTAAACCTAAAAAGACGACCTTTAAAGGCGTCATCCCGGTGTTGAGGCCAGTTATGCGGGCTCGATTACACTCAAGTGGTCTTCGGATCCCGGATAACTTCCGGCCGAAGAGTTAATCTTCGACATCGTCCCATTCCGGCGGCTATCATGCACCGCCGGACGAACCGCATTTGCAAAGTTCAATGCGGTGCCACACTACGCATACCTCAAGCTCAAGATGCCAGGCCCTCGAGGAGTAATCACGGTCAATGGAAACACCGAACGCCCTCTCCGAACGGAGGAGCACATGGCGGCCCTTGCGGCTGAGGTACAAAGCAGCCTCTCACAACAATTCTCGAGTCCGGCCACTAAGCGTCCGAACACTATCAAGCGCGCCCGGAGTAACCTACAACAAGATCGCCTGGCACGATTCAAGCACGCGTAGCAATCCGGCCCCAACCCCCGCCCTCGCGAAATCGCGAAGCTAGTATTACGCGTACATAATTACGCTCTGGAGATACCATGGGCATATGGGGAGGGGCAAGACCACGGCACGCCAAGAATGCGGCTCGACCGCACCAGGGGCTCCCGATTGTGTCATTCTGTTTCTTTTTTCCTTTTTTCTTCCTTTTTTCTTACTTTCACGACTCCGTCTTTGAGAAGTCCTGTCCGGCACTTGAATCGCCAAACTCACGATGCAACATCCAGGGAAGCGGAAAGCCACGTCGAATGTTCAGGTGGTCTCTATTACGAGCATTATACCTGTTTTACATACCATCCCGCATCCTACCCCTGGAGGGGGACATGTTAGATAGTACCATCGCTTGCTTATAGCACTATTTGTATCGTTCTGCTTTCATTGCAGTACCTTTTTTGAATAAACAATACATAACTTTTGCTTATTATTGCACTACTTGCTTTATCTATACATATGTTCATTTCATGACATGTTGCAACCGTACACTTTGGTACGGCCAACACACCAGGGGCTTAAGTATCCCAAAATTACGGTGTGATAAGTCCGAACACTTCCACAAGTGCGGCACCCCGAACTTATAGCATTATATGAATCGGCTCCGAATCATGTCTTGGGTCAATAGTTGGCTTTGCCCGGCTCCCGTGTTTTTGTACCTTACGTTCCGCTATATCGGCTAAGGTAGCACCGGGAGAACCACTGCGATTGTGCCCCAGTTGAGCTGGGTTGAGCACCTCAGTGGAGAAAGCTAAAACTGACCGTCATGATAGGGCAAGAGCCGGTCGCTGTTCGAGAGGTTTTTTCGGGTCCCTAAAGACTTATGCCGCTTAGAGCGAGGAACCGGAATTGTCCGGCCAAGGCGTGGATAGCGCCCCGAACTCGGTCTTCCGAATACTAGGGGCTTCGCCGAAATTTAAAATTATAGAATTCTATGGCTAAGTGAGAGTGTTCAAGCATTATAAGTCCGGTTGCCTTGTTTGTTGTGTTGAGCGCCTCCCTAGATGGACCCAAGAATGGGAACAAGAGTGCTCAAGTTTATCCCGAACACCCCAGATTACTACGTGCCATGAAATTTGAAGCCAACGACTTGCCATCTCTCAAATTTGATAAACGGCCACACGTAAGGTAATATTTTAAATTAACAAGCGTTGCTTAGCGCATATGAACAAGTTTTCAGCGTCAGGATAACAAATGCGAGCCTATTCAAAATTACATCTTTGGAGCACTCATCCGCTTATTCTACGGCACCCTTCAGAGGCCCTCATAGTACATTTCGGGCGTGCGATGCTCATGGCCCTTCGGTGGCCCGTTCGTCACAAGCCTCTCCGCATCCAGCTTGCCCCAGTGCACTTTAGCACGGGCAAGGGCCCGACGGACACCTTCAATGCAGACGGAGCGCTTGATGACTTCAATCCGTGGACAGGCATCCATCGGCCGCTGCACCAAGCCGAAGTAACTCCCGGGCATGGCCTCTAATGGCCACAGCCGCGCTATAAGGCCCTTCATGGCCTGTTCGGCGACCTTGTGGAGCTCGACCAACTGCTTCAGCTGGTCGCTCAGGGGCACCGGATGGTCGGCCTCGATAATCGATACCGAGAACACCTTTTCCGTCGAGCTCCCTCCTTGGCGCGGTAGAATGCGGCGAGATCGGACACACTACGGGGCAAATCTACGAATGCTCCTGGAGAGCTCTGAATCCGGGTAAGTAATAGGTAATTCACTCTCACATGCTTGCTTTGCATAAAGAATGCCTTACCCGCCGCTATCTTCTTAAAAAGACTCAATTTCCTGGAGGGTTTTTTGGGCCTCGGCCTTAGCAGCTTTGGCACTCTCAAGAGCCGAGGCGAGCTCGGACTCTCGAGTCTTCGAGTCACGCTCCAAACACTCGTGTTTTTCCACGAGAGCTTGGAGCTCTTGCCGTACCTTGGCCAGCTGCGCCTCCCCCTTCTCTCGCTCGGTGCGTTCCGCAGCCGCTTTGTTTTCGGCCACGGACACCGCTTCCTTCAGGGCCGCCACCTCGTTCGTGGCCCCTGCAGTACCCAAGTTATTCCTGTTATTTTTTGCAACCAAAACCTTTTCTATAAGGTATTTCTTTAATAAGGTATTACTTACCTTCCTTGTCCTCGAGCTGCTTCTTGGCTTGTCCGAGCTCGTTCTCGGACCGCTTGAGGTTACCTTCAATGCATTGACCTCCATGATCGGTCTTGGCAGAGGTCAGCAGCGTAGCCTGCATTCCCATATTGACATACTTATGTTAGACTCCTGCTTATATCTTTTTAGATCCTTAGTCCGGCTTTTCTTTTCGAACACCGAACTAAGCATCAGGGGCTACTGTCTATGCGGTAATATTTTTACATATTTTAAACTTACCTCAAAGCCTGTTAGAAGGTCGGTATAGGCTTCGGCCACGCTCTTGGCGGATCGAATCTGTCGAGATCACCGCACTCATAACAAAGGCGGTACTCCTCCTCGATGGAAGCGCTGTTAAGCGCCTCGAAGCTATCCGGTGCCTCCGGTTGGACGGAGGACACCGGCGTCTTACCCTTCTTGCGAAGGATCCGCTGGCCGGACTTCGGAACCGCTGATGGTTCCGGCGTGGAATCCGGACGAGGGTCGGGCTTAGAGCCCCTGGGGATCTTGCCCCCCGCGCGCCTGGAGTCCGGGAGGTTGCCTTGTGGCACCTCCTGCGCTACCTCCTCTTGACCAAGCCCTCCTTGGGGCCCCACCACGGCGTCGTCCGCAGTGTGACGCGAGGAGGCGGTCGGAAGCAAAGTACTCTCCATTTCTGACGAGCCCAGGGACCCGCTCGATGAATCGGCGAACTCGCCCTTGGGCGGGCTGCACGGTTGTTCGACATTGGAGAACACTCTGCAATAATAAAAAGCCATGGGTATCCGGACACTTACGATCTCGCCAGGGGCTTGGCCCTTGTAGGCCAATCCTCCTCGTCGTCGTCGACGTTGGTGGAGAAGTCCGGAGGAAGGGTTCTTCCTTCTTGGACCCTCCGGCCTCCCAGCTTAGGGCGGCCTTCCTTTTCTTCTCCTCCCCGATGGGGAGGAGCTTCTTCTTCTTCCTCCTCGTCCTCGGGAGGAGATTACGCATCGAGAATCGGCGGCACACAGTGTCGGGAGCTCCTTCGAGTTCCCGTGGCCTCCTTCTTGGCCTTCTTCTCCGGCACCACAGGGGGCGCCGGAGCCAGCAGCCCCGTCAGTCAGGCGTCCTCTGAGTCTTCCGGCAAAGGAGCCGGACAGTTAATCTGTCCGGATGTCTTCAGCCAGTCCTGTCAAAGATTAGGGAGTTTTAGATCCCACATAGAGTCAATCTATGAAAAAAGAATCCCATAAAGGGTAAAATAACTTACCTCGCCGGCTGGACGCCGCGAGCTGTATCCGCGATCCTTGTTAGGGGATGTTGGGGCTTCAGTGCCCTTGAACAACACCTTCCAGGCATCTTCGTACGTAGTGTCGAAGAGCCGGCTCAAGGTTCGGTGCTGTGCCGGATCGAACTCCCACAAGTTAAAGGCCCGTTGTTGGCATGGGAGAATCCGGCGGATGAGCATCACCTAGATTACGTCGACAAGCCTGAGATTCTTGTCCACCAGGTTTCAGACGCATGTTTGGAGTCCGGATAGCTCTTCCGAATTCCCCCACGTCAGGCCCGTCTCCTTCCATGACGAGAGCCGTGTGGCACTATAAGAAATATGCTTAATCGTGACCTTCTCGTAGTGACCGTGGGTGAATTGGTCATAAATCTATGACCATTGTGCGACAGATGGTCGTAAGCCGTTTGGGAGGGTCCAAACTCTAAATCATCATGACCATTTTGGTCAAGAAGGTCACAATTTTCTTATCTAAAATGGTCATAACATAGACAACACTGATCTACACCTTTCATTTTAGTCTATCTTGACCGATTTAAATGGTCATGACTCTTGATTCACAATGCTTCAAAATGACCGGTCGACACGTCACCAATTTTGCCAATGTGGGCGTGTCCATGTGTCAAGCCACCTCAACATTGCCTCGGACACGACATATGGTACCCGCCAAGCGGATTACGAGCAATTTAAATGGTCATGACTACTAATTCATAATGCTTCAAAACAACTGATCGAACACCTCACCAATTTCTCCCTCATTAGGCGTGTTCATGTGCGTATCTGCGTCTATATGTCATGTCCATGTGTTAATTTTATCTTAGATGTATTATGAATATGGAATCCACGAATCAACCTCCTGCAAGTGACACGCAGGACCCGCCAAGCTGACATGTAGGCCTATCACGTGGGCACAGGAGGCAAGTGGGATGCGAAATAATAATGAACAAAAAAATGAGGAAACAATGAGGAGGGACGACAAAAAAAATGAGTAACTATTTTCCTGTCTAGAAATGATTTTTGGGAGAAAAAGATCAAACCATAAAGCAGCTGTACTTCAAATTTGACCTAGTTCCTCCTGAATCGGCGATAATATGTCTTTTGATAAGAGGTGTATCGAAAGCTTTTCACATGCAACCATTTGGTTATCTGTAAATAAAATGTGGTCTAATAATTTTTTAAATTGTTTTGGTACAATTTTTCGACAAATATTTGGTAGGTTCTTAAAAAAGCCCATCTTTGGCACTTTGGAATTAGAAAAAAAATCGTGCAATGAAAATAAAAAATCGATTCGATAACATTGTTTACCCGAAATAAGAGGCCATTTGAAAAATATTGGTTGATTTGAACAAACTATAAGAGGGTAATATGTTGAGTCTTTACCCGGAATTGGAGGGTAAAAATATACTCCCTCCGTTCGAGTATAAGAGAAACGAAAGGAAAAACACACAATTTTCATATGCTTAATTCTCATTGGTGGAATCATTTATGCCATGGATTGATGACATGGCAAACATCCTGCCATTCATTCTGAGCACTCCCACCGTCCACCCATCCATCCATGATCCATCTATACTGTGTTAAAGATACACGATTCACATATCTTGATCTTGGAAGTTATTGATGTGAGCTTTTTTTGCACAAAGTGTTCAGAGCTAACACATGAATAATCTTGCAAGTCCTGAAATTTCTATGGGAGTATGTCTTAATGTCTTGTGTTTCTGTTCATTGATGTGAATTTTTAAGTATCACTGCTGAATGTAAAACCACCATTTGTCTTTCTTTTTCTCATATTTTGTATGCTTTCTTATGTTTGATTATTCCTATTACCAGGATGATCTGAGTCACTCAGAAGAAGTGGAGGGTAGAAGGAGGGCACAAGAAGCTTCGTTTCTCATTGATGTTATGTGTGATAACTTAAAACTTGTGCTTCTCATCCAATCTTTGTAGAATTATGTTGTTGTGCGCTTGTGCACTTGTTGGATCCTTTTGTTGTGCACTTGCACATATAGAACTATTTTTCTGTGCACTTTTAGAATCATTTTGTTGTGCACTTGTTGGGCCTTGAACCTTGGTGTATAGAGGAGTCGATGGATGATGTATTATATTGCATGTGATGTGTTACTGAAATGAAATATACAGTTTATTTGCAATATTGTATTTTGTTGTACTTGTTTTTTAATGGGCCTATCTTGATATATGCATGCTTCTGACAAAATAATGCATTAGCCCAAACAAATTATGACATTTTTTATAATAAAATATGTATTGGGCCAGGCCCATGTAGGCTAGATTAGTGGACCGGGCTGTGAAATTTATGATGATTCCATTTGGTCACTAGCAATGCCACGTCAGCTCAGCCACATCAAATCCTACGTGGCTCAGAGAAATGGGTAATGACCAAACCAAAATTTTGGTCAATAGAGATCTGCGACCAAAATTTTAGAAAGGTCATGTTTGTTCGTTTTTGACGGCCAACTGTTGACCATTTGGATTTGGTCAAAACAAGGTCATAAAACATGAATAATGACGATTCAGTGACCAAAATGGAGGGTCAACGATGAACAAATTTCTTGTAGTGTGGGGAAGCCAGATCTGAATTCGGGGGCCACCACCCATTCGGGGTCGCGTGGCTCGGTGATGTAGAACCACCCCGATTGCCACCCCTTTATTGTCTCCACAAAGGCGCCCTCAAGCCATAGGACCTTGGCCATCTTGCCAACCATGGCGCCTCCACATTCCGCTTGACGGCCGCCCACTACCTTTGGCCGAACGTTGAAGATCTTCAACCATAAGCCGAAGTGGGGCTGGATGCAGAGGAAGGCCTCGCACACGACGATAAATGCCGAGATGTTGAGGATGAAATTCGGTGCCAGGTCGTGGAAGTCCAGGCCGTAGTAGAACATGAGCCCCCAGACAAATGGGTGAAGTGGAAAACCTAGTCTGCGGAGGAAGTGGGGGAGAAACACCACCCTCTCATGAGGCCCGGGGGTTGGAATGAGCTGCCTCAAGACGGGCAGCTCAGGCGCGATGTCACCGGACAAGTATCCGGCCTCTCACAGTCTTGTGATGCGCCCCTCCGTGACGGAGGAGGCCATCCACCTGCTTCCCGCTCCTGACATGATTGGAGAAGGTTGAGGTGGGATGTGCGGACTTGGGCGCTAGAGCTCGAAAAGTCTTGTGAAATGGATGAGCAAAGGAGGAAGAAGGTGTAGGTGAAAAAGTGGATCCTTATCCCTTATATGGACGGACGCAGCTATGCGTCCCCCACCACAGTAAAACTCGCTTATCTCCCAAGCGCCGTAATCAATGGCGCGGATGGGTTACCCACGTCCGTATTGATGAGAATCCCGGAATAAGGGGACACGATCTATGCTTTGATAAGACGTGCCAAGGAAACCGCCTCGCTAAACGCGCTAAGGCGGAACGGTAAAAAATGATTCATAAAAAGGCCTGGCCGTGGTGTGATGTCACGCCGCGGGGTACGTCAGCAGATCTGTGCAAAAATTATTCTCTCTACGGTGGTATGTGGAACTTGTTTTGCAGAGTCAGACACTATCCTGGTGTTCAAAACCTTCTATGAAGTATTCGTAGGAGGAACCCGCCTTGCAATGCCGAAGACAATATGTGCGCCCGACTCGTCGTCATTGAAGCCTGGTTCGAGACTCTTGAGGAGTCCCGGACTAGGGGTGTTCGGATAGCGGACTATCGTCACGGCCGGACTCCAAGACTATGAAGATACAAGATTGAAGACTTCGTCCGTGTCCGGATGGGACTTTCCTTGGCGTGGAAGACAAGCTTGGCGATACGGATATGTAGATCTCCTACCATTGTAACCGACTCTGTGTAACCCTAACCTATCCGGTGTCTATATAAACTGGAGGGTTTTAGTCCGTAGGACGAACAACAATCATAGCATAGGCTAGCTTCTAGGGTTTAGCCTCCTTGATCTCGTGGTTGATCTACCCTTGTACTACCCATATCATCAATATTAATCAAGCAGGAGTAGGGTATTACCTCCATCGAGAGGGCCCGAACCTGGGTAAAAATATCGTGTCCCTTGTCTCCTGTTACCATCCACCTAGACGCACAGTTCGGGACCCCTACCCGAGATAAGCTGGTTTTGACACCGACAAGAGGCTTTTCAAGCCATCCGTACTATGGGAGGGAGAGTCCGGAAATAACAACCCGGACCCAACCACACTGCCCCACACCAAACATTCCGACATAGTTGGTGGTCCCACCAACGAAATAACACCGTCATTACGCAATAATGGCAGTCATCGCCTGCGGATGTAACCATTCCTAGCCTACCTAACTAGGCAGGAACTTCCCGAGGACCAAAACGAGGCCCGCTGCATAGTGCGGCGGTCTAAAGCCTGTAAGGTCCATGAGGGAGAGCTTTATAAGAAAAGCACAACCGGAGTCCTTCAAAGGTGTATCTCCGAAGAGGAAGGGCGGAATCTCCTGGCTGAAATTCATGCCGGACTCGGTGGGCACCATGCCGCAGCCTGGGCCCTTGTAGGCAAGGCCTTCCGTACATCATTTTATTGGCCGACGGCCCGGGCAGATGCTCAGGACTTAGTCCAACGATGCGTCGGTTGCCAACTCTTTCCTAATCAAAGCCACATGCCACCCACCGCCCTCAAAACTATACCCATCACCTGGCCCTTCGAGGTCTGGGGGCTTGACATGGTTGGACCCCTTAAAGGAGGAACCCACAAGCAAAAATACCTATTGGTCATGGTGGATAAATTCACCAAATGGATAGAGGCCAAGCCTGTAAAGACGGCCGAATCCGGACCGGTGATAGACTTTATATCAGGGGTAGTACACCGTTATGGCGTCCCCCATGGCATCATCACTGATAACGGCACAAACTTCACGGCCGACGAGGTCAAACTATGGTGCAAAAACATGGGCATCAAGCTCGACTACGCTTCAGTCTATCACCCCCAAACTAACGGTCAAGTCGAGCGAGCAAACGGTCTAATCATGAGTGGCATTAAACCCAGACTAGTGCGGCCCCTCAAGGAATCTAACACGCACTGGGATGAGGAGCTCGACTCCGTACTCTGGGGGCTGTGGACCACGCCGAATCGCACTACCGGATTCACACCATTTTTTATGGTATACGGCGCAGAGGCAGGTTTGCCCTGCGACATAATTCATGACTCACCTCGCGTGCGCATGTACGAAGAAAGAGAAGCCCAGCTCGATTAGCAGGACAGCTTGGACACCTTGGAGGAGGAGCGTGACGTGGCAAAAGCTCGTTCCGCATTCTATCAACAGCAGGCTCGAAGATATCAAAGTAGGGAAGTACGGGCCAAAGCTTACAATGTTGGCGAACTAGTTCTACGCCTGCCGGACAAGAAAAAGGACAAACTCAAGCCCAAATGGGAGGGTCCCTTCATCATCGACCAAGTCCTGACCGGGCGGAGCGTACCATCTGCGAACGCATCGGATAAGCGACTCGAGCCGAACCCATGGAACGCAGCCCGTCTCCGAAGATTCTACGCCTAGCGCGGATTACGAGTTCGCCTCCTTCCTCCGCCTATATTTTATACTTTAAGCTGTCTTTTATTTCTCTCCTTCTCCCTCCTTTTACGGTTAAGCCGTTAAAGGCCTGCTTATGCATTGTTCGCACACACTTGACGCACTATCCGCGCTCATTATACCTGGGGCTTCTTTAATGTGCTTTTTTATACGGGCTTTATGCCCAACACATGTGTCACACTTCCGCATGTACCTTTTATACACCATTATATGCATCGATATGACTTAAGTTTTGGCCAAGCTGGGTTGCCTGGCTCATGTGCTTACCCTACAATCCCGATTGTTCAGCTAGGTGGTAAAGGGAGCACCTCTGCGATTATTACCGCCGGGTCAGCTGGACGTGTACCTCAGACTGGGTGAAGCCGAAAGCTAGCGTTCTTAAGGGAATATTCGGTCGGTGAACTAAAAGACGATTTTTTATTTTTCATTTATCTGCCCCCAGATGTTTTTCTGCTTTTTTCGCAGTCCGGACATGCACTTTAGGGCATGCCTCCCAGGGAAAGGAACCCCTAACGGAACTATTCTCCCTGGAAGATGTTTCTTACTAACCATGTAATATAACATAACTAGTTGGGCACTTGTCTGATAAAGCACTCATGACCCCTACGCCTGGTCTCCACACATGCCCCGGTTTTTACATAACCGTGAGGGTATTAAGACACACTCCGGACTATTGGGTCCCGAGGTTGAAGCGAAAGGGTCCGCTACGACAAACGATCTACAATCCGGCTAGAAGGCATTTTACATGTCATTTTAAATTACATAGTCAAATTGACTGATTGTATTCCTCTTCAATGCCATCTAATAGGCTGTCTAGTTTACAGTCTTGCTGGGAATACTATGCGGCAAACTCTACTTGGCTGTACACTATGCTCACAGGGATCTCCTTCTGTCGGGCCCCACAGTCCGACCTCGGCCATGTGGTTTGGGTCCGCCTTGTGTGCAGCGTCTTCACCATGGCCCGAGCCTCCTGGCGCCTTGATGACAGGCCGATATCTTCCATAGTCGGAGCGCCGCCGTGCTCCTGAAGCTTCTCTGCAAGCTCTCCAAGGCCTTCGGCAGGGAGATAGATGGCCACAAGGCTCAGGCGCCTCTCATCACCTGCCGAACTCGTTCGTGCAGTTGCAATAGCTCGGGAAGAAGGTCACCCGTAGAACCGGGCATTTCCTCTGCAGGACGACCCATGAGCATACCTACAGATATAACTCTGTTAGTTGACTTCCTCGCCGATCTCTTTTTCAAAGTTCGCTCAAGCACTTACTATAAATGCTATGACGAAGTCGCCGATTCTCCTTCATGGAGTCAGACAGCTGGGCACGAACATCCTTTAGTTCCTCACCCAGCTGGGTGTTGGCATCCTGGAGATTATTTTTCTCTTGCCTCACCCTTGTAAGAACATTCTCACTGGCCTTCAACCGGCGCAAGAGCTGTTGCTTGTCCGGATCTAGTCCGGCGCCATCTACAATATTATTGTCAGATTTACACACACGCCGCACTTCACAAACTACTTATCTTTTGAAGAATATATTACCAGAGGGGGTCTCTGTGGCTCCCCCTGTAGCAGCTAGTGCGGCCTCAAGTTGGGCCTTGCATTCTTCAAGCTCCTGGGATAGTCGGGTATTCTTTTTTGTAAGATCCTGCATAACAAATGATCCTTAAATCAGTTATTCTAACTATTTTAAGTCTCGGGGCTCTTGGCATATATAACCGTCAAATTTCCTCACCCGTATGTCCTTTACATATTGCTCCGTGGCTCTGGCTAGACCATCTTGAGCGGCACGGAGGTGCGCATCTCCCGAATTGAAGACATTCAATGCCTATTGGGAGAAACATGTGTCACGAAGAACTGTCCGGCGGCGCCTGTGATTCATGGTGCTCTCCACCTCGGAGTTGGTGGCGGACAATCTGTCGGCATCCTCTGTCGGAGGAACGTCCGACGCACGCCTCATGCTCGCCTCCGCTTCTGGACCCGGCTTTGGAGCCTGGCTGGCGGAGGCTCGATTGGCAACCTCTCTGGACACAGTCCGACGAGCGCTCTTTTTCCTGAAAAGGGCACCAGCGTTAGTACGCCTTCCAGGAATCAATCACAGGAATATGGTGACGCGCCATACCATTGCGGCGGCGTTTGATCCGGGCCGCACTTCTTTTTTAGCCTGGGGCCGAGCTGCCCCTTGTTGGCTAGCCGCTGAGCTCGGCCTCCTGCCTCGAAGGCACCCCGCGAAACACCATTGGTATACGGTGATAAAAATAAGCACGGATGGGTCATTATCGAGTATTGGGACCTCGGTCTCGATTACTGTGAGGCTGGAAGTATTCCGGGGTAATCGGCCGTAATGGCAACCAAGGCATTATCAATGCTCAGTTGGTGAAATACCCCATCAATCAGCTCCACCAATATGTCCGGATCCTCTTGGGAGGCCGGATCGAGGAGCTGTTCCGGATCCTCGGGTTGTGGAGGCAGGCTGTTTATCTCTTTTACGGACTGGCGCAGTTCCTGCGTCAAAATCACAAAATGAGATACCTAACCATGGGAATACGGATCGGATGTGCAAAAAAGAAATGTCCGCTTACCCAGCTTCGAGGATTGTTCATAGAAAATCCGTTCAATGGACTGACGCGAGAAAATCTTCCTCTTCTCCCTTATGCAGTCTGCGGACAAGGTCTTCACTGCATCGGTGACCGATCCCGCCCCTTACGGCCATGACGGGTGGCATCGTCCTCCCGTTGAAATCCCACATGGGGTGGCCCCTATCTTTGGGCGGCTGCACCCCCCGCATAATGCATGTGGCCATGACACCGATCATGGCCAGTCCGGAATGAGCTAACAATCTTATTCGGCTCATCAGGTAAAGGATGTCCTTGTCGTCTTCCCTCTGGGAGCTCCGCGGGCGCCAACTCAGGCGTTTCTTCAAAGGAGCATTGCTGAACTCTGGGAGACCGATCCGAACAGGATCCGCAATGGGCGTCCTCTATATAAAACCATTCCGAAGGCCAGTCTTCAGACGCCTTCTTCGGGGTTCTGGATAGATATCCGGTCCCGGCGATGCGCCATAGCTCGGTTCCGCCCACTTGATATATTGACCCCTCATGAGAACGCGGTACAAGGCAGAATAATCTCTTCCACAACGCAAAATGAGCCTCGACGCCCAAGAACAGTTTGCAAAGGGCCACGAAGCCCGCGATGTGCAAAATGGAGGCAGGCGTAAGGTGGTGCAACTGGAGGTCGTAGAACTCCAAGAGCCCCCGGAGAAACGGATGAATTGGAAATCCGAGTCCTCTTACTAGATAAGAGATAAAGCATACCCGCTTTCCTTTGGAGGGATCGGGACACTCTCCGCTTGCTTTCCGCCCTTATAGGTGGCGAGTCCGGCTCGAACCGGAACCATGAAGGCCGGGGAAGAAATCCTTGGTTTGGAGTGTCACTAGCTTGCTATGCGGGACTGAGCATCTCTCCCAATTTCTGTGCCGAGGGCTGGGAGCGCGAGAGGAGGAGCCACGCCGACCGTCCATGATGGATTGGATTTTGTCGAGGCGCCCGATGAAAGCTTCATGAGGGGAATGGTGTGACTCAGATCTAGATCCTCGTCCCTTTTATAGGCGGCTCATTTGCGCAGCTAGGGGGATAAGTGTAAAAATACCCTGGCTTTTCGCATTCATTCAAACACGTGGAAGATGGCCATTATTGGGCGTGGAAGCCAAGGAGCGCAACATTTATCAGAAGCCGGACACTATTCGACAAGTATATGGAATTTGGAGAAGAACCCGCCGCAATGCCGAAGACAATCTACGCCGGACTCATCGCCATTGAAGCCTAGTTCGGGGGCTACTGAGGGAGTCCTGGATTAGGGGGTATCCGGATAGCCGAACTATCACCGTTGGCCGGACTCCTGGACTATGAAGATACAAGATTGAAGACTTCTTCCCGTGTCCAAATGGGACTTTCCTTGGCGTGGAAGGCAAGCTTGGCGATACGGATATGTAGATCTCCTACCATTCTAACCGACTCTGTGTAACCCTAACCCTATCCGGTGTCTATATAAACCGGAGGGTTTTAGTCCGTAGGACGAACAACAATCATACCATAGGCTAGCTTCTAGGGTTTAGCCTCTCTGATCTCGTGGTAGATCCACTCTTGTACTACCCATATCATCAATATTAATCAAGCAGGAGTAGGGTTTTACCTCCATCGAGAGGGCCTGAACCTGGGTAAAAACATCGGTTTCCTTGTCTCCTGTTACCATCCGCCTAGACGCACAGTTTGGGACCCCCTACCCGAGATCCGCCGGTTTTGACACCGACAAGATCCGTTAGTATAAGAAAGCAAATCACTACTATAAGTACTGTAGCCAACCAATTCATTTCGTTCTTGCATTATATCTACTATATTCCAAATTTTCTATGCCAAAAAACTTTAAATAAAACCATAGAATCATTAAAACAAGCACACAACGCAAAGAAAACAGAATCTGTCAAAGACAGAACAATTTGTAGCAATCTGAATATTTCGAATACTTCTGTAACTCCAAAAATTCTGAAAAATTAGGAGAACGTGGGCAATTTGTATATCAATCCTTTGTATAAAACATTCAGAGCAAAAGAACGTTTCTTTGATTTATCAAAATTATTTTTCTGAGCGCAAAAGTTTCTGTTTTTCAACAAGATCAAATCAACTATCACCCAACATGATCCTAAAGGCTTTGCTTGGCACAAACACTAATTAAAACGAGAAAAACACAATCATAACAGTAGCATAATTATGCAAACACTCAAGAACAGAAAGAAAAAGACAAAAATAAACTTTATTCATTGGGTTGCCTCCCAACAAGCGCTATCGTTTTACGCCCCTAGCTAGGCATAAGATTTCAATGATGTTCACATGAAAGATAGTAACTGAAACACGAAGAGAGAATTATGTAACATGTGAAAAACACATTTAAGTCTAACATACTTCCTATGCATATGCATTTTATAATCAAAAAAATTATCAAGACAAGAAATGTCTAGCATATGCAAGGTAGAAGAATGAAACATTGACGATCTCAACATAACGAGAGGTAATTTAGTAACATAATAATTTCCACCACAATATTTTCCTCTCTCACAATAATTACATGTGGGACCATATTGAAATTCAACAATATAGCTATCACATAACATATTCTCTATATGATCCATATGCATGCAAAGTTGACACTCTTCCAAAATAGTGGGATTATCATCAAATAAAGTCATGACCTCTCCAAACCCAATTTTATCAAATAATTCACAAGATTGACAATTCTCCAAAGTAGTGGGATCATTAATACCTAAAGTTGACACTCTTCCAAAACCACTTTCAATATTATTACAAACATATTCATCATGAGGTTTAAATACATTTTCAAGATCATAAGAATCATTATCACCCCAATCATGATCATTGCAATAAGTACCGGACATAGCAATATTAGCATCCCCAAGCTTGGGGTTTTGCATATTATTAGCACAATTGGCATTAATAGAATTTATAATAACATCATTGCAATCATGCTTTTCATCCAAGGAGCTATCACGAATCACCTTATAAATTCCTACTTTTATCACTTCATCACAATTTTCAGATTCATAAATATCAAGCAAAGCTTCATAACGAAATCTAGTGCACTCGATTCACTAGCAATTGGTTCATCATAATTGGATCTTTTGAAAAGATTAGGAAGTGGTTGAGGATCCATATCAATAGATTTTTAGCAAGCATAGATGCAAGCAAATAGAATGCACATGGAGACATAAGCAAAGATAGCAAACAAGATTGCAAGCAAAAACATAGATTTGACGAGAAAAAGGCGAACGAAAAAGTGGGCAAAAATGGAAAAAATTTGTGAAGTGGGGGAGAGGAAAACGAGAGGCAAATGGCAAATATTGTAAATTGCAAGGAGATGAGATTTTTTTATTAGGAACCTGGTAGATGTTGATGATGTCTCCCCGGCAACGGTGCCAGAAATTCCTTTTGATGCTTGCTAGAACTACGTCGGAATTTCCGCAAAGAGGAAGGGATGATACAGCGTAGCAACGGTAGGTATTTCCCTCAGTGATGAGATCAAGGTGATCGAACCAGTAGGAGAACCACGCAACACTACATGAACATCACCTGCACACAAATAACAAATACTCGCAACCTGACGTATTAAAGGGGTTGTCAATCCCTTTCGGGCAACGGCGCCAGAAATTGGCAAACGGACGTGAGAGAGTTGTAAATATTGATAGATCGAACGCCAAATAAAATAAAGTGCAGCAAGGTATTTTTGTATTTTTGGTTTAATAGATCTGAAAATAAAAGCAAAGGAAAATAGATCGCAAAGGCAAATATATTAAAGAAGAGACCCGGGGGTCGTAGGTTTACTAGTGGCTTCTCTCGAGAAAAATAGCAAATGATGGGTGAAAAAATTACTGTTGAGCAATTGATAGAACTTCAAATAATCATGACGATATCCAGGCAATGATCATTATATAGGCATCACGTCCAAGATTAGTAGACCGACTCCTGCCTGCATCTACACTTTTACTCCACACATCGACCGCTATCCAGCATGCATCTAGTGTATTAAGTTCATGGAGAAATGGAGTAATGCAGTAAGAATGATGACATGATGTAGAAAAGATCTATTTATGTCAAAATAGACCCCATCATTTTATCCTTAGTAGCAACGATACATACGTATCGGTTCCCCTTCTGTCACTGGGATCAAATCACCGTAAGATCGAACCCACTACAAAGCACCTCTTCCCATTGCAAGATAAATAGATCAAGTTGGCCAAACAAAACCCAAATATCAGAGAAGAAATAAGAGGCTATAAGCAATCATGCATATAAGAGATCAAAGAAGACTCAGATAACTTGGATAAAAAGATAGATCTGATCATAAACACAAAGTTCATCGGATCCCAACAAACACATGGCAAAAAGAGTTACATCATATGGATCTCCAAGATACCATTTTATTGAGAATCAAACGAGAGAGAGGAAGCCATCTATCTACTAACTAAGGACCCGTAGGTCTACAAAGAACTACACACGCATCATCGGAGAGGCACCAATGGACATGATGAACCCCTCCGTGATGGTGTCTAGATTGGATCTGGTGGTTCTGGAACTTGCGGCGGATGGAATTAATTTTTGTCGACTCCCCTAGGGTTTCTGGAATATTTGGGTATTTATAGAGCAAAAAGGCGGTTCAGGGGCACCCGAGGTGGGCACAAGCCACCTGGGCGCGCCTGGGCCCCCTGGCGCGCCCTGGTGGGCTGTGCTCCCCTAGGAGCACCCCCAGGTGCTTCTCCGGCCCACTGGATGTCTTCTGGTCCAAGAAAAATCCACAAAAAGTTTCGCTGCGTTTGGACTCCGTTTGGTATTTGATTTCATGCGATGTAAAAAACATGCAAAAAACAGCAACTGACACTTGGCACTATGTCAATAGGTTAGTACCCAAAAATGATATAAATGATTATAAAACATCCAAGAATGATAATATAATAGCATGGAACAATAAAAAATTATAGATACGTTGGAGACATATCATTGTGTCTAGAGGCTGGAGTCTTCATCAGCTAGATGTGCAGAATGCATTACTTCATGGTATTCTGAAAGAGGAAGTTTACATGAAGCAACCTCCTGGGTTTGATGATAAAAACAAACCGTTTCATATCTGCAGGCTTGACAAATCCCTCTATGGTCTAAAGCAAGCCCCTAGAGCATGGTACTCATGCTTGAGCTCCAAAATGCAAACACCTGGTTTCATTCCCTCCAAGTCAGATACATTCTTGTTCATTCACAATAAGTCACACACCATCATTTTTGTGCTTATTTATGTGGATGACATTATAGTTACCAGTTCCTCTGATAAGGCAGTCACAACTTTGTTGCAAGATTTGCACTCAAATTTTGCTATCAAGGATCTAGGAGATCTTCACTTCTTTCTTGGTATTGAGGTAAAGAGAAACCATGAAGGTGGGCTTTATCTTTCTCAGGAAAAATATGCAACTGATCTTTTAAGCAAGGCTAGGGTGCAAGGTTGTAAACTATCCCCGACTCCACTTTCTAGTGCAGAAAAATTGTCTCTTGCAAAGGGTGTACTCTTGAATCAAGAGGATGGCACCAAGTACAGAAGTCTGGTTGCACTCGACACTTACACGACCTGATATTTCTTTTGCAGTCAACAAAGTGCATGAGTTTCTTCATGCACCTACCTCAGCTTATTGGACTGATGCTAAGCGTATTTTGAGATATGTAAAGAACACTTTGAGTGTTCGACTCACTTTCAGCAAGTCCGCCTCTACTCTTGTTAGTGCTTTCTCTGACACTGACTAGGCAGATTGCTTGGATGAAAGAAGGTCGACAGGCGGTTTTGCAGTTTTCTTTGGACCTAATCTTATTTCTTGGTGTGCCAAGAAGCAAGCAACAGTGTCACGATCTAGTACTAAGGTACAAAGCACTGGCTAATCCAACAGTAGAGATCATATGGATTAAGTCCATGCTCAAGGAACTTGGAAGATATGCTCAAACACCATATCTTTCATGTGACAATCTTCGTGTCACATATCTTTCTGCTAATCCCGTGTTTCATGCAAGGACTAAACACATTGAGATTGATTATCATTTTCTTAGAGAAGGGTTGCAAGCAAGGAGTGGAGATTCGATTTATTCTTTCAAAAGACCAAGTTGCAAATGGGTTTACAAAGGCCTTTGCTACAAGACAATTTGAAGAGTTCAAACGTAATATTAAGATGAGAAGTTCAGATTAAGGGAGGGTGTTGAACATGCAATATGTTACAGAGGAGGAGGTGCCGTTGACACTTGGCATGGGCCAGCCTTTGGTGTGGCCGCACCCTTGACGTGCTCGACGTGGTGACTACTCTAGCGTAGGCTTTCTGTTGAGGTTGTTAGAGATAGTTCTCATGTTTAACTAATTCTATCTCTTCCTCTAATTCTCTCTATAACCACCGCTCTCGATTTTGCAATCTCAACCGAGGCTTGTACCCATCGATCATCCTATCAATATATACATGCGGGCTCTCGTGTATGAGCGTTGAGATGCTTCCATAACTCTTTACACTTTGTAGCCAATGTTCCTCTGTCATTTTTGTCTATGTGGATATCTAGAGATGTCTTCATCTCTTGCAGCATGGAGGGGTGCTCTACTTCTTTTTCTTATCTACCATAGTACTACCTTAATTCAAAAAGTTTGTCTTAGATTTATCTAGATACAATGTAGAATACAGGGTGCTCTGCTTCTTGGCTACATGGGAGGGAAACGCTACTACCATGTTTGGCTTCACTCACATGTTACTTCCCATTCATTTTTATGGGAAACAGTAGGATTTCTCCTAGTGTGTGTACTTTTATTGATTTTGTTTGAGAAATTGTAGCAGCACGATACAAAAGGGAGTTTAGGATCCCGGGAAAAACAGAGAAAACTAAATACCATGTGATTAAAATTAATAGAGTTGCAATCTATATGGTATTCCTAGGGTTCATCTCATATAAAACTGATATAACTCGATAACTCCTAAACTGCATGACCGCCATAACATTTTCAGATACAGTCGACTAATTATTGAAATCAATAGGCATACATGAGCCAGGAATGGCATGTCATCACTTGGGACAAGTAGGTTGATGAGGTTGCTGGCAACACCACAATGCTCCGTCATCTCACGATCTATGTAGGACACAGGGGACTTCTTGTTGATCCATTTGAATGCTTCCTTGCATGTGTCACTAGCACCCATTGCAAATGAAACAACGTTCAACGTAGTAGGGTACAACCCTCTTTCAAAGTATAAGTTGGCAAAAATCTCCAGGGCACTAGTGGCTTCAGTGTAAGCCTTGAGGAAGATGGTAATTGCAAACCCCTCTGGTGTGCTCTAGTTGTTCTTGGATAGGTCCCTGATGACCTTGACATTGTGTTTGGCGGTGTTAGTGGCGATCTTCAACGCAATACTGGCGAGGTCATGCTCAGTGGAAGCATGGGAGCTTTGCGGCTTGGCGGTAAGCACGGCTATGCACAATGCGGTATTGTTGGTCTTGTTACATGTGCGGGAGATGAAATCAGTGTCAGCATGGGCAACAAGGAGGCTAGAGGACACGATGGCGAGCACGGCGAGAAACATAGCTAAAAATGTTGAAACACTCACCATTGCATTTTGCGTTTTCACCTAGAGCTTGGTATTGTTGTGTTGTTGGGGTGCATGCTGACTATATATATTTCTATATATAGACACCCCTCCAAGAGAAAATCCTTCTCAGATCTCCATATTAGTCACATAGTATTTATTGCTTTTGCTACATAGAATATGATGGCAAATCATTTCAATAAATGAATTATAAAATGAGTAATTTAGCTTTTGTGAATCCAGCTAGTGAATAAATGTACAAACAATTTCACAAATCAAAAAATAAACGTAATCTATATCTCTATATGGAAAATCCTTGTGGTCTGATCTGCCTTAATTATAGTATATTTATTGCTTTTGCTACATGGATTGTAACAGCAAACCAAATAAATGAATGAATGAATAAATGAGTGCTCTAACTCCCATGAATTCATCTAGTGAATCAACGTACAACCAGTTTTGCAAATGAACAAATAAAGAGTTAATTATACTTTTAGTACATAAACTTGCATTAGATGTACAGATTCAAACATAAACTTAAAAAATGACACAAATCAGCCCCCACAACTTGTTTATGGGTACATTTGAGTACATTTCCCTTAATTCTGCAGCTAGCTGCCCCACGCTTCATGCATGCATGTGGGTCCCACTTGTCAGGGATGAAGAATGAAATAGAAACAGAATAAAAAATAATGCTTACATGATTTTAAAATAAGACTTCCCCTTGCACGCGTATGTCACTAGCCACTGGGCCACCACCTAGCAATTGACAAATGTAGATATAGACATCATTTATATTGTTTAGTAGAAAAATTGATTTGAATCTAAAATCGTGTTGCAAATGCCTCATTCTGTGCGCGTCTCTGTTATCACCTTATTTTCCCCGCTCGACCAGTTGTTAGAAATTTCGGTGAGACCCTAATGTTTTTATATCATTCAAACTATCTAAGTTCTTTTAGTATTTACAAGCTCAAGTATATTATCAAATAGCGCTAGTATGCAAGTGCTTTTCTTCAAGTGATAATTCGAGCAAACCATCATCTTGATGTCCCAGGATCAACTTCCCCGTTTTCACAAACTAGAATTTTTAAGCGTTGAATAACTGAGAAATTGCTTTTGGAGGGCAAGCTCCATGGAGGCCTCCAAATGTAAAATTCAAAATTCATGAAAATTCATACTTTTACATTACAAAAATTCTGAAAAAATACAGATATACATGAAGACAGAATGCCAAGTGTGTAAATTTTCATCATGTAATACATTGAAACGAGGGATGTGCAAAAAAGGAAAAAAGAATCCGTGGCTTTTTAACAGATGATACTATTCATAATCCCAGACCATGAAATTTGTCTTTTTGGTACAGGGCACATTTCAATGTATATCATCCTGAAATTTTACACACATGCACCTCACATACTCGTTTATTTGTACAAAAAAAAATCAGATGTTTTTTATCCTAAAATTACATTTTTTTTCAAACATTCGGCCTCCATGAAGGCCGAGATCCAAAACGCCACACTCTGAAGAAATCCAGTTAAAAAAGGATGACGTGGGTTAGACCTGCCTTGAATACGCACCCTTCTGACTAAAACATGGCAAGCTGACCGCTTGAACGGGAGACAATTTATTGCTTGTGTCATTAAACATTATATATTTATACGGTAAAACATTTTGAATTAAAAATTCTGAACAAGAAAATAAAAAAAAAAACAACATTTTCCGAAAACTGGTTTATTCGGTCCCACTTTAAGAAAACCTAAATTGAGAAAAAAGATATGTTCAAACCCGGAGCAGCGTGTATTTTGACTTCAAAATAGTCGTTCTGTTAAACAATACAAAAGATCTCTAGCTCTGTCATTATCAATAATTTCGTGATGTTGCAACGTCCTAAGATCGAATCCTAGTATGCAGGCATGGAACATGAGACAGCTGATGTGCAAAGTTTAACGGAGAGTTAACGGCATTGATGGAAGTGAACTTATATGTACCAAAAAACAAATTGTTGGGGCATTTTGTTATATTTTTCAACTTTATGTACGAATATGTATATACAGTGCAAGTTTATGTGCTAAAGTGTAATGAACTCACAAATAAATACAATCTATCTCCATATGGACGTCCAAAAAAATCCCTATGATAGGAGATTTGCCTTAAACACTATATTTTATTGTTTCTACTACATTAAATGTGATAGCAAACCAAATAGATGAATGAATATCTAATGGGTACTCTAAATATCATGAATACAACAAGTGAATAAATGTACAAAAAATTGCAAATAAAATATGAATGTAATTTATATCTCCATATTGGCGCCCACATGAGAAAATCTTTATGATGCGAGATCTTCCTTAATCACAATATATTTATTGTTTTTGCTTCATGGAATCGGAAGAAACATCATATATATAAATGAATAATCACATGAGTATTCTAACTCGTGAATTTGTGTAGCTAATAAATGTCGAAATAATTTTGCAGATGAACAAACAGATGTAATCTATATCTCTAGATATGGAAGTCCACCATTGAAAATCCTTACAATTTGAAATTTGATTTAATCATAGTATATTTATTGTTTATGATATGTGGAATGCAATAGAAAACCAAATGAATAAATGAATGCTCAAATGAGTACCGCAAATCAAGTGAATCCATCTAGTTAAAATGTACAAAGAAGTTTTGCAAATTTGTTCACGTCTGCCGGAGAAATCCTTATGATCTAAGGCCAGCCTTAGTGACAGTGTATTTATTTCTTTTGCTAGGTGGACCGTGCCTACACGGGCTAGACATGCATGCGCAATGTCAAGCCAGAACCACACCACCAATGCCCACATGAGTGCCGTCGCACCAACACCTCTGCGTCGCAACCCACAACCACGCCGATTCCAGGGGGGGGACAACATGATGGACGGCTGATTTTACATTTATATTAGTATAGGTCCACTAGTTATGTATTGTAAAACATTCAAACGTATAGTGATATGAACTCTTGGTTAAAATAAAATAAATATATGCTACTCTTGAAGGGCTCACGTGATCACGCAAAATTTTCCCTCAGCATATGCTTAAAAAACAGAAATGAATGTTCCTTACACAAGTGTTAGAAGGGATAGGGAGGGATCGGTGGAATCGATGTTTATTGTTTGAGTCTCGTGGGCATATATATAGGAGTATATATATAGGAGTACAATGATAAATTTGGAGTACAAGACAAGGTAGGGTAAGATTCTACGCTATCCTATCTTTCCTAATAATCATAATACTCAACACCCCCCGCAGTCACAATGGTAGTGACGCAGACGGTGATACTGGAGAAGAATCTGAAGGTAAGCCAACGGACATCCCCTCACAGCCGTAATGGTCGGTGCATCGGGGAAATCGTGGCTGGAGTGGAAACCGACGAGGTTGCTCAAGCAAGGCGGTAGCCCTTTGTGCCAATGTTGATGGAGCCGAGAGCGCAGTATGGTGTAGCCGTGGCCGAGGTAGCCGATGTCGAGGGACGCCATGGTCGATGTCGAGTCGGGGTGGCCGGTGCCGAGGTAGTCGCCTTGAAGCTTGATATGTCTCCAACATATCTATAATTTTTTATTGTTCCATGCTATTATATTATCTATCTTGGATGTTTTATATGCATTAATATGTTATTTTATATCGTTTTTTTGGGACTAACCTATTAACCTAGTGCCTAGTGCCAGTTGCTGTTTTTTCCTTATTATTTTGTATTTTACAGAAAATCAATACCAAACGGAGTCCAAACGGAATGAAACTTTTTGAGGATTTTTCTTGGACCAGAAGACAACCACGAAGCTTCAGGAAGAGTCCAGAAGACCCACGAGGGAGCCACAAGCCCTCAGGGCACGTCCCAGGGGAGGGCCCTAGGCTTGTGGGCCCCCCGTGGACCTCGTAACCTAATCTTAGCTCTATAAATACCCAAATATTCCCCCTACGTTAGAGGGCACACCAAATATACTTTTCCAGCCACCACAAGCTTCTGTTCTCGTGAGATCCCATCTTGGGGCCTTTTTCAGCACTCCGCCGGAGGGGGATTCAATCACGGAGGGCCTCTACACCAACCTTGCTGCCCTTCCGATGATGTGTGAGTAGTTTACCACAGACCTACGGGTCCATAGCTAGTAGCTAGATGGCTTCTTCTCTCTCTTTGATCTTCAATACAATGTTCTCCTCGATGTTCTAGGAGATCTATTCGATGTAATCTTTTTTTGCGGTGCGTTTGTTGAGATCCGATAAATTGTGGATTTATGATAAGATTATCTATGAATGTTATATGAGTCTTTTTTGAACTCTTTTATGCATGATTAATATAGCTTTGTATTTATCTCTGGTCTATCGATTTGGTTTGGCCAACTAGATTGATTTTTCTTGCAATGGGAGAGTTGCTTTGTGATGGGTTCAATCTTGCGGTGTCCTCACCCAGTGACAGTAGGGGTGGTGAAGCACGTATTGCTAAGCCTCTACCTATAAGCTTTTCCCTAGTAGTGATGGTCTACACGGCGAGGAAATCCATTGATTCGTTACTTCGCAGGGAGTAGCATTAGGCAATGACGGCAAAGTACACATTATTCTACACTTTAAGGCTTTGTTTGGTTGATGAGGTGGATTTGAAAGGGGTTGGAAGAGATTGAGGGGGATTAAATGCCTTACGGGCGAAAATCCACTGCAATCCCATGGGAGGAAGATTAACCGAACAAGGCCTAAGATCATATACAACTGGACCACCCATATCCAACCCGATCGCCCGAACGGGCTGTCCGGTCAGTGTCCATATGAAAAACCGCCACTCAACCGGCCTTCCCATAGCTGGCCCAAATGCTCAGGCTCTCCAATTAGTGTCCAGATGGACCTCTCCCTTGCTCTCCGCTGCTCCCGGGAGGAGGCCGCCCGACGGCATTGCTCGGACTCATTCCACTAGGAATCCATTGCATCCGCCCAAATGGCTCATGGATCCGGCGCGAGGTGTGTCGCCACTGCCTCTCCGGAGGTGGTGCGGTTTGTCTCGCATCCGACCGCTCCGGTGGATGTGCAACCGCTTCATTGGCGCAATAAGGCAGAGGTGAATGCATGGTGTCCGCCGACAGAAATATGGCGTGGCATGCCTGCCGTGCTAGGCAACGGGCGTGGGAGGTGGCGGTAGCCCTCACAGATGTTGGCGAAGCGGAGTCGCATTCTCTGGCACCCCATATGGTGCACGACCACCCCGGGTGCTGCAACCGCATCGTGGTGGACGTTGTCGGCTCCTCCCAGGATGGATCCATCATCGATCTCACGTCCATCGGTGACAAGCAAGTGACGGCTCTGACTAGGAAGTGTAGGACATGGGAGACGATGGCGCCTCGAGTCCCGTGAGCTGGTCCATGTCCCATGTCCTACCATTCCTCGTCGACGACTAGAGCAACACTGCGAGGGACGCAGCTGGCCGCCAGATATGGGCACTATGGAGCCGGATGAGCTCCGCTCAGATTAGGTGTCATGTTGCGTGTAATAATATAGAGTTGGTGATTTGAAGCACCTGCATACATGGGAACCACTCGTACCCCAAGGTCTTTCTGTCCTAGTGAGCCTAGAGATAAAAGGTATGTTCTCATGGTTAATCAAGTTATCATATATGTACAGATGATATAATTTCAAGTTCTAAGGAGAAACCATATATTAGGAAGGATCCTACAGAGGTTGTAAAATTAACAAAGAAAATTGTATGTTGTATTGTTTGACAGATACCTTATCGTGTTGGATGATATCTGGGAAATAAAAGCGCGGAACACTTTTAAAGTTTGTTTTGTGAAGAATAATATTGGTAGCAGAGTTATAATAACGACACGAATTGGAGATGTAGCTAAGGCGTGTTGTTCTTGTTTTAATGGGATGACACAGTCATAATTTCAATTTTTTTAGCTTTCCATAGCAAGCTGGCGTGTTAAGCCATGCCTGCTTATGCATTGAATTCCAATGACCCTCGCGTTTCCGGCAACATGCCAGCTTACCTACCGCCTGTCGTGGTTCTAAGTCTGACAGTAGAATGGGGATTAGGTTAGGAGAGGCAAGATCCTAGCTACGATGAGGTTGTGCACGCAAGATTTACGAGTTCAGGCCCTTCTCAGAGGAAGTAACAGCCCTACGTCTCGGTGCCCGGAGGCTGATCGATTGGATTATGCGCGAAGTTACAGGGGGTGCGAACCCTTGTCCTAGAGGAGGGGGTGGCTTATATAGAGTGCGGCAGGACCCCAGCCATCCCCCGTTACGTAGGGTTCAATGTACATAAAGATGGGACATTACTGGTAACGTCAGCATTAAAGTCATATAAATGATCATTAAAACTACGGAGTGAACGCCTGACCGTTGCCATCCAGAGTGACCTTAGATCTTCTGTACTCTGAGTGGTTTCTGATATGGCCGAATGATTATATCCTGGTCGAATGGAATTGAGTTATCCGAGTGGAACCGTTGGTCGAGTGGGTTGCATCCTGAGATGATTTCAGTCAGTAGAAGTTGTTGTCCTTTGAATGTCTTTGACTGTAGGGCAGTGTCCTTGGAAAGGGTGTTTAGATCAGGTCTATTACCCTACCCTAGGTACATGTCATCGTCATTAGCCCCCGAATGGTTCAGGGTCCGAGTGGAGATGGAGTTGAAGATGGTTCCGACCCAATTTTCATGCTTCGGAAGCATTTTACTTGGATTGGTGAACCATGCAGAAACTTCGACCTCATTTTCAGTCGCCTTGATCCATTCTGAGGTTGTCGAGTGAACTTTGCTGATAAGCTTTGAATGCTGATATGGTATAAAATCTTTGGCATGATCGACTGCACTGCCATTCCCGGATCTCACGGGATTCGAGGGGAAGCGCGCAGGATGGAGAAGACCGTAGTAAGCTGAGCGGATTAGGCAGGGGCATCTCGATTCTTGCGCCACCTTTTTCTCCGCGTACCGAGCGCGCAACTGTTACAGGATTTGACAGGATTGCCTGGGCCCAGAAGTCAGTCACTCGGGGAATAGGCCCATATAAGGCGTCTGGGCCGGTGTTTTTTGCATAGTGTGTCCCATTTTCTTTCTTCCTCCTCTGCTTCTCCATTGCGTCCGCCTCGACCCTCGGTGCTGCTACCCAGCCCGAGCGCAACCCGCTGCAATGGCGAAGGACAAGACGGCGGCTCTGGAGCATGCGAAGAAGGCGACGGCGAAGGCAAAGGGCAAGAAGACGAGCCGGGGAGGGTCGTCGTCGAGATCTGGCCTGCCGCCTTGCTGGATCCAGGGCGACTGGATTCGGTTCACGATCCAGTAGGCGGATCTGGTTGAGGGGCGATTGATTCCCCACGGTTCCTGGCGGCTTCCGGAGGACGAGACCGAGCCGCGGCCGCAAGATGGTGAGTGTGTCCTTCTTGCGACTCACGTCGACCGCGGTTTCTCTTTGCCCCCCATCCTTTCTTCCGGGGTTTTCTGAACTTTTTTGGAGCCCAACTTCATCACTTTTCTCCCAACACTATCACATACCTTGCTGCATTCGTGTCCATGTGTGAGACTTCCTGGACTGTCGACCGCACCGGGGTCTCTTCAAACACATTTTCACTTGTTGTTCTCAGTCTGTAAAAATGGCTAATCCGAGTGATGAGAGGACGCACGTGATCCAGATGTGTGGAGGTCTAGTGATCCAGATGAGGGGTAAAAGTACTTTCCCTGCTATGATTCTTCCCGATTCAGTCAGAGGGTGGCAGTCGACCTGGTTCTATTGTAAGGACCAACCGACCCCTAGTCAGTCGACTGGCCTTCCTCCGTTTTCCATGGAGCGAGTTGAGAAGCCCTCTCCCTTGAAAGTAACTCCAGCTGAGAAAGTGGAGGTGAATATGTTGGTTGAGCGAGTAGTCCAACTTGTCCACGACGGTGTGACTGGCATGGACTCGCTAGAGGTGTTTCTCAGTCGATGCATCCAACCACTCCAAGCTCGCGATCATCCAATGTGGATGTACTCGGGTATTGATGACAGCACTCGGATCCACCTGGAGGAAGTTGACGAGGAGACGATGGTGCAGTGGTTGCAGGGCATCACTGGCAACAAGGACAATCCCAGGGGGTCTAGGAGGATTCCTCCACTCGACAACACCAACGAACCAGACAAGGTCCGACTCTTTACTTCCGAGTGTCTTTTTGATCTGACATGTAATTATTCTCGAAAGTGACTGATATTTGCTCAACTCGGTGCCTTGCAGATCTACACTGAGATGTATTCGATGCCCAACAAAGAGCAGGAGCAGGAGCAGGAGGGAGAGGCGAGCGGAGGTGACATCGGCGACTGGCATTTTGACGGAGGAGAAGACGAGGTGAGTAAAGACTCAAGCAGTGGTGAGGAAGTCGACTCTCCACCTCGCTCGGAAAGACGCTCCAAGCAGAGGCAAGACCCAGCAAGTATTCGTGGCAAAGCAACCACACTGACTGGACAGACTTCAAAGCGCACTCGGACATCTTCTCCTTTGCCGACTGAGAAAGCTCCGAAGCAGCCCAAAGTCGCGCCATCAAAACCTTGGAAGGCCCTGCCCAAGATCAAGGTTTACGTTCCCGTTGCCTCTGCGTAAGTATTTGGTCTTCACTCTTTGCTCGAGGAGTCTTATATTGGTTGTCGACTCATTCTCTTGCCTGACCGAGTGAATCTTGGAATTTGCAGTGCTGCTACCTCTGGGACCTCCATTTATAAAGATGATGATGAGGAGGAGATGGAAGACGTGGTCACATCCAACGCGAGTATGACTCTTGTCATCTTGTCTTTGCTTTGTCAACCACTTTGATAGTCGACTAAACTTTTGTGGTCGATTCTTTTGCAGCTCCGCAAAATGTTATTCAACTTCCAGACGACGACGAAGATGTGCCACAGAAACCCACGGGAAGGAGGGGCAGGACTTCGGGCAGGAGGGCACTAGCTAGCAAGACGCCCCAGTCGACGCTGGCGACGGAACCAGGGATCCAGCAGTCTGGAGACCTCAACCAAGCTTCTGTTACTTTTGCGATTCCCTTGTCAAGTGCACAACCTTCAGCATCGACTGCATAGGCTCCTGTTTCATCTGTGCAACCCCATGCCTCAGATTCTCAAGCTGTTGTGGCTGATCCACCATCCACACTTTTCACTGCCTATCATGTCCCAGAGGACCAAGTGAGTGCTGCCAAGGAAGCCATACGACAGGCATGCCTTATGATGGAGTAGATGAAAGTGGTGCACAAGGCCAGTCAAGCTGCCTATGACGCCAGCTCAGCACTCCAGGCCAATGTCCATGTTAGATGATTTCTGACTGATCTTTGACGCTTGTTTTGTTAGGATATGCTACCTGAAAACCTTTATTGTGCATCTACCTGTCAGTTTGCACCTTGCATCTGTACACCCACTGGGTGTTTTAGTTTTTCACTGAGTAATTCTTCCACTTGAGTCGACTGCTTAGTGTCGATTGTATTTTTGAACTAGTGGGGGCACGCAGAGTGCACCCACTGGGTGTAGTCCCCGAGACTACTGTTGAATGTTTGATTCGGCAGTAGTCTTAGAGCCAACTTTATTGCTCGGAAGCAACCAAACTTTGTTTCTTTCGACTGACTGTCCTCTGACCGCAGAAATCTTGTGAACTTGGAGCCCGGTTGATGACTTGGAGCAGAAGAAGATCGAGGTCAATCTTGATCTGGAGTTGCCAAGGAGAACTTGCAGAAGGCTAAGGATGATGTTGTGGTATGGAAAACTTGTCGACTGATTCTCTTCTGAACCGAATGTTATTTCCTCCTTCTGAACCGGGTGTTATTTCTTTCAGAAAAAATGAAGCAGGCTCTTGATCAGAAGGACCTTGATCTTGCCACAGCGCAAGAGAAAACAGCACTTGCCGACAAGAAGCTGGCTTCAGTCGGGAAATTAGAAGAAGAAAATGCCAAGCTGAAGAATTCTCTTGACGAAGCTAACAAGGAGGTGACGCGACTGGAGAAGGACAAGGGAGCTCTGACCGACAAAGTTGGTGATCTCACTCGAAGGAGGAACGATCTGGAGGTTTATCAGGGAGGACTCGCCAAGAAGTTATTCCTTATGCTTGAAGGTACCTTTCCTTGTCCGTCTGATTTGCTATCGTCGATTCATCGTAAAGCTGTCAACTCATTATTTCTTTGTGAGTGCAGAATTCTGCCAAAACTTCGAGGAAGAGACTGGGCGAATCGAGACCAGCCTGGACCCCATCAATTCTCCTGTTAAATATGAAGCTGCCATGAACGTGCTCCGACTTGAGTCTCACCTTTCCAGCGCCGTGGACTATCTTGCCCGACTGAAAGTGGTAGTGTCACGGATTGATACCACACTCTGGCCAAGGGAGACATTCCAGAATGATCTTGAGTCTCTGATGACTCGACTTAAGGAGATCCCTGGTTGAGTGCAAGAATGGAAGAAGTCGTCTGCTCGTTGTGGCGCTGTCGTGTCTCTGTCTCTGGTTTGCTTCCACTGCAAGGAAGCCAAGGAAGATAAGCTTGCAGCGATTAAGGTCGCCAACACCAAGAAGCTCGACTTTCGGTCCTTTATGGAGACTTTTATTGCTGCTGCCACTCACATTGCAGATGGAATCGACCTGGATGAGTTTGTTGAGCCTGCCAGTCCTCCTCCTGCGGAGTAAACAAACTTTTATGATCCAATTAAATTTGCCTCGGTATGCCGAGTGGTTTTGTAACCGTGAAACTCCTTCGGGCCTGATGCCCGAGTACTTTAATCTGCGGTCCGAAACTTCGTGGGACTTATCTGAACTTGGTTTTTCCTTGAATATGCTTGCCTTTATCTCCGAGTGGAACTTGTATCTTCACTCGGAATAGACTTTGGTACTTGTGATGTAGTTCTGAGGAGAGGGTCGCGGACGACCTGCACCTCGTCGTTCTTGCAGATCGGGATGGATCGCACATTGTATTTGTGGCGCAGCTCTAAGGAGAAGCTCGCAGACGACCTGCACCTTGTCTTCCTTGCGGCTCAGGATGGAGCGCACATTGTATTTGTGGCGCAGTGCTACCTCTTGAGCACTGCGTTAGTTTTCCCTTGAAGAAGAAAGGGTGATGCAGTAAAGCAGCGTAAGTATTTCCCTTAGTTTTTGAGAACCAAGGTATCAATCCAGTAGGAGACCACGCACGAGTCCCTCGCACCTATGCAAACAAATAAATCCTCGCAACCAATGCGATAAGGGGTTGTCAATCCCTACACGGTCACTTACGAGAGTGAGATCTGATAGATATGATAAGATAATATTTTTGGTATTTTTATGATAAAGATGCAAAGTAAAATAAAAGGCAATAAAAATAACTATGTGTTGGAAGATTAATATGATGGAAAATAGACCCGCGCGCCATAGGTTTCACTAGTGGCTTCTCTCAAGAGCATAAGTATTACGGTGGGTGAACAAATTACTGTTGAGCAATTGACAGAATTGAGTATAGGTATGATCATGTATATAGGCATTACGTCCGAGACAAGTAGACCGACTCCTTCCTGCATATACTACTATTACTCCACACATCGACCGCTATCCAGCATGCATCTAGAGTATTAAGTTCATAAGACCAAAGTAACGCTTTAAGCAATATGACATGATGTAGAGGGATAAACTCATGCAATATGATATAAACCCTATCTTGTTATCCTCGATGGCAACAATACAATACGTGCCTTGCTGCCCCTACTGTCACTAGGAAAGGACACCGCAAGATTGAACCCAAAGCTAAGCACTTCTCCTATTGCAAGAAAGATCAATCTAGTATGCCAAACCAAACTGATAATTCGAAGAGACTTGCAAAGATAACCAATCATACATAAAAGAATTCAGAGGAGATTCAAATATTGTTCAGAGATAATCTTGATCATAAACCCACAATTCATCGGTCTCAACAAACACACCGCAAAAGAAGCTTACATCGAATAGATCTCCACGAGAGAGGGTGAGAACATTGTATTGAGAACCAAAAAGAGAGAAGAAGCCATCTAGCTAATAACTATGGACCCGAAGGTATGAGGTAAACTACTCACACATCATCGTAGAGGCTATGGTGTTGATGTAGAAGCCCTCCGTGATCGATGCCCCCTCCGGCGGAGCTCCGGAACAGGCCCCAAGATGGGATCTCACGGGTACAGAAGGTTGCGATGGTGGAATAAGGTTTTTGGCTCCGTATCTGGTAGTTTGGGGGTACGTAGGTATATATAGGAGGAAGGAGAACGTCGGTGGAGCAACATGGGGCCCACGAGGGTGGAGGGCGCGCCCAGGGGGGTAGGCGCGCCCCCTACCTCGTGCCCTCCTGGTTGATGTCTTGACGTAGGGTCCAAGTCCTCTGGATCACGTTCGTTCCGAAAATCACGTTCCCGAAGGTTTCATTCCGTTTGGACTCAATTTGATATTCTTTTTCTGTGAAACTCTGAAATAGGCAAAAAACAGCAATTCTGGGCTGGCCTCCGGTTAATAGGTTAGTCCCAAAAATAATATAAAAGTGTATAATAAAGTCCATTAATGTCCAAAACAAAATATAATATAGCATGGAACAATAAAAAACTATAGATACGTTGGAGACGTATCACGCAGCTGTAAGGAGAAGGTCGCAGACGATATGTACCTCATCGTCCTCGCGGATCAGGATGGAGCGTGTGGCCAAGTCCCTGAGCAAGAGAATCGTTCTTCACTCGAAGTGTGTTTTAACTTAGGCGAGTACCAGACTGCAGCTAAGCCCCCGAGAGAGAGGGTTGCTCTTCACTCGGCGGGATTTTTTCAAACTTAGGCGAGTACGGAACTGCAGCTGATACGTCTGCGTCGTATCTACTTTTCCAAACACTTTTGCCCTTGTTTTGGACTCAAACTTGCATGATTTTAATGGAACTAACCCGGACTGACGCTGTTTTCAGCAAAATTGCCATGGTGTTATTTTTTTGCAGAAACAAAAGTTCTCGGAATGACGTGAAACTTCACGGAGATTATTTTTGGACAATATAAAAAATACTAGCGAAAGAATCAAGGCCAGGGGCCCCACATCCTTTCCACGAGGGTGGGGGGCGTGCCCCCCTGCCTCGTGGGCCCCCCGGAGCTCCACCGACCTCAACTCCAACTCCATATATTCGTGTTCGGGGAGAAAAAAATCAGAGAGGAAGATTCATCCCCTTTTACGATACGGAGCCACTGCCAAGCCCTAAACTCTCTCGGGAGGGCTGATCTGAAGTCCGTTCGAGGCTCCGGAGAGGGGAATCTGTCGCCATCGTCATCATCAACCATCCTCCATCACCAATTTCATGATGCTCACCGCCGTGCGTGAGTAATTCCATCGTAGGCTTGCTGGACGGTGATGGGTTGGATGAGATTTATCATGTAATCGAGTTAGTTTTGTTAGGGTTTGATCCCTAGTATCCACTGTGTTCTGAGATTGATGTTGCTATGACTTTGCTATGCTTAATACTTGTCACTAGGGACCGAGTGCCATGATTTCAGATCTGAACCTCTTATGTTTTCATGAATATATGTGAGTTCTTGATCCTATCTTGCAAATCTATAGTCACCTACTATGTGTTATGATCTGGCAACCCTGAAGTGACAATAATCGGGACCACTCCAAGTGATGACCGTAGTTTGAGGAGTTCATGTATTCACCATGTGTTAATGCTTTGGTCCGGTACTCTATTAAAAGGAGGCCTTAATATCCCTTAGTTTCCGTTAGGACCCCGCTGCCATGGGAGGGTAGGACAAAAGATGCCATGCAAGTTCTTTTCCATAAGCACGTATGACTATATTCGGAATACATGCCTACATTACATTGATGAATTGTAGCTAGTTCTGTGTCACCCTATGTTATGATTGTTACATGATGAACCACATCCGGCATAATTCTCCATCACCGATCCAATGCCTACGAGCTTTTCACATATTGTTCTCTGCTTATTTACTTTTCCGTTGCTACTGTTACAATCACTACAAAACCCAAAAATATTACTTTTGCTACTGTTCTTGTTACTTCCATATTACTTTGCTACTAAATACTTTGCTGCAGATACTAAGTTATCCAGGTGTGATTGAATTGACGACTCAACTGCTAATACTTGAGAATATTTTTTGGCTCCCCTTGTGTCGAATCAATAAATTTGGGTTGAATACTCTACCCTCGAAGACTGTTTCGATCCCCTATACTTGTGGGTTGTCAAGACTATTTTCTGGCCCCGTTGCCGGGGAGCATAGTTCTATTCTTTGAGTCACTTGAGATTTATATATGCTGGTCACCATGAAGAACTTGAAAGACGTGAAAACAAAAATTTATCCCTCAACTACGAGGGGAGGTAAGGAACTGCCATCTAGCTCTGCACTTGATTCACCTTCTGTTTTGAGTAAGCTTGCGACACCTAAACCTGCTTCTGCTATTAATTCTGATATGTCGCATGTTATTGATGATGCCACTTCTGCTATGCATGATACTTATGATGAAACTACTTCTATGCTTGATACTACTGTGCCACTTGGTGAATTTCTTGATGAACAACTTGCTAGGGCTAGAGAGAATGAAATTATTGAAACTGATAATATTGATGGAAGTGATGATCAAGATTCTCCCCCTAGATATGAATTGCCTGTTGTGCCTGAGGGCTATGTTATGGATGAAGAAACTGCTAGAGACTTTCTTGCTTGCAATGATAGAAGTGATCTTAAGAAATTATTAGCTAAGCTTAAAGAAAAGACTCTGAATGCTAGAATGAAATATGATCCTCCTTATGCTACTTCACCTATCTTTGTTACAGATAAGGATTATGAATTCTCTATTGATCCTGATATAATTACCTTGGTTGAATCTGATCCTTTCTATGGCTTAGAATCTGAAACTGTTGTGGCACATCTTAGTAAATTAAATGATATAGCTACCCTATTCACTAATGATGAGAAAACTCGCTACTATTATATCCTTAAAATATTACGTTCTCATTAAAGGGTGATGCTAAGATATGGTTTAATTCTCTTGATCCTGGTTGTGTGCGTAGTCCCCAGGATATGATTTATTACTTCTCTGCTAAATATTTCCCTGCTCATAAGAAACAGGCTGCTTTAAGGGAAATATATAATTTTGTGCAAACTGAAGAAGAGAGTCTCCCACAAGCTTGGGGGAGGCTTCTCCAATTACTTGACGCTTTGCCTGATCATCCTCTCAAGAAAAATGAAATACTTGATATTCTTACTATTCAATTCATTGAGAAAATTATGCTGTTAGCGTGGCTACTAGAACCGGTAAAATGACTGAGGAACCTTTGTATCCTGAAGGCCATCCTAAGAGAATTGAGCAGGATTCTCAGAGAAATAATTTAGATGCACCTAGTCCTTCTAAAAAGAAGAAAAGAAAAAATGATAGGACTTTGCCTGCTTCTAGTGAACCTGTTGTTGACACAGCTGAGAATCCTAATGATATTTCTATTTCTGATGCTGAAACACAATCTGGTAATGAACATGAACCTAGTGATAATGTTAATGATGATGCTCATGTTGATGCTCAACCGAGCAATGACAATGATGTAGAAATTGAACCTGATGTTGATCTTGATAAACCACAATCAAAGAATGAACATTATGATAAGAGAGACTTTGTTGCTAGGAAGCACGGCAAAGAAAGAGAACCATCGGTTGAGAAACCATCCAAGAAAAAGGATGATGATGATTTTGAGCGCTTTGCTGAAATGATTAGAGCTATCTTCTTGCGTATGCGTTTGACTGATATGCTCAAAATGAATCCTTATGTTAAGTACATGAAAGATATTGTTACAAATAAAAGAAAGATACCGGAAGATGAAATTTCCACCATGCTTTATAATTATACTTTTAAGGGTGGAATACCTAAGAAACTTGGAGATCCAGGAGTACCAACTATACCATGCTCCATTAAAAGAAACTATGTTAGAACTGCTTTATGTGATCTTGGAGCCGGTGTCAGTGTTATGCCTCTCTCTTTATATCATAGACTTGATTTGAATAAGTTGACACCTACTGAAATATCTTTGCAAATGGCTGACAAATCAACTGCTATACCCGTCGGTATTTGTGAGGATGTGCCTATTGTGGTTGCAAACGTTACTATTTTAATGGACTTTGTTATTCTTGATATTCTCGAGGACGATAGTATGTCTATTATTCTTGGAAGACCCTTTTTGAATACTTCAGGGGCTGTTATTGATTGCAACAAAGGCAATGTCACTTATCATGTTAATGGTAATGAGCATACAGTACACTTTCCGAGGAAACAACCTCAAGTCCACAGTATCAATTCTATTGGAAAAATTCCATCGATTATTTTTGGAGGTTTTGGATTTCCTCTTCCTACTGTCAAAAAGACATATGATATTCTTATTATTGGGGATGTCCATATCCCCGTTGAGGTAACATAGCGTTATTCGAAATTTCTCCGGTTTGATGTTATTCGGAATGAGTTCGTTAACAAGACTTGATCAACCTTGTTAGTGGATTCCTTTTGATGAACATGAGATGGATGAAGTTAGAAAGCACAACCTTCTGCCCTCCTTTTACTTTCTATTATTTAGAATAAATAAAGTAAAAATAGTATTTTTCTGTCTGTTTTCTGAAAATAAAAGTTCTCCAAATGCCCCAAAATTGAAATATGATTTTTTCTAGAATATTTGAGAATATCTGGCACTGAGAACACATCAGGGGGAGCTGGCACCTGGCCACGTGGGTCCAGGGCACACCCACCCCTGGGCGCGCCCCTGCCTCGTGGGCCCATGGTGGCTCCCCTCCACTTATTCCTGCACCCACACACTTCTTCTTCCTCCCAAAAAAATTACCAACCAGCTCAAGCACGAGTTCTAGCTCATTTTGCTACGATTTTCGATCTCCTTGCTCAAAGCACCTATCACAAAACTGCTTTGGGGGATTGTTCCTTGGTATGTGACTCCTCCAATGGTCCAATTAGTTTTTTTGTTCTAGTGCTTTATTCATTGCAAATTTGTGCTGCCTAGGTGACCATGTTCTTGAGCTTGCATGTCAAATTTATATGGTCCCAAGTAGTTCTAATGCATGATATAGGCTCTAGGCACTTGTAGGAGTAGTTGCTATCAATTTTGTTGATCTTGGTTCACTTTTATTTGAAGTTACTAAAATTTTCAGAAATTTTTCAGAGGAAGAAATATGCTTAGGAAAATGTACCAAGGTGGTTCTTCAAGGAAGCAAGGACCAAGGCTTGCAATGCGCAATGTTGATGATGAACCACCAAGGGACGCTCCAGTGCGGGCTTGTGAATGGCCTTCCGAGGACTTCATGGATCGAGCAGGAATTAAGGAAGAATTTAACGCATATGTGCGTAACGCTGATCTTGCGAGCTTCGAGGCAGATAAGTGCCGTCAGTACCACTATCTCACTAGTTCCTTTGTGAGGAGGTTTGAACTTTCATCTTCACGCAATTCTCAAACTGTCTTGTTTGATCTTTATGAAAATTCTTATACTATGGACTTAGAGGACTTTAATACTGCTTGCAAACTTCCACAATGGGGTAGTCCTAGTGAACCTCGCAAATCTGAATTTAGAGATTTTCTTGCTGGTATAACTGTGGGGGAATCTAGAGACATAGCACAAGCTACCATAGGGAGCATTCATTTTCCTGCTATACATTATTTTGCTCTCTTCATAGGTAGGTGCATAAATGGTAAGGATGAAGCATGTCACATGTGTGTCCCTAACCTCAGTGTTCTCAGGAGTGCTGTGTTAGGAGATAAACATTATAATTTGGGAGCCATTGTTGCATGTAGGTTGCATAATAATAGATTTAATGGAGATTTCTTTGGTGGAATTTATGCAACCCGTTTAGATAATTTTCTTGGTGTAACCATACATGAGGATGATATTGAGTTGCCTCCTGTTTATTTAGATTATGAGGCTATGGTTCGTCATCGTTTTGTTGAGAGGAACGATCAGTTCCTCCAGTACCGACTAATCTTTGACAGACGATGCACCTATCACGTTGCTCTCCCTGCTTCTACCTTCTTTGACTTTCAGGCAAAGGGGAGATATTTCATAACCAGGGAGGAGGCGAACGAGTATGAGAGGAGGGATGAGATAGCTCACCTCCAAGCTGCAGCCCACGATGCAATAACTGCTGCATCTCAGTACGACCCCAGTTACAACTTCGGATATCCGCCAGGCCAGCCGTGGCGATAGACCAACTTAGGCCAAAAGCCTAAGCTTGGGGGAGTACGTATCTCTCACCGACATTACATTCATGTTCGCACACTCATTGCTAGGTGTCGGTGCTCATACTCTTTCACTGTAATATCCATGCTAGTTTATTTTCCTTTTTATGCTTTCTTCTTGTGTGTTTGAAAAACCTTAAGAAAACCAAAAAGAATTAGTAGTACCTTTTAGCTAGTTTATTTTCTTGTTGTAGTAGTAGATAATTAAAAAGAAAACGCAAAAAGATTTCTCGTTCTTCTTTTTGCTTGTTGGGAGTTTTCCCGTGTAAATAGTTTTATTTCTTTTCTTTTCTTTGGGGGTCAATATGAGAAGACCATAATAAAATTGTTGAAGTGGTTCTTATATGCATTATTGTTGATTTAACCAAGAGCCCATATTGCCGTGTCTCCTCCTGTTTATTGAATGCTCGCAGATTCCAGCTTAGTCCAAATGCATGTGCACTATTATTATTATTCACATCGTTCGGTCGTGCAAGTGAAAGACAGTTATAACGATATATGATGGACTGATTGAGATGAGAGAAGCTGGTATGAACTCGACCTATCTTGTTTTTGTAAATATGATTATTTCATCATTCCTTATTCAGCCTATTATGAATAGACATGTTTGCAATGAAAATTAGAGATTATAGTTGCTTATGCCATGCTTAATTAGCTAGGAGTTTATAATGGTTTACCTTGAGTGCCAACATGCTATTAAAATGGTTGTGATGTGGTATGATAGGATGGTATCTTCCTTTGAATGATTTAAGTGACTCGACTTGGCACATGTTCACACATGTAGTTGAAACAAAATCAACATAGCCTTCACGGAATTTATGTTCATGGTGGATTATATCCTAATCATGCTTGCACTCAATGTTCATTAATTTTAATGCATGTTCATGACTGTTGTCGCTCTCTAGTTGGTCGCTTCCCAGTCTTTTGCTAGCCTTCACTTGTATTAAGCGGGAATACTGCTTGTGCATCCAATCCCTTAAACCCCAAAGTTATTCCATATGAGTCCACTATACCTTCCTATATGCGGTATCTACATGCCGCTCCAAGTAAATTTGTATGTGCCAAACTCCAAACATTCAAATGAAATTCTGTTTTGTATGCTCGGATAGCTCATGTATCAACTAGGGATGTCTGTACCTTCCATGTTAGGCGGGTTATTCTCAAGAGGAGTGGACTCCACTCCTCACTCACGAGAAAATGGCTGGTCACCGGGATGCCCAGTCCCATGCTTTATGCAAACCAAATCAAAATAATTGCAAACAAAACTCCCCCGGGACTGTTGTTAGTTGGAGGCACTCGTTGTTTCGAGCAAGCCATGGATTGATGCTTGTTGGTGGAGGGGGAGTAAAAAATTTACCATTCTGTTTGGGAACCGCCGATAATGTGTGTAGCATGGAAGATATCGCCATCTCTTGGTTGTTATGTTAACAATGGAAGTATGCCGCTCAAAATATTATTTATCTCTATTTCAAAACCGAGCTCTGGCACCTCTGCAAATCCCTGCTTCCCTCTACGAAGGGCCTATCTATTTACTTTTATGTTGAGACATCACCCTCTTATTAAAAAGCACCAGCTGGAGAGCACCGCTGTCATTTGCATCCATTACTATTAATTTATATTGGGTATGACTATGACTGGATCTCTTTTACCATGAATTACAATGTTTAGTCAGTCCTTGATCTTTAAAGGTGCTCTGCATTTATGTTTTGCGGTCTCAGAAAGGGCTAGCGAGATACCATCTTATTATATCATATCATGATTGTTTTGAGAAAGTGTTGTCATCCGAGATTTATTATTATTGCTCGCTAGTTGATTATGCCATTGACATGAGTAAACATGAGACCTAAATGTTATTGTGAATATGGTTAGTTATAATCTTTGCTGACAATTTGAATGTTGGCTTTACATATTTACAACAACAAGAGCAAGTAGAGTTTGTAAAAGTTTTTCCTTATCACTTTCAGTTTATCAACTGAATTGCTTGAGGACAAGCAAAGGTTTAAGCTTGGGGGAGTTGATATGTCTCCATCGTATCTACTTTTCCAAACACTTTTGCCCTTGTTTTGGACTCTAACTTGCATGATTTGAATGGAACTAACCCGGACTGACGCTGTTTTCAGCAGAATTGCCATGGTGTTATTTTTGTGCAGAAACAAAAGATCTCGGAATGACCTGAAACTTCACGGAGATTAGTTTTGGAAAATATAAAAAATACTGGTGAAAGAATCAAGGCCAGGGGGCCCACTCCCTTTCCACGAGGGTGGGGGGCGCGCCCCCCTGCCTCGTGGGCCCCCTGGAGCTCCACCGACCTCAACTCCAACTCCATATATTCATGTTCGGGGAGAAAAAATCAGTTGAGAAAGATTCATCGCGTTTTACGATACGGAGGGCTGATCTGGAGTCCGTTCGGGGCTCCGGAGAGGGGAATCCGTCGCCATCGTCATCATCAACCATCCTCCATCACCAGTTTCATGATGCTCACCGCCGTGCGTGAGTAATTCCATTGTAGGCTTGCTAGACGGTGATGGGTTGGATGAGATTTATCATCTAATCGAGTTAGTTTTGTTAGGGTTTGATCCCTAGTATCCACTATGTTCTGAGATTGATGTTGCTACGACTTTGCTAAGCTTAATGCTTGTCACTAGGGCCCGAGTGCCATGATTTCATATCTGAACCTATTATATTTTCATGAATATATGTGAGTTCTTGATCCTATCTTGCAAGTCTATAGTCACCTACTATGTGTTATGATCCGGCAACCCCGAAGTGACAATAATCGGGACCAGTCCTGATGATGACCGTAGTTTGAGGAGTTCATGTATTCACCATGTGTTAATGCTTTGGTCTGGTACTCTATTAAAAGGAGGCCTTAATATCCCTTAGTTTCCGTTAGGACCCCGCTGCCACGGGAGGGTAGGACAAAAGATGTCATGCAAGTTCTTTTCCATAAGCACGTATGACTATATGCGGAATACATGCCTACATTACATTGATGAATTGGAGCTAGTTCTGTGTCACCCTATGTTATGATTGTTACATGATGAACCACATTCGGCATAATTCTCCATCACCGATCCAATGCCTACGAGCTTTTCACATATTGTTCTCTGCTTATTTACTTTTCGGTTGCTACTGTTACAATCACTACAAAACCCAAAAATATTACTTTTGCTACCGTTACCGTTACTTCCATATTACTTTGCTATTAAATACTTTGCTGCACATACTAAGTTATCCAGGTGTGGTTGAATTGACAACTCAACTGCTAATACTTGAGAATATTCTTTGGCTCCCCTTGTGTCGAATCAATAAATTTGGGTTGAATACTCTACCCTCGAAGACTGTTGCGGTCCCCTATACTTGTGGGTTATCAGCAGCTAAACCCCCGAGTGAGAGGGTTGCTCTTCACTCGGTGGGATCTTTTCAAACTTAGTCGAGTACGGAACTGCAGCTAAGCCCCCGAGTGAGAGGGTTGCTCTTCACTCGGTGGGATATTTTCAAACTTAGGCGAGTACGGAACTGCAGCTAAGCCCCCGAGTGAGAGGGTTGTTGTTCACTCGGTGGGATTTTTTCAAACTTAGGCGAGTACGGAACTGCAGCTAAGCCCCCGAGTGAGAGGGTTGCTCTTCACTCGGTGGGATTTTTCAAACTTAGGCGAGTACGGAACTGCAGCTAAGCCCCCGAGTGAGAGGGTTGCTCTTCACTCGGTGGGATTTTTCAAACTTAGGCGAGTATGGAACTGCAGCTAAGCCCCCGAGTGAGAAGGTTGCTCTTCACTCGGTAGGATTTTTCAAACTTAGGCGAATCAGGTTCGTGGCTAAGCCCCCGAGTGAGAGGGTTGCTATTCACTCGGTAAGATTTTTCAAACTTAGGCGAATCAGGTTCGCGGCTAAGCCCCCGAGTGAGAGGGTTGCTTTTCACTCGGTAGTATTTTTCAAACTTAGGCAAATTAGGTTCGCGGCTAAGCCCCCGGGTGAGAGGCTTGCTCTTCACTCGATATTTATTTTTGAAACTTTGGCGAATCGGATTCGCAGCTAAGCCACCCACTGGGGGATTTTGAACACATGTATAAGTAACAACAATCATTTAGGAGACTGTAAAACCACGTTTTTGATAAACAAACTGAAAGGTACTTCTTATTACATCTCAACAGTCTGAACGCTTAAGTATAAAAATGGCGGAGCAGCTCCGCATTCCAAGCGCGTGGCTCGTCTTTCTTGTGTTCCACATCGTACAGGTCGTACGCTCCATTGTGGAGCACCTTAGTGATGATGAAGGGGCCTTCCCAAGCGGGAGCAAGTTTGTGAGGCCGTTGCTCATCCACTCGGAGCACGAGGTCTCCTTCCTGAAATGCTCGACCTCTCAAGTTTCTAGCATGGAAACGACAGAGGTCTTGCTGATAAATGGTCGACCAGATGGCCATCTCTCTTTCCTCTTCCAGAAGATCAATAGCATCTTGCCGGGCTTGTTCTGCTTCTGCTTCTGAGAAAAGTTCTACTCGCGGAGCATTGTGGAGTAAATCAGATGGCAGCACAGCTTCAACTCCGTAGACCATGAAGAAGGGAGTCTGACCAGTCGACCGATTCGGCGTTGTTCTTAGACCCCACAGTACTGATGGTAACTCGTCCACCCAGGCACTTGCCGCGTGTTTGAGGTCACACATCAACCGGGCTTTAGACCTTGGAGGATCAAACCATTTGCCCTTTCTGCTTGTCCATTCGACTACAGGTGAGCGACTGAAGCATAGTCGATCCGAGTGCCTTGGGAAGCACAAAAAGCTCTGAAATCATCTAAATCAAAGTTTGAACCGTTGTCCGTGATGATGCTATGCGGGACCCCATATCTGAATGTTAACTCTCTGATGAAGCCGACGACGGTACTTGAGTCGAGGTTTTTGACGGGTTTGGCTTCAATCCACTTAGTGAACTTGTCGACTGCAACAAGCAGATGAGTGAAGCCACTCCTGCCAGTCCTCAGAGGTCCAACCATATCCAATCCCCAAACTGCAAAGGGCCAGACGAGTGGAATGGTCTTCAGGGCTGATGCAAGCTTGTGAGACATGTTGGAGTAGAACTGACAACCTTCACACTTGTCGACTATGTATTTTGCCATTTCATTTGCTCGCGGCCGATAGAATCGCGCTCGGTATTCTTTGGCCACAATGGTCCGAGAGGACGCATGGTGACCACATGTCCCCGAGTGGATGTTGTCGAGAATCATTCAACCTTCTTCTGGCGTGATGCACCGCTGAGCAACTCCAGTAACACTCTCTCTGTAAAGCTGTCCACCTATTACCGTGAACGCTTTGGAACGAAGGATAGTCTGACGTGCCTCATCTTCATCTTCTGGAAGCTCTTTCCTGAGAATATATGCAATATATGGTACTGTCCAATCAAGAATGACGACCAAAACCTCCATGATTAAGTCGACTACGGTCGAGATTTCAACTTCAGTTGGATCAGTAGAACTCTTAGGCTGCGGGGGCTCTTCTGTGAAGGGATCCTCTTGAACTGATGGTGTGTGAAGATGCTCCAAGAACACATTGCTGGGAATGGGCTCCCGCTTGGAACCTATCTTTGCCAGGTCATCAGCTGCTTGGTTCTTCAGTCGGGGAATGTGGTGGAGCTCTAGCCCTTCAAACTTCTTTTCTAACTTTCTCACTGCATTGCAATAGCCAGTCATAGCTGGGCTCCTGATGTCCCACTCCTTCATCACTTGATTAATCACCAAATCTGAGTCGCCGTAGACCATTAGGCGACGGACGCCGAGTGAAATAGCCATACACAACCCATACAGAAGTGCCTCGTATTCAGCTTCATTGTTGGAGGAAACAAAGTGAATCTTAAGGACGTAACTGAGTTTGTCACCTTGTGGGGATACCAGGACTACTCCAGCACGAGAACCATTTAGCATCTTGTATCCATCAAAGAACATAGTCCAATGTTCCGAGTGAATCTGAGTCGCTTGCTGCTGTTCAATCCACTCGACGAGGAAATCTGCTATTGTTTGGGATTTGATTGCTTTCTTTGCCTCAAACTTGATATCCAACGGAAGGAGTTCAATCGCCCACTTTGCCACTCGACCAGTTGCATCTCTGTTGTTCAGAATTTCTGACAATGGAGCATCGCTGACGACTGTGATCGAATGATCTGAGAAATAATGTGCAACCTTCTTCGTGGTCAAGTAAATTCCATAGACAAGGTTCTGATAATGTGGATATCTCTGCTTGGATGGAGTTAAGACTTCAAAAATATAGTATACTGGGCGCTGAACCTTGTAGGCTTTACCTTCTTCTTCTCGCTCGACCGTGAGTACTGTACTGACAACTTGTCCAGTGGCTGCAATATAAAGTAGTAAAGGCTCTTTGCTAATTGGAGCAGCGAGCACCGGCTGGGTGGAAAGCAGGGTTTTGAGCTCTGCAAATGCTGCATCACCTACAGGAGTCCACTCGAACTTATCATATTTCTTCATCAATCGGTAAAGAGGCAATGCCTTTTCACCGAGACAAGAGACAAATCGACTCAAAGCGGCCAAACAACCAGTAAGCTTCTGAACATCGTGAACACGTACAGGGCATTTCATTCTGAGTATTGCACCAACTCTCTCTGGGTTTGCATCGATCCCACGTTCGAAAACGAGGAAACTGAGTAACTTTCCACCTGGAACTCCGAATGTACACTTCAACGGATTAAGCTTGATATCATATCTCCTCAGATTGGCAAAGGTTTCAGCAAGGTCAGTCAGCAGGTCGGAACCTTTACACGGCTTAACCACGATGTCATCCATGTATGCTTCCACATTCTGATTGATTTGAGTGAGCAGGCACTTCTGAATCATGCGCATGAATGTGGCACCAACATTCTTGAGACCAAAGGGCATCGTAACATAGCAAAAGCACCCGAACACAATGATGAAAGCTGTTTTTATTTCGTCGGGTCCATACAGTCGGATCTGGTGGTACGCGGAATATGCGTCCAGAAAGGACAACCGCTCACATGCCGCAGTCGAGTCGACTATCTGATCGATGCGGGGAAGAGGGAAGTGATCTTTCGGGCAGGCCCAATTGATATGCTTGAAGTCGATACACATACGGAGTGAATCATCTTTCTTGGGAACCATGAAGACGTTGGCGAGCCACTCGGAATGGTAAATCTCTCGGATGAACTCAGCTGCCAGAAGCCGAGCCACTTCCTCGCCAATTGCCTTTCTTTTCTCCACGGCGGACCGTCGGAGATGCTCTTTGACAGGTTTTGCCTTTGGGTCGACTCGCAAACGGTGCTCAGCCAGTCCCCTGGTTACACCTGGCATGTCAGAATGTTTCCATGCAAGGATGTCCCAGTTCTCACGGAGGAACTGTGATCAGCGCTTCTTCCTATTTGCTGTCGAGTGTTGTTGAGATATGAGTCAGAGCAGTGTTGGGATCAGTTGGGTGAATATGGACTGATTTTGTTTCACCAGACGACTAAAATGCAGAGTCTGAAGCAGGCTTCTGGGCTCTCAACAATTCACTCGGATCTGCAGTCTTCTTGTATCCTTCCATTTCTACCGCTGCCATCTGTTCATCGGCAATCTTCGAGCCCTTTTGGAGGCACTCTTCTGCCACTGCCGATTACCAGTGACTGTGATCACGCCCCTAGGGCCTGGCATCTTGAGCTTGAGGTACACGTAACATGGTCAAGCCATGAAACGAGCATATGCAGTTCTGCCCAGGATAGCATGATAAGCACCGTGAAAATCCACAACTTCAAATGTCAACTTCTCCTTACGGTAATTCTTTGAATCACCAAAAACCACGTCAAGAGTGATCTGGCCGAGTGAATCGGCTTTCTTTCCAGGGATGACTCCGTGGAACCGCATGTTGCTCTCGCTGAGCTTGGACATCAGAATGCCCATCCCTCGAAGGGTCTCAGCATACAAAATGTTCAAACCACTGCCGCCATCCATCAAGACTTTGGTCAATTAGGTGCCCCAACGACTGGGTTGACCACCAACGCTTGCCTCCCAGGGGGTGGCAACGCGCGGAGGGTGGTCGGACAGGTCGAATGTGATGGGAGTCTTTGACCACTTCAAATACGTTGTCGTTGCCAGAGCAACCATGTTTACTTCCCTGTTGATGACTTCCAGTCGACTTTTGCTTTTGATGTCAGCAAAAATCACTAAAGTGGAATTGACATTGGGGAAACCATCATCACCCTCTTCTTTGTCATCATCCTTATCAGATTCCTTCTCTTTCTCACTGGGTTGTTTCTCTCGGAACTGCTGGATAAGGAGTCGGCACTGTCGAGTGGTATGTTTGGGATAAATTAGATTACCGTCTTCATCCTTCTTGGTGTGAATGTGGCACGGAAAATCCAACACATCATTTCCTGCTTGATATTTTACCTTCTTGGGGATCCAGGGCCCTTTAGACTTTCCCTTAAATTTTCCTTGGGTCGCAACTGCAACCTCTCCAGGACCTGTAGACTCGGCTTTGCGCTTTTGCTTCCGATTGGAATTACCTCCTCCAGTGTCCTGGCCGACTGGTTTGCTCTTACCGCTGCAGAGTCGGTCTTCTTCTTCGCCATTCGCGTACCGAGTGGCTATTTCCATCATTCGGGTCAGGGTCATGTCTCCTGTCCGACCGAATTTCAGGTTAAGCTCTCGATACCGAACGCCCTCCTTGAAGGCGCAAACTGCTTGGTGCTGAGATACATTCTCCACTGTGTGATGCAAAGTGGTCCACCTCTGTATGTAATCCCTCAAAGTTTCATTCGGTTTTTGGACAGAATGCTGCAATTCCGCCAGTCCTGCAGGTCGTTTGCATGTGCCCTCGAACGTTCTGACAAACACTCGGGCTAACTCTTCCCAACTGAATATGCTGCCTGGAGTCAACTGGTTCAGCCAAGCTCTAGTTGACCGTTCAAGCATCAGGGGGAGGTGATTCATGGCCACCTTATCATTACCACCACCGATATGTACAGCCACTCGGTAATCCTCAAGCCAAGTGTCAGGCTTCGACTCACCAGTGAACTTACTAACTCCAGTCGCCAACCTGAAGTTGGGAGGGATCTCTGCAGCTCTGATGGCTCTGCTAAAACACTCGGGACCAGAAACATGCACTCTGCTTCCAGTCGGGTGATGCAGCAAATTAGCATAAGTATTTCCCTCAGTTTTTGAGAACCAAGGTATCAATCCAGTAGGAGGCCACACGCAAGTCCCTCATACCTACACAAACAAATAAGAACCTTGCAACCAACGCGATAAAGGGGTTGTCAATCCCTTCACGGCCACTTGCAAAAGTGAGATCTGATAGAGATGATAAGATTAAAAGTAAAGAAAGCAAAATAAACGGCGATAGAAATAGCTCGTTGACGAGAGATTAATATGATGGAGAATAGACCCGGGGGCCATAGGTTTCACTAGTGACTTCTCTCAAGATAGCATAAGTATTATGGTGGGTGAACAAATTACTGTCGAGCAATTGATAGAAAAGTGCAATTATAAGAATATCTAGGCATGATCATGTATATAGGCATCACGTCCGTGAAAAGTAGACCGACTCTTGCCTGCATCTACTACTATTACTCCACACATCGACCGCTATCCAGCATGCATCTAGAGTATTAAGTTCATAAGAACAGAGTAACGCATTAGGTAAGATGACATGATGTAGAGGGATAAACTCAAGCAATATGATATAAACCCTATCTTTTTATCCTCGATGGCAACAATACAATACGTGTCGTTTCCCCTACTGTCACTGGGATCGAGCACCGCATGATTGAACCCAAAGCTAAGCACTTCTCCCCTTGAAAGATAGATCAATCTAGTAGGCCAAACCAAACTGATAATTCAAATAGACTTGCAAAGATAACCAATCAAACATAAAAGAATTCAGAGAAGATTCAAATATTGTTCATAGATAATCTTGATCATAAACCGACAATTCATCGGATCTCGACAAACACACCGCAAAAAGAGTTACATCGAATAGATCTCCAAGAAGATCGAGGAGAACTTTGTATTGAGATCCAAAGAGAGAGAAGAAGCCATCTAGCTAATAACTATGGACCCCAAGGTCTGTGGCAAACTACTCACACATCATCGGAGAGGCTATGGTGTTGATGTAGAAGCCCTTCGTGACCGATTCCCCCTCCGGCGGAGCGCCGAAAAAGGCCCCAAGATGGGATCTCACGTGTACAGAAGGTTGCGGTGGTGGAATTAGGTTTTTGTGGTGCTCCTCGATGGTTTCGGGGTACGTAGGTGTATATAGGAGGAAAAAGTAGGCCGGTGGAGCCACGAGGGGCCCACGAGGGTGGAGGGCGTGCCCAGGGGGGTAGGCGTGCCCCCTCCCTCGTGGCCTCCTCGTTGATTGCTTGACGTCCACTCCAAGTCCTCTGGATCACGTTTGTTCCAAAAATCACGCTCCCAAAGGTTTCATTCCGTTTGGACTCTGTTTGATATTCTTTTTCTGCGAAACACTGAAATAGGCAAAAAAACAGCAATTTGCACTGGGCCTTGGGTTAATAGGTTAGTCCCAAAAATAGTATAAAAGTGTATAATAAAGCCCATTAAACATCCAAAACAGAATATATAATAGCATGGAGCAATAAAAAATTATAGATACGTTGGAGACGTATCAAGTGCCTTCGTTGAGTGCATGTTGAAGGTTCTCCAGTCGAGTGCGCTCAGCCAAAGTGGCCAGGCGCGCGGCCTCCAAGGCCCGAGCCTCGGAGGTTTCTCGGACGATGGGAGTGTGGAGCGCCTTCACGTTGCGGCGGTGCAGTTCCTCCCTCTGCTGCGAAGAGAGGGTTTCAGGGTGGTATTCTTCGTGAACACGCGACGGATCACCGCCGCCTCGCGATGGAAACCAGGCGGTCTGCACGGTGTGTTGACCATCAGGACTTCCGCCGCAGGGTCGCTGCTATCACACTCGAACAAGGTCTCAACGGAGCCAGTCGACAGATCGAACAGGCCGTAGAGAGAGTCGTCGGGCTTGATTGTCGCAACTTGAGGGGTGGCCGACTGGCGCGCCACCGCATGCTTCACCCACCGCTGAAGCCGTGACCGATCGGATCGCTTGCGACAGCGAACATCGGGGAGCGAAGATGTTGTAGGAGCCGACCGATATTGGGTCAATGGCTGCCGCAGAAGGACGCCGCGAACACATGCGCGGACGTGCGTCGCCCTGCGGACGGGGAGCGCCTCGACGTCGAGGGGGGCCTCCTGGAGCCAGGCGGAGTCGTCGGCGACGAAGACGAGCGCGCCGAGATGGATCTCGCGGCCCTTAGCCAATCCACCGCCGGAAACCATGATGATGGGAATCGGAAAAAATTGCAACCTCACCGGGAAGTCGCTAAGACACCTGGCCCACGGTGGGCGCCAACTGTCGTGGTTCTAAGTCTGACAGTAGAATGGTGGTAGGTTAGGAGAGGCAAGATCCTAGCTACGATGAGGTTGTGCACTCAAGATTTACGAGTTTAGGCTCTTCTCAGAGGAAGTAACAGCCCTACGTCTTGGTGCCCGGAGGTTGGTCGACTGGATTATGCGCGAAGTTACAGGGGGTGTGAACCCTTGTCGCAGAGGAGGAGAGTGGCTTATATAGAGTGCGCCAAGACCCCAGCAATCCCCCGTTACATAGTGTTCAATGTACATAAAGACGGGACGTTACTGGTAACGTCAGCATTAAAGTCATATAAGTGATCATTAAGACTATGGAGTGAACGCCTGACCGTTGCCATCCAGAGTGACCTTAAATCTTCTGTACTCCGAGTGGTTTCTGATATGGTCGAATGATTATATCCTGGTAGAATGAAATTGAGTTATCCGAGTGGAACCGTTGATCGAGTGGGTTGCATCCTGAGGTGATTTCAGTCGGTAGAAGTTGCTGTCCTTTGAATGTCTTTGACTGTAGGGCAGTGTCATTAGGAAGGGTGTTTAGATCAGGTCTATTACCCTACCCTAGTTACATGTCATCGTCAGCGCCCGCCTTTAATTACTGCTTCTCTACGTGTTTCGGTGGCACCTTCACCCAACGCACCCTATCGCATCCTTAAATTTTCTCACCGATGACACGGGGCTCTCTTGTCTAGTTTTCTCATGCTCTCAAGAAAACATGTGTTCTACTTATTGCATCCTTAAATTTTCAACCGCAGATGAATAGGCATTGTGCCTATTTCTTGATGCTTGCAAACAAAAACTTGTAAAAGCGTTAAGGAATTGTTGTGGGGGATCTCTGTGGGACAGATGGAGTACAAGTTCGAGTGTATATGGCAGCTACGACTAATGGATGGGACGGGATTGGTGGATGCGATGTTATACATCTTCTATTTTTGAATAGTTGCAACTTACTATTATTTTTATCCATGCAACTCGTTGGCATCAATAAGTTCAGCATGTTTGTCACGTCATCATGCCTTGTTGCATACAGAATGCTAGTAGCCTAGTACATCATCTCAAGAAGAAGAAAAAGAGCCCTAGTAGCATTAGCACTGCACCAGAGTATGCTTGTGCTTGCTTAGCTTCCCAGCCTGCTAACTAATCGACCGGCTTCGCCTTATATTTCTCTATCGCCGTCTGCATCATCATTTTTTCGCGCAGTCAAACACAAACAAATACAAAATCTAACTCAGAAGATGGTACAAGGTTGTGAGACTAAATAAATTACACAAAATACTAATGGATTGCTCGTTGCACAAAATAAATTACACAAAATTGTGAGACTAAATGAAATTACACAAAACCGTCCTTATACTCAATACATACTCGAGCTCATGCAATGCATGCATGAGTCCTTAAACGGATGCGTTCATGTGTAAAATCCGTGTGATCATGGCACTGATACATATAGGCGAAAGGCGATTTGCGTTATCGACCGTATTCATATTTCATAATCGTATAGTACATACGTGCGTTGGTCATGGCACTGATGGACCAATGTTTTGGGCGGGACCCTGGTTCTTCTCCTCCTCGTCCGGCGAGACGGTGACAAGGGCGTGACTACGGCTGCTCGGGCCGGAAGGCGGATTGTGGCGCCACCGCCAGGCCAGGATCTTCTCTCCCCGGCGCAGCACACGGTGCCGCCACGGCAACTCGACGCCCCCCACCGAGGTCGGCGTGGACGGCGCCATGCCACGGAGTAGAGCTGGCCTTTCTTCGGCGCTCACCAAGGATAGGCCGCCAGCAGCAGCTACAGCCATGACCAGAAGGACAACCACGAGCTTGGATCGCAGCGAGCTCATTGAGATTGAGCTGGCCTAGCTGGGCTGCCCGATTAATGGTCGATGATGCGATCGATATTGAGTGCCTAATTCTTGTGGCGTACTACGTTGTTATGCACGTGACGATGTGGCGTGGTAGATGGACTGGATGGTCGATCTCTGCCTCCATGGCCATATATAGGCACACCCAAGGAGATCTTGCGCTCGGCAATAATGGATTCTTTTGATTACCGGCCATGCATGCATGTGCTGGTGGTTACAAGGTAATGGCTGAATCCAATTAAGCCCAGAAAATTGAAGAGAAAGCGGTGGTGCCGTGCTGCTTTCGGTCAATAAAGCTAGCGAACGAACTTTGCAGAGTTGGCACCCATACGTGGTGAACAACGCAACCGCATTCAACCTCCCGTGGCAACTGGCAAGGGAAATTCTTGAATTTGAGCTTACGGTTATGCAATGAGACTTCTCCATCTGTTTATTGTTTCGGGCTTTTAGTTTGAAAGCTGGATCTGTTCGTACTATGTGGTTTTTTGTTTTTCAAATCAAATTAGTTTACGTACAGCAAGTACCCCCTCTCTTCCCCTCCCCCTTCGCCGGCCCCGCGCGGGCAACCAAGGGGTCCCAACCCTCCGCCGCTGGCCACCTCGTCTTTCCCGCTCTCCCCTCCACCGGCGCCAGTGCTCGGCGCCGGGCTAAGCCCACGCGTGTGATGGCAGCGGGAGGCATCGCCCTCTCACTCCGGCCTAGTGATGTGCGGGATCCCCGATCTCGAGGATGAGGCCCCGATCTATGGCAGCGGCGTCGATCTGGCCCATGTCGGTCTCCATGAGCGTGGAGGCGTGCCGGCCGGCCGGTTCCTAAGGCCGGCTGCGGCGGCAGCTTGGTGATGCTCTGCCTGATTTGGGACGGAGACTGCTGGATCCGGGGTGGCGACCCCTAGGCAGGCCTCCTCGTCCGAGCGCGGCGGGGCAGGTGGGCTGCCAGGGATTGGATCGGGCGGCCGGTGATCCTCCGACAGCTTTTGCGGCATCAGATCTACTGGTTGCCCTCCCACCTGCTGCCTCTCTTGTCGTCCCGGTGGTCTGCGGCTGCAGGCTCCGGTGATGGTGAGCCCTGGTGGTGTACCTTGGGTCCGGGGGAAACCTTGGTCGGTTTGGCCGGCCCAGCGGCGGCGTTGTCCATGGGCATCGCATTCCTCCATGAAGGCGCAACTGAGGGCCCAACCGCTCACCCCGATCTCATGTCGGGTGAAAACCTACAATCCTCTTCAGATTTGGCGGTAGGGGTGCTTCACGTGACCTTCCTGGAGGTGTCAGTAGGGGTCTTGGGGATCGGTTGGGAGTGCAGAGGAACTGCAGGTGGAGGGGGTGGGACCAGTGGCAGCAGGTGGTGTTCGCGAAGGAGGTGCGGCGTTGCATCCGACACGTCGATAATGGCGGTTCCTGGCGGCATGAAGCAGCGGGGTCTCGTTGCTGGGCATGTGTTGATGGACTAGCGCAGGATGGTGGCCTTGTCTGGCGTCGTGGTGGCGTCGACGGCATCTAGACAGGGCAAGGTTGATGCGTCAGTACAGCTTCGAAGATGGATTGGTAGCAGTTGGGCGGCGGCCTCTAAGTGTGCGCCGGACAGGTCGGTACCCCATACGGCAGGTGGTGTGGTTGGGGCCTCAGGTCTTAGATATTTGGTTTGACTGCGAGGTCTGTTTGGTATTAGACCCAGACTATCAGCATCCCTTCATTAACTAGATAGGAGTAGCGTCAGATATTGCCTAGATGGTGGCTTCAGTCTTACTGATATATTACTTTGTAAGGTCTTTTGTGAATAACTAATAAAGTGGCTGCATGCATCACCCAGATGTAGAGGCTGAGGTCTACCTCCTTTTTTAAAAAATCAAATTAGTTAAAGGCAACGTGTCCTATACATCCGGGAGACTTTATTATCCATCTAAAAATTCCAACTTTGTTACTAAGTTAACCTTCTTTAATCCCGCAAGAAAAAAACTTAACCTACTATTAAAAAAATCAATTACCTTGGATTGCTTTAATACAAAAATATACAATTTTTTTCAAAAAAGAAAACTCGAAAGACCCACGGCACACAACCATCCATTAATTGTCGCCACGATTAACAAGGTGAAGAACAAGCCAAAAAAAGCCACGTACACTTCTACATAAAACGTCGTTGAAAGCGGTTTGATACATGGGCCTGTAGCGGTTCTCCATTCCGCCTCAAAGCATGTGTTGCTGATACTTAGAATACATGAGGTGGTTTTGAAACTGCCTCGAATGCTAGCTTTGACCAGCAAGTAGTTCCACAAAAGCAAATATTAATGATTTTAGCATCGCTCACAAAAAATAAAAACTTTTAGCGTTGGAGGCGGTTTCCCTCCTTTAACCCCCTTGATATGTTATAATTATACCAAATTCCTCTTTGCAACTGATTCCATTTATTTTTCAGGGTTGAGCATTATTCTTGTTGTCTCATAACCAGTCCCGCAAATGAAATTCACAGAAAACATTCATATACAATACACAAGCATACATTATTCATTTGCACGAGCCCTTTGTGTCACATAAAACACATGCATATTTGTTAAAATATTGAAAGCAAATACGTACATTTACATACTTTACATTCAGCATATGAAACATAGTTCTAAAACCAAAAAAGATAAGTCGGTTGTGATGTGTTTATACTATGTTGTCGTCTCGAGTAGTCTACTCATCGCTCATTTTCATGTCATCTCAATTAGATCTCCGTTTAATAATTATGTGATGTACTAAAGTGATGCACATGAGGAGAGATGAATGGTGGAGGAGCTATAACCTTATCCTTTTATGTACAGTACGCCTAAAATGTAATATTTGTGTCCAAACAAATATTTTATTGGCAAGTTATGAATTACAATAAAAACACATGTAAGAATGAATTGAATGAAGATTGCTTCATAATTATACCTTCCAAGACCTATTATCGGCAACATTTTAGTTTTAGTGATAATTGCTTCTTCTAGAGGAGAAATAAATTAAACGAGTTTAGAAGACAATGACACACAACATGTATCCAAAATGAAGATGCACCGATGAATCCTGAAGACAAGAATCATTCTCTGGAGTAGCAGGTGTCCATTCTCGATCATTCCTCTTCTTTCCACAACTTTTTGCGCTGTGTATTCATCACCACTTTGACAATCCACTGTATACAAAACACTTCCTGTAAAGTATCTTGTGTAGTGCACCAAAACATCACAATGGTGATGAGATCTAGGACATGTCCCCTTCAATATATATCCGTCATAATGGCAACAAGAGCCTTGCTATAGGAACATCCTGTAACAAGAGCCATATCGCACAACAAAAGTCTTGTTGCAATTGTAACAGGGCCATTGTTCAAAAAATAAAAAACATATCCGCTCATGTCGCCACCACCTATGCTGGTCGATTCCGGCGAGTAATGGCAGCAATCGGCAGCATGTGGCACGCTCCCGAGGTCACCTCACTACGCCCCTTACTTCCCTCCAGCTAGACATCGCCGGAGCAGCCGCCCAAGTACCCACTCTAGCGTCGCATGTCCCGACCCTCCGCCTCCTCCAGCCGCTGATTGCCGATGCCGGCGAGGCTTCTCCACTGCCCTCCCGCCTGATCTCCTTTCCTTTCCTCCACCGCGCTTCCCTCTCGAGTCAACAACGTCCTCTGGCTCGGCCATGGCTCCACCCCTCCACCCCATAAGCCATGGCGTCACTGGCTCCCCTTCATCAAACAAACTAGTTGTTACAGTGGAACTAAATTTACAACAGAGACCCAGTTGCAAATCTAAACTATAGAAGAGGTTGCTCCTGAGCCGTCTGATCAAAGTCAGATCTGACGGCGACAGAGACAACGGACATAAGTGGCTTTATCGGTCAGGTGATGCTAAGTGTTTTTGACAAATTTATATTTTTCTCTCAGAAAAGGAAGATAAGCTCCATTTTTCCTTGCGTGTTTCCACCGATTCCCCTCGTCTTTGATAGCTACTTCGCCACCAGAAGTCGGGGGGAACCACATAATCGAAATGGAGTGAAGTCTAAGTTATTTTCATATTTGTTTTGCATGTCCATTGCATGGCGACTAGACCGTGGAGGCAAAGTCACATAGGCCGTGTTTGGTTGCCATTTGCTACAGTGCCTGCATCGCATATACTTCTCAACCCAGCCTGGTTGAGCAAAAACAGGCCCTAATACGCCATCTGCAACTTGTTTGGTTGCCTGCATCTAGTGTCCCTACATTAGGTTATACGCAAATGCACTTTGTTTGGTTGCCTTCATTGGTCGCAGCGGCACATGAACACGGTGTTTGGTTGCATACGGCGTACATGTTGTGCTTACCTTGTACTCTAGTTGGTGAGCTTACCCACACCTAGCACACCAACGCCACAGCACAGCAATGGCGATGAACTGAGCGAAGATGATGAAGTTCTTTAGCTTCAGCCCAAACTAACGATCCACCTTGACACTTCCAACCTTGGCACTGTCAACACTACTGCCTCCGTGCTTTCGCACCCAGTCGGCGTAAGCTTATTCTGCTGCCTGCCTAGTCTTGAACCCTCTATGGGTGTTGTTGCTATATGATGCCACTTGTGCATTGGCCTCTTCCCACGAACTGTAAACCCCTGGAACCTTACTGATGAACACGGCATACCACTTGCCCTAGCAATGCACAAGAGCAAGAGTTTAAGCAGCAAATCAATGGAGCACACAAGTAGCAAGCAAAGTGGCACACAAACAACAATGGAGCAGAAGATAAGTAAAGCATGCATGATCATACGGCATAGCATCTTCCTAGCAATATCTTGGTGTTAACCTACCACCACATCCAAAAGAGGGTGTCGTCCTACCACCCCAAGTTCACCATCAGCGTGAGGGGTTAGTATATACTACCTCACCAAAATATACAGACCATCAAATAGTTTTTGAACACTAGCTACACAAAATGTACGTCGTCATCGTCATTGTCGTCGTCGTCGCCACCGCCAGGCCGTCGGGGATCATGCACGCTCACAAGCAGCAGTACTCTAGTAGTAGTGCTTGCCCAGCCAGCTCCTGAGCCATAGCACCCTGTGAGCGTCGTCCATGGCAACGAACCCAACACCCAGGGCCTTGTTGTCAAGCAGGTGGCTGAGAGCTACCATGAGAGCCTCGTCGCTGAAGCCACCCTGGGTCATGACAGCGCCATACAGGTCAGGGTGGAAATCGAGGGGCTTGCACTCCTTGATGGCTGTTGCCACCTCCTTCACCGCCTCAGTCATTGCTGCAAAAGACATTGATCTCCTCCTCCATCGGGCCTCCTTTCTTCCCCTTCCTATCATGGACATGGTCAAATGGCTTGTCGAAGGGCTTCGCAGCGGGGTTGTCAGGGCCATCAAGGAAATCGACGTCCGGGGTCTCAGGGAAGTCTGGCATGGGAGAACCAAGAGGCTCCCCAGAGCCCATGGCATGCTTCCCAGTTACCAGCCCGAAGGAGAAGATGTGTTGCATCTGGCTGTAGTTCTGTATGGGTGTGTTGAGGAACTCAACGTCCCTTGGGTGGTCCTAAGAATGAAACACAAGCGTTGTTAGTTGCGATTAGGAGTAGGCAATGGTGGACAGTATGAAAAGGAAGAGGGCTGTGAGCTAACCTCGACATGACCGGCGTAGTGCTCTACCTCCAGAACTATGGAGCAAGTGTTCTCATCCCATGAGGCGCCGCTAAGGTCTCTTAGCTTGAACACTTGGATCCATCGACTTCTCCATTTCCTCAGGTGGTTGTACACCTAGGTGGCAGACACCTCCTGCCCACAGAACTCGAACACTTGCTTCGTGACGGTGTTCAAGTGCACCTCCTTGAAGCCCTTGTCAGTCCTAACTCCACTAGAGATGAGCTCACACATCTTTTTCATCACGAAGGTGGACATGAACGGCTGCCACTTCATGTTGTTCGACCTACCATCCTTCTTTGCCTTTGTTGTTGCTACCTTGAGTGCAGCGGCAGCAGCAGCAGTTGGCTCAACGAGCACTCCTGGCACATAGAGGGAATCAGATGCGAACACCTCTAAATCAGGTGCCATCTCAGACATAGGTTGTGAGTCCTCGACAAACGATGAATCAAACTGGCTGTCGGACAGGACAAGGGCCTGACTAAGATCTTGCATCTGCGTGGTCATGTCCTACAATTGCAACACGCATTGACAGTAAGCATAGCACACAACATACCGGAAAATCCATGAAAGCAGAAGCATACAAGTACATGGTTCATCACTATCATAGTAAGCACATGCTTCATCGCTATCATACCAAGCATACCGGACAATCTATGAGCAGGAACATACATCTACAATAAACATCATGCTACAAAAGGACCACCAATAGCTAAAAATCACAGATCTAAGCACGAATCAACACAAGCATAAGGTTCAACTTCAAACTCTACTACTAATCTAGCCTACCACATGCTTGAACATCTAGCCCTACCACAAATTGCAACTACACCATAGCAATCAACCATATCAGCTCACATATCAGACCACCAACCAACCATGCATCTAGATCAAACCCTAGTTGCAGCTCAGATCTAGATAGAAGGAACAGAGAGAAAGGGGTATTGAACTCACAGAGGCCATGGTTGCAGCTCGAGGACGATGGGGACGGTCGTGGAAGATCAACGTCGGCCGATGAAGTGCGGCGACGCTGTGGACCGCCGGCCGATGAAGATGCGCAGCTTACCTGCTCGTCAGTGCCGATGCGCGTCGGTGGGAAAGCTCTAACGGAGGGATAATGGTGGCGGGAGGTGGGGTGGTGAGGGAGGGGCTAAATAGGGGTGGACTCGGCAGGAGGTGAGCCGAAATCCTCCTGCCGATTTTTCGGCGAAGCGGGCGACCTCGCGCCATCTCCCTGCTCGAACGAGGAGAGAAGCGCGTCGGCCTCCCCTGTCTCGCCCGAGCCAGGCTCGCGAGCTACTGCTGATTCGGGCGTTTTCCCTGGGCCTGGCCTGGACGTGCTTTAAGTTCCATGCAATGCGGGCCGCATAGTGAAAGCAGGCTATCAAACGGGCTCAATCTTTCCCGCACGGGCCAGGCTGGACCATATGCAGGCAATTCCCACGGTGTGGAAGTAGCCTGCTTTCACTATTTGGCCCGTTCGAATCAGTGTGGAAGTGGATTGCCCCATACTGATTCGTACGCAACCAAACTATACGGCCCGTTCGAATCAGTGTGGGACAAAATTCTGCCTACGAATTAACTGGGTATCCCGGGAAGAAAATGGTGGGAATTGGCTTCCACAACTTCCATTCACCCTCCCACTTTAACTCACATTTCCCCTAATCAATTAGTGGACTTTTGATCCCCTCACCCCCTCTACTTCTATTCCCCATCTTTATTTCCCATGAACCAAATACGCTGGTCTGAATTCAAGGCCTCTATTTGCAATAAAACTTAGAGTCGTCAATTTACTAATTAGGAGGCCTGAATTTGAGGCTTCCTTTTGCAGTCGCTGGTTCCAACGCCCTTAGTCACCGGTTGCGGCAGAAATCGAAATCATCCAGCTCCTCGAGTCGCCGGTTCCAGCACCCAGGCCACCAGTTGCAGCATCCGGAGAGCCGGTTCGAGCAAAATGTTGCAGCTTGTGTCACCATCATCATAGCTCTCTGGTGACTGGTTGCACCTTCTACACCGACGGGTCCCAGCACCGCTCCACACCGTCAACACAAGTTGTCGTGCCGGTTGTAGCAAAAACCGCCCTAGCACACACGTTGTTGTCCTCATAGTTAGCGGGTGCCGCGGATGCAGGCCTCACCATTCCCGGTTGAAGATCTTGCCATGAGCGATTCCAGCCCAACTGTTCATGGATGCAACAAAAATGCTTGCCAGTTCAGCTCTGGCGTGCGACCGGTTGTAGCTGCACCACTGACCGGTTGCAGCACCACAGGCTGTCGTTGTAGCATCTTGAATTGGTGGTGGCAGCTAGCTGCCATGCCCTAGGTTGCAAGCAACACTCACTACAGGAATCAGCTACTTTGCCATCAGCCACGACAGACGGCAAAGGCAGGAACGGCGGACGGCAAAGGTCTTTGCCGTCTGCCGCGGACGGCAAAATGCTCCGGCAAAGTAAGGATCGGCAAAGAGCTACTTTGCCGTCTGCTTTCGACGGCTGACGGCAAAGGGGCCTTTGCCATCAGCAGCAGACGGCAAAGAAAGCAGACGGCAATAATTACGCCGTTAGTCCGTTAGGTGGCTAACGGCAGCCTTTGCCGTCCGCCGCTAACGGCAAAATTTGTCCAGCAGATGGCAAAGAGCCTATATTGCCCCATTTAATTCTGTTTTTTCTTATATCAATTCATTTTCACAGAAAATCAAACACACACACACACACACACACACACACACACACACACATATATATATATATATATATATATATATATATATATATATATATATATGAACAATAGTCATGAACACATAGTAGCAAGTTTGATCCATACATATACATAGTTTCATCAATATTACACAGTTTCATCCATAGGTAGCAAGTTTCACAAAGTCAAAACAAAAACTATAGACAAGCACTCCATATCTGAAATTACAAGAAATGACCTAAAACTAAATATCTATTTTCCTAAAAACTATCTTATTACTAAGATCTTCTCTGGATCTTCTTCTTTTCTTCCAACCTGCATAACAAAAACACTAAGAAAGAGAGAATGGGTTAGGAGTAGAAATGTAGCATTTCACTTGGTGAAATGCAATGTTCAGTTTTTATGTAAGTTTAACACATGGAAAGCTGGAGAGCATGCTGAGCGTTTTCTTGCCTGAGGACCAGGGTAGCCACCAACGGGCCAGCCAAGGGGCCAGTTCACAACCTTCTGGAGGAGAGTGTACTCCTGCTCAATTCCATTCCTGTTTGGGTTCAGAGATAGGCCTAATCAGTGCTAATCTATATTGTACAACTTATTATGTTCTCACGTGTGTATGTGTGTTAAGACACAAGAGCACTACTACAACTTTTATATGAAACACTGCAACAACAAAAAACTTGATATATCGACGGAGGTATTCGTACCATGTCTCCTCAGCTGCAACCTTCGAGGTGTTGAAGATCTTGGCAGCATTGTGCCTCTTGTTGGTGGGGATTGGAACACCTTGTGGTGTGTAGCAGTCGCACATAACCTACAAAGAGTAATAAATAGGAAAAGATCAACAAACCAACGACTTTGCGCCAAATACAGTAGAAACTTGGCCTCTGATTTAGCTGAAGCTTTTTTTTCTCAGTTCAAGTATTTAAGATTTGTGTTAGTCAAACAGTTGTCTGAAAGGCCAAGTTGTTTCTCTGAAGAGACAGTCTCATAAGCAATTAATTATGAGCCAAGTAGGTCAACTAGTGGAATTTTAGGGTGTTTACACAACAGGGCGCAAACACCTGGTTATTTTGTCCACCAGATCACACATATGTCCAAGCACATCAAACAGCCACAAAATTCAGTTTTCATTTTTAAAATTAAGCCACAAAATTCAGTTTTTTATTTTTAAAATTTAGCGGTGCCCAGAAACAATGTTTTCCTGTGATTTTTTTTTTCAAAGACCCATCTGCATCTTACTTTTCCTACTTTATGGCATCCAGCATCTTTGGTGCATAAAAAGTTTGAAAGAAGCATGGAAGATAAAAGGTAGCGAGGACTTACTAGGAGGTTGTCACCCCTCCTGAATGGGTCCCTAAAAATGGCCTGGGGGATTCATCAGAGTCAGAAAGAAAAAACAGCTTGTAAGCAAACAAGGAAAGTAGAAATACTGTAAGTAAAACGCTATACCAAAGCTTCAGTCAATTATGTTCGAGAGAGGGCACAAAAGGTGCAGTGTTTCCGCATGAGATAAAAATAGATGACGTGGACTTAGGTGTAGAAAATTACCACCCTCCAAAACAAACGACAGACCTTTTATATGCAACAAGTAAAGAAGTTTACAAATTAACAACTTGTCTGAATCTATTTCTAATGTGAGAAAGTAGGTTACTGAAATAACTTACATGCAGTTTATCAATAGGAACAGACATAAACAAGGTGATACATCCGTATTAAACTTGGATAGTAGCAACTTGGTTTCAGGGGCAACGGGATATATATTTTTTATTGGTGAATAGTTAAGAAAATAATACCACTCTTACCCACCCCTCAAGGGAAGATTAATTATCACATTCACCATTGTCAGTCACAACTGCTAATGAGCACAAAAATGCAACTAAAGCCTAATAAAGAACATTCACATTTCTGTACTGAATCATTATGCTGCATATGAGCCAAGCACATAAGAATCATTATGCGAACTGCATATGCCATGTCTAAAAAAAGAATTGCTCTTTGCGTAGTAGAAATCAAATCAATAGTCTGGAGAGAACTATGCAGAAATAACAAAAATATTAGGGAGATGTTGCTGCTAGTTGCGTGCAGCTGCGTGCTTTGCCTCATGCAAAGAAAGTAGAACATTGTGTTTACCAACTGCAAATATTTGTGGTTGTTCTTCCATTAGCAATGGTATCTACTTGGCAACAGCTAAAGGATGAAATTTAGCTACATAAATATTTGGTATTTCTCCAAATTCTAAAGATGAAATAACTGAACATTGAAAGAACAGTAAAAAATATACAAAGCAAGGATACACAAGCACACACAGCACACGCGCATGTAGGCAGAACTGGTCCAGCCATGGCCGCCGCGACATGGATTCCTCACTGCCGCCGCCGCGGCATACATGGATCAGAGGTAGATGCATAGGAGAGGAGTGCATAGGGAGAGGAGTTGAGGGTTGGTACTATGGGCGTACGTGCGGGCCTGCAGCCGTCAAGGCAGGAGGCAAGTTGAAGGGCTCGGGGTGGGGTGGGGGGCGTCTCTCTCTATGCTCGGCCCTGGTAGCTGCACGGGGCCGAAGATCTCGCGTATGGGCTGCAGCACGACCCTGGTGGCCGATGGGCTTGGCCGGCGCTGCTCCGGCGAGGGGCGTCACTCTGGCGAGGAGGAGGCCCGTGCGGCGAGGGGGAGGCCGGACCTCCCGCGGCCGGATCCGGGCGCGAGGTAGCGTGGGGCGGCGGCGGTGACGCGGGGACGCGGGCGGGGCGCAGAGGAGCTCGGTGCTCGACTCCCATGGCGGCGGCGGATCTCGAGGTTGGGGCGACGGGCGATGAGGCTTCCGTGGCGGGCGGCGAAGCTTGTGGGGAGGTGGCGGTGCGTGACGCGGGCGCAGCGGTGGCCAGGCGGGCTCCTGGGGTCTGGTGAGGTGGCGGCGCACCGGCGGGTGGAGGCGAGGTGGCGCAGCGGCACGGGGTCGAGGGAGGCGGGGTCGGGCGGCGCTCGGCTGTGGGGCAGGGGCGAAGAGAGAGGGGATAGAAATAGAGGAGGTGAGGGCAACAGTTTTCTTTTTACCCAAAAAAAAAGATAGCCTCCCTCTTTGCCGTCCGCCAACAGATGGCAAAGAATCTTTGCCGTCCACCGAGGGGGGGGGGGGAGGTGGACCTTTGTAGTGTACTGGCATCCGCTAGCACCTCTTTGCCGTCCGCTGGCAGATGGCAAAGATTCCAAAGATTCTTTGTCATCTGCCAGCAGACGGCAAAGAAATGACAGATGGCAAAGACCTTATTTGTCGTCTTTTAGTTCTTTGTCGTCTGTTGTTAGGTAGCTGATGGCAAAGACCTTTTTTACCGTCCGCAAGCAGATGGCAAAGAACTGGCAGACGGCAAAATCCCTGATTCCGGTAGTGACTATGGCTATCGTTGCATGTTGGGACAGGTGGTTGTCAAGTTTGCCCCGCGGTGAGCGGTGCCCTTCGAGTCATCAGTGGAGGCAGCTGTGCGGCATCCCTCGCCCCTTTCGCTGCTCATATGGCACGGCATGCGGTGGTGAGAGAGAGAAATGTGGCGCTCACTTTGGGGGAGAAAAAGAAAACAAGTGCATGAAGGACAAGAACAGATAAGGGAGGAAGAGAGACGCGCGCAGGGACGCACGATTCTAACAGATCACATGGCTCGCGCGCGAACCGTTCAGTTTTAGCCTGTCATTCGGCACAAAACATTTTCCTTAATCAAGTGCCAAAAGGCGGTTGTCTTCCAAAAGGTTAAGGATATCATGCAACCAGTTATAAATCCGCCACAACTTCATCTGGGATATCAAGCAGAACATATTTACAGTTATTCAATTATTTTAATGAAGTGAGAATGTGACATTGCCTTAAATAAAGCAATGGTTCGGTTTCATCAAATGTCTGGAAAGCAAGCAGTCACGGTTACGCAGTGGCCAGTTCCGTGATCATTAATTTATCATGCCTTGGCGACTGATACTGTTAGCATAGCTAATCTTGCAAGCTCATCGTGCAAGCTTCCATCTAGGCTCCAACAGCGCTCCGCAGTCCTCACGAATTGATCCATCATGTAACACCCCAAAAATTCAACCAGATTTTAGTTATTAAAATTTTTGCCAAGAGTTTAAATTTTTTGCCTGCAAGAATATCTCTGTTGATTTCAAAACTTTTCTTTTAATATTAAGGAGTCTTTCCCAAGTGGGTCCTTCCAAAACATTTTGGACTTATATACCCTCTCTTTAAAAACATCTCTCAATCAGTAGATTTATTTATTAAACTATTTCATCCTGAGCTTTATTCATTAAAATGACTTGTTTTAAGTTTTGGAGCTCCTTTTTGTACTACAACCAGTTGATAAACTTAACTAAAAATCCAACCAAAATTTAGAGATGTCATGTGATGTCCCTAAATCACTTTTGTGCAATAATATATTTCATTCATTGCATATTTTGAGTGCTACAAATGATTTTCTTCTCTGGTCCAGGGGACAATTTTACACTACAACCCTTTTAAGTACTTCTTTCTAGCCTCCACCAAAATTATGGGATGTTGGTAGTATCATATTATTCAACTTTATGCAAAAACCCAGTGGTGTTATTTGAATTTTTGAGTGAATCAACTTCATCTCCATTCTGGTCCAACATGATGATTTGTACAGCAACCATAGTCTTGCTTGCTCTTTGGCCCTAGATTCTTTCTCCTACTTGTAGTCCTCCATGCAAAACCTCTAAGTCCAGGAGCTTGCACTCAACTGATAATTTTTGGTTCAAGTTATAATGCCACCCACCTCCTGTCCAGATTTGAAGTTCTGCAAAACTTGCACTAGCAAGTTTGTGCTTTTCACAAACTAACCTCACCACCCTCTCTTTCACCTAAAGAGACCCCACTCTGGAAGTTTTGGTCACTCCAAGAAATGCCTAAGTGCCTCTGGCATTTTGTCAAACACCCTGTGGGCATGAACAGTTTTGGCATGATTGTAAGTTTGTGTTGTGGACTTGGCCACCTGACCAAACCATCTTGTCCCTTGAGTGTCCCTCTATCTCTAACCTAGTTCTGTTGCTTGCCAACCTCACCTGTGACCTGTAGCATGCCACGGCATTGTATCGAACACCTTCCGTGCGTGCACTGGACGCGCCCAGAGCGCGCGTATTGCACGAGCCGCGCCCGAGCCGACACGTCGCGCCCCTGGTATTTGGCCGCTCTGTAGCGCCACGCCATGCACTCCCCTTCCCACAGCAACGCGCCAAGCCGCCCTGACAGCCAACAGCGCCGCCATCAGAGTCTTGGCGGGACGCCGGCATCCGCAGCGCACCCCTGCCTCAGTCGGCGCCGCCCAAACCTCCTCCGCTCGCCGGCTGCCCCCTTAAGCATCTCCAGCTCAGCCGCAACTTCGTCCCCTAGCGCGCGTCGCCGCCACGTCGCCATTGCTACAGAATGACGGTTCGCCGCCATCCTTATCGCCGGCCGCCTCGGAACCGACCTCCACCGCGTATATAAGGGCCCCGGAGACCCATCGAGTTCTCGGGCAACCTCTTCTGATCCCCCTAGAGCTACCACGGCCAGCAGTCGAGGAGGGGAAGGCCTTCTTCCCCGAGTCCGGCCGGTTCGGTCGCCGCCTCGCTCCGGCCGATACCGTCGCCACCAGTGCCCCTCCCTCTCCTTTCTCTCCACCAAGAACTCCCCCTCCCTCTCATGAGAGCAACCCCGCGCTCAATTTTGGTCAGAGACCACCGTAGCCCCAAACCCACTATCCACCCGAACGCCTCCTCCGCCGCGAAGCTCGTCGCCGGCAACTCCGTCCACGTCGGCGAGCATGGCGGGTACCCACAGACTCGTCTCGACCCCCTGAGCACACCCATATCCTCAGATCGCCAAGAGACGCCCCCGTTCGCCGGCAAAACCTCGCCGGAGCTCCGCCTCCGTTCGGTCAGAGGGGAACGACGCGCGTGTGGCTGGTCAAACCTGACCAGTGGGCCAGGTGGGCCCACCGTCAGTGACCCAGTGCCTGTCCACGCAGGAGTAAGTGGAAGCGCCTTTTCCGAATACGCCTTCGACGTGTTTTTCTTTTAAAACGTTTTCTTTTCTGTTTTATTTTAAAAACAGATTTTGACCAAACTTTGACCTGCTGTATCTTTTAAAATACAACTCCAATTAAATTGATTCTTTTTCCTACCTCTTTCAAATATTGTCTAGTTTATTTTAAGATTTATTTGAAAAATTTTCAAAACAACATTTGTGCTGTTTTTATTTTTGTGTGTTAATTCCTTTATATTTTCAAAATAGGATTTTTTAAGATAGGAGAATTATTTCAAGAGTTTGAAATGCACCCTGCCTTTCCGTGACCTGAAGGCAAGCATTCTAAACCCTGGCATAATATTTTTGTGAGTTCGTTGACACGTTTATAACAACACCTCATTTCGGAGGACTCGTTATTTCATGTGATATGATCTTGTGCATGGATGCATATTAATGGTTTCCATGCTGTTGGGAAGGAACACACTTGTGATGATAATCATCCTCATGTGCCTTGCATGCATGACGGAAGAAGTCCGGGAGAAACCTCTGCCTTGGGTAGGCATGGGTTTGTCACCGGTCTCCGTCGGGACGGTTATGTCCGGTATGGCATGGTAAGGTATGGTGAGTGGTGATTCTGTTGGTTGAATTATTTTCTCTATGCATGTCATGCAGGGAAATTTATCAACCTCCTGAGTCGACCATAGATCGAGTCTTGTGCCAGCAACCCCCATACTTGTTTCGTACTACCACTCGTCTCTACAACAAGTAGAGTACGGTCCAGTAAGTTGTCAACCTCTTTCTAGCACACACCGTACAGAGAGGCCATGGTGGAAGATACCGGTTGTAGCTGGTAGGCAGGCCACCTGGTCCGGGGGCATGGCTGTTTCCGGTTGAGACCGGGAGGGGAGGCCACCCCTTAGAGCGCGCAATATAAATTTGATCCCATGCTACGCGAGGTTGTAGCCTCCCCACTTAGAGTTTGCATGACAGGTGTCGTGGGTGATTCCAGACACGTGTGATTTAAGCTGGTGTGTGCAAGTTAGGTGTGTTTTCAACATAAAGGCCGTAGACGGAATTAGTCCCGATGGACTAAAGGAATCCGTTACTCGTGGGTAAAGAGTACACCCTCTGCAGAGATTAAACCTATTCGAATAGCCGTGTCCATGGTTAAGGATTACAGTCTGGGATGGGTCAAGTGTCGGTCTTCGGAGGTGAAACTGTTAAAACTGGAATCACGATTGTGACTTGCGATAAATTATGATTATTATCTTCGATGTGGACTAACCTGTGATATTATTTTTGGTATCATCGAATATCCCTGGCATGGTTCTACCTCCTGGATATTATGTAGCATTTCTTTTAAAGCCCTTTATGTGGTGTCGCTCAGACGCCCGACTGTGGCATTTCTTTTTAAAGCCCTTTATGTGGTGTCGCTCAGATGCCCGACTGTGGCATTTCTTTTAAAGTCCTTTATGTGGTGTCGCTCAGGCCTTGATTGTAACATTTCTTTTAAAGCCCTTTATGTGGTGTCGCTCGACGCCTTGGTAACATTTCTTTTAAAGCCCTTTATGCGGTGTCGCTCAGACGCCCGATTGTGGCATTTTTTTGAAGACCTTTATGTCGTTTACTTCATAATCCTAATACTATCATATTATTGCATATTCATAATTAACATGCTTGCACGCATCAGAGTTTATTTACCTTTTGTGACTGACATCATGGGCATAAATATTTCAGAACATCGTTGTTATATTATTCCCGTGTTCATAATGTTTGCGAGTACATTCCAAGTACTCACTGGCTTGTCCCTGGCTATTGTCTTGGCCAGATTTCTTGCGCGGAAAGGAGCGACCGTGTTGACAGCCCTGGAACCTAAGCAACGGTGATAGCAGCCTCGCGAAGATAGGAGTTAACCTGGTCAGCTGTTCCCGTGGGAAATGGAGTCCCAGAGACACTGATGTTTTACAACCTGCTTCCGCCATCAACCGCTAGAAAACCCTTTAATTATTCTCACGGGCCAGAATGGTCTTGTACTACATATATTGTTTTTTACTTAGATTTTCTGTATCAAGCTATGCCTTATCAGCTAACAGTTATCCTGGGGCTAGTAAGCACAAGGGCCATTTCCTGGGATTAACACCCGGAGAATCGGTCGCCACACATCACTTCACCGAAATGTTGCACAACTGTCTGCTCAAACGCTGCTCTTAGCTGGTTTGCGGTCCAGGTTGGGGTGATGAGTGCACTGTCCACGCCGCTAGTAAAGTCATGCACTAGCATCTCCCTGATTGAAAAGGAGCCCTCTTTGTGGATAAGCTCCCTCAGCTCTTCTATTGAAGGTCCATACATCGGCATGTAGAAAGAATTAAACTTTGCTTTGTCGATTAGACCCTATCAATCATACAGAAAGATCATCTCCTCGTTTGTATGTTAGAGAATAATAAAATTGTACAAGAGAAAAACTAACAAAATGTACCTCTGAGGCCATGACACATAGAAACCGACTTACGATTTCCCATATGTGAAAGGACGCTGCACCATCAATATTCCTCCCTATTATCGAAACAACCATTCGGCCTCCTGGGGCTAACTCTTTGGCTCTTAGCTCTAGAAAATGTGTGAAATCATTCTTAAATTGTTGTGCATAAGCCTCAAGGACCATAGGGAGCCTTTCCCGCCTAGCATGCTCGTCAATGTCATATGACGGGATTTGGTTGCTCGCTAGAACTTCAGGAGCCTGTAAAGATAAAAGATCTCCATACATAATGAAGAGGTTTGTTCATTGTATCTATCCATCGAGCAGTGTCACACTCGCACCTTTGAGAGCCATTGCAGGCTACTGGACGAGCACACAAGATGCATGGAGCTACTAGTGAAGAGTCTCTCGTAAAATGACCCCGGTATGACACTAGTCATGACAACATGCTCGTTGTTTTGACAGAGCGTGACTAGACTCTTCACGACTGTGTTGAAGTCGTTATCAGGCAGGTCGTTAAGTAGCACACACAGTTCCGGTGGTGGTTGCTGAAACTGAATAGAGTTATTGTGTATCGCCTTGACAGCAATGGATACTAGGGCCAACGCGTTTGGGCCAGTGGAGCAGCCCAAATCCGTGATCACCATCTCTTTGGGCCACAAGGTGTTGTTGTTGCATAAGTCAACAATGGCCGCTTCTATCAGTTCCTTCATCCTCTTCTGTTGAGCGCTCTGCAATTGACTTGTACTATTTCTTTAAAAAAGCTAGTCTAGCATTATAGCTAAATAGCATGCTTCTTAAATCCCTACATTAATTTAAAATTTGAGTAATATAAGCTACCTATTTTATGAGCTCCCGATTTTTCTTGGCAAAGGTAAACGAGGTTGTAATACGAATAAGTTCTTGATAATGTAGCTTTGAAAGAGGGTACCTGAATACCGGAATTGTGAGCATAGCTTGTTTCCCCTTGTCCTTGATTCATATGCACTGTCTGTTTGGAGGCCATGACTTTGTTTACAAGAGGGATAACCTCCAAAGGTCTTCAAAACTAGAAAACTAGATTAGAAAGCCACGACTAATGGTGCATTGGAAGCTCAATTCTTATTTTTCTATGCTAACTAGAGATGGTGGCTAATCCATCTTATGGCCAAGTTGCCAGACGACAGATAGAGCTGGTCAAATTCAAAGAATGATACAAATAGAACATTAAATTAACTGTGTGTCGCTACTACATCCATATAAACACATTGATATTTTTCAGAATTTTTTGAAAATTGAAATACTATTTTGGCACTATTCAAAATATAAGGCTCACTAGAGCCCTACCTCCAAAGTGACTTTTTGGTGTCGCTACTCACTACTAGAAGTTCTTTTAGAACATCAGACTTGTTATTTTGATACGGTTACATTGATTTAGTTCTTCAATATAAGATTCAATGGCAAAAGCAAACATTTTGGACATTCTGGAGCATCACGTGCACATATGATTTCGAATATTTTCTACAGTTGTTAGTCCTTATGCTTCCATATGATGCTTGTTCCATACGATTCTTGATGAAGACAACCAAGTGCATAACTAAATCAAATACATCAAGCCGCCTAATAATGAACTATGATTAAAAATTTATTCAGACAGTAATCGATGGAATGGTGCTGGTGGTCCTAGGTAGGGATAAGCTTTTTTTATAATATATGTGTGATATATTATATCAAATTGACACTAAACACACCTGGCCTCTCCAATAATGCAACACCAAGATCTACTTGTGACATTAATGATGCACACAAAATAGACATGACCTCAAATAGTTTGCATCAACTACTGTCTTTGACAACAGCTGGACTACTAGAAAGACTCTCCAGAAGTGATGCCTTCAAGAAGGAAACGACGTGAGCGCTACCATTGCTGGATGAGAATAGATCATAGGTTTCATTTAGTTATGGAGCTTATGATCGGGGTTAACTATGCAGCTTTCTTTCTGGGTCATGATTGAAGAGAGTTTAAAATTGCTAGCATGTAAAGAACTGCATCTTGGCCCACACTGCATAATTGCCCAAGCAAAAGGAAACTTATTTGAACAAAATATGAGTGGGATGACGTGGATAAAATAAAGAACTTCATTATTTAAAAGTGTTGTGAAAAATCTGGTCAACTCTCTGCTCTATGGGCGACAAGGCCCTAAAGTCTTCCATGTAGATAATGATCTGATCTTTTTTCTTATGGGGGAATCTGACAATATATTAATCACCTTACAATGATGACCAAACAACTTTATACACTAACAAAAAGTATAATTAACATGAAAATCATTCCTGCAAATTAAAAACCATGACCTATGTATTAAGATATAATTTTACATCCAAAAGGAGGAGCTCGTCAATACAAAATCAGTCAGAGATATCAGCCTCAGCGCAAACATGCAAACTGGAGAGAAAACACACATGTGCCTGCATAGTTAAACTGGGCAAGCACATAATGAAACATCCTAATGGCAGGAGTGAAGAAATATTTTCTAGTACTAGTACCAGCAGCTGTTATGTTTGATAGGAAATGAAAGATTACTGTCAAAACTAGTTGAAAATAGTAACTCGGAGGATGCACCATTGATCTCACAGATGCAGGGTATGGCAAGCATGCTCTTGATGCAGGCTTGGTGGATGGGTTGTCACAATTTGAATTAATTCAGTTCCAAAATACATACGGGGTACACGGTGTCGAGGATAATTACGTCAGTGCCTCGCAATGGTGGGGTATTTGTACATGAGTTGTTTGGTCCTCAAGGTACTGTCAGGTCACCATGGATCAATGGAAAATGATTTACCTAGGATCGAACTCCCTTGGGTTGGATAGCCACAACCTATGGGTAAATTGTTATCTATTGATCCTAACTACTGACCGATCGTATACCAACTAGATCAGCGGTCTTCTAGTGGACCCTAAGGGGAAACCCTTTTTCGTTTCTAGTGGACCCTAAAGCATGCATACACCTGCGCATGTAAGATCCGTAACGGCATACACGTATGTGGTAGTACGACTACCCACATGGGTATAAACCCTTAGTTTCCTTAACTTTCAGGCCTATATGACTTGACTATTTTGGTGACAAATATTCTTTCAAAAGGAGAATAAGACCGACCAAAGTGAAAACGAGGCTCTCATTCTTCAAACATATTGTCTCATTTTCTCGATAATCATCTTATCCTTTTAAGTTGATGCATGCATAAAAGACGACATATCGCACTATACAGCCGTTCTCTATCATAGGGAGCTGCTGCAGAGGTACGATTGCGGACCAAACTGAACTGAAAGAAGGCACTCACCTGGAGATGGATGCAAGCAGCTAACTCTGTGGCTTGGACAAGCGAGTAGTAGAGAGGAGGAGGGAGATGGGGCAGGGGAACGGCACGGCGTGGCCGGGAGAACCTGCCTGGCTCCGGCGGCCAAGAAGCTCCTCTTGTGCGTTGTAAAACTAATCCTTATGGTTATGGGCAATAATACACAGCCTATTATATTCTTACTTGCAAGTTGCTCAATTATTGTAGAGATTGTCAAAGTCTCCCAATCTTGTGAAAGCTACTCCAACATGTCCATGTCTCGTGTACCGCTCGATGATGAAATATTGATTAGTTGAGAAGTTGTACATATTTTACTATTAGTTAGCAACCCAAATTATACACGAGGGAAAGATGATGACATGCTGACAAATGCTAAGTTTGTGTACTTATTAGTTAGCAACCCAAATACATATTCTTAAAACTTCTAATGTGGTCCAGAAAAATAAGAATGGTTCATTAAAAGTAAGCGAACAGGGAAAAATTAGGAGATACCAATAGAAAAATACTGAATAGGGAAAATGGTAAGCCAGGACCTATATTATTTACTTTTTATTTATTATTTATTAATTGCTAGATCCAATTTCATAATTGTTGATAGGGAAGAAAGGAAGAAAATTTCATAGGGTTCATGAAGATTCCGCCAAAGAAGGTTTAACTTGATAAGGAGAGTCTTGCTCTTGAGATTAAGCAAGTTGGACTTGCAAGGTTCACCAAGTCAAAGGCCATGGTCGCCCACATTAGCATCGCGGATGCGGGTGCGTTCACTTGGATTCTAAGGATGCGTTCCAACATCAATGCGCAGCATGAAAATAATGATGGTCATGGATTCATTTGGTTTGTAGATTCAATATGATGAACTTGTATTGAATTGTTGACTTGTTGTTCAATTGCTGAATAGTTGTTAACTCTTGCGAATGGGTAAAATCTCACTTTGATAAAAGAGGACAGGTAAGTAGCTGGCATCGACGGACAAGTAGAGGACGATTTTAATGCATAAAGGAAATTCCTAGTGGTGGATTTTATCTCCGCTACTCAAAAAATATGTAAGGTTTCTCTTGTCCGCCCATCCTTCGTCTAACCTTACATATGGGATTGCTTTGGTTTTTTCCCCACCATCTCTATTTGTTTCATCGGATTTCCATGGAAACTTCATAACTGGCCCACCTCTTATTGACTTATGAAATAAATATTTGCTTTCACTAGTAATATATTAAGTTTTCACCAAATAAAATATTTTTAATAATACAACCCAAGGGAGATTATGTATACATATTCTAGTACATTGACCCCATGATTTACATTGACCCATGATTTACATTAATATGGGAAGGTAAATCATGGGTCAATGTACTAGAATATGTATACCATCGTTGTGATGCAAGGGCGATTATGTGGTCGAAAACAAAATAAAAAGATTACATCGATCAAAATGCTGAGACCCCCAAAGGAGAGTAATTGAGTCAAAGTTTCCACATTTTCGCACAAGGGGCAAGCGAGTCTGCCAGTCATTAAAGACACATTGTAGTAACTTGGAGGAGATAGCGAGAGGTCCAATTTTTATCCCGTTCGACCATCTAGTGATTTTTTCCAGTCTTCAGATTTTTCAATTGTGAAAACATTATTTAATTATTAAAAAGTGAAACTTTCTTATTTGTCCAGATTTTTTGGAAAAAGCGAACACTGTTTGAAATCATTCAATATTTTTTACAAAACATGAATACTTTTTAAAAACTTGAACATTTTTCAAAAATCCGAACATTTCATGAAATTGAACATTTTTGGAAAACAGGAAATATTTTTATAGTTTTGAAATTTTCAGAAACTTTGATTATTTTTCTTGAGAAAATGCAGACACAGTTCAAAAGGTTGATTTTACGTAGTATTCAAACATCTTTGCCAAAATGCATACTTTTTAAAATTACAAACATTTTAAAAATGTTGAGCATTTCGAAGAGAAAACATTAATATTATCATAAGATCCAAACATTTTTTATTCACCTTTGAAAATAAAAAAACATTTTTAAACAGAATTAAACTATAAAGAAGCCAACACAAAAAATAAAAATGTAACTAGAAAATTGGAAATACCCATTTTTGACTGCAAAATACGAAATGCCCAAATAAAAAACCTCCTACGCAGCGTGGCCTATAGTTTCTCTTTTTGAAAATGTTGAAATCCGTATAGAAGAACATGTTTACCACGTAGTCAATTTTTTTTAATATTTGAGATGCAAAATGTTATAAAGGCATTTGAATTTTTTTAAAATGTCTTTAGAAAAAATGTTGACCATGTATTTGAAGAGTGTTAATGAAGCATTTGCAAAATGTTAAATGTGTATAATGAAAATATTTCTCATGTATAGAAAAATGAATCCAAAAAGTATACAATATATGTGAAAATGATTTATCACGCATTTAGAAATGTTAATCATATAATTGAAACATTTCAAACAAGTATTCAAAATATTAAGCATGCATTTCAAATTGTTTAATGTGTTTACAAATGTTAATCTTGTATTTAAAAAATGCTAATCAAGCATTTTAAAATTTTACAATTGACATAGAAAAAATGTTGACCATGTATTAAAAATATTAACATCTTACTTGAAAAATGTTATTCATGCATTTGAGAAATGTTATTATGTATAGAAAATGTGTTGGCAATGTATAAAAAATGCTAAACTGGTATTTGAAAAATGTTAAACTAGTATTAGGAAAATATTGTTGATGTGTACCAAAAATGTAGAATGAAAACCAAAAGAAAGAAATAAAACAAAGAAAACAGAAAAAAGAGACAAAAGCAACTAAAGATAAAAACATAAAACAGAACCGAAGAAAAAAGTTCAAAAAGAATGGAAACACACAAGAAACAAATAAAGAAACAAAGATAAAAGAAATTGAAGACCAAGATAAAAAACTAAGGAAAATGAGAAAGAAATGAAAAACACCAAAAAAAGAAAACAGAAACCAAAGGAAAAAACAAATTATGATGATAAAAAAGAAAATAAAAGAAACTAACAAAAACAGAAGAAAATGAAAAGACAAAAAAAACGAACAAGTGGAAATAGTGGAATCCGATAAGGAAACAAAGAAAAACGACGAAGAAACGACAAATAAACCAAAATAGCTGAGAAAGAAATAAGGAGAACCAAAGAAAAGGAAGAAAAAAAGTAAAAGGAAAAAACCAAGGAAAAACAATGGAAAAAGAGCGCGAAAGAGTGAGAAAAAAAAACTAAACCGAAAAATAAAAACCAAGAAAGAAACAAAGGAAATAAAGAAAAAATAACCCAAACGAAAACAAAACTAAGAAAAAAAAATCCTTCGGTGAACAGGGGACTTGATGGGAACCCATACGAGGAGCTAGCGAATGATGTAAAAAAATGAAACAGGCCAGCCCATTACCTAAGCAAGGGGGAAATCATTAGATGAGGGAAGCCCATTACCTAAGCAAGGGGGGTCCAGCCAATTTTAATGATAGATACATCCATTTTTATTACTCTCTTCGGTCCATCTTACCTGTCGCTCAAATGGATGTATCTACCATTAAAATATGTGTGGAACATCCGTTTGAGTGACAAGTAATATGGATGGAGTGAGTACAAAACTTCATTTTATATTAAAAATTTGTTCAGTTTGTATTTAATATGTTCGTCGTTTATTAATAAATGTCCATCCTATATAAAACAAAGTGCAATGTGTATTTGAAAAAATTAACCATATATTATCAAATTGTTCACAGTACATAATACATAAAGGTATAAAAATGAAAAGGTGCAAAAAGAAAAGAAAAACAGGAAGAAATAACAAAAAGGCACATAAACCATTACATTATAAAACATTTCACTGTATATAATCAAGATGTTCATAGTATGCTACTACTCATGCTTACTAGGCTAACCCATTGCGCTCGTCACAGTGTGTCGCATCATCTGTTTGACGCATGCGACTATCGAACTGGTGCCTATATCTTGCTTACTGTGCGTCGTACCTAGTGGTCGCCTATGGTCTTCTTTTAGCAGGCCACGACCCAAATAGTGGGATAGGGTATCCGTTTTGGGGAACTTCTCGAAGGTTCTATTAGATTTTTCTGTTTCAATTTTCTGTGTTGCAGAAATAGAGGCTTATTTGGTAGCACTGGATCGACAATGGAAGCATCTGACAAAGGTTACAACGGTTTGGATATTGCTGCTGCCTAATCCAGATCTTGCTATGGCTTTAGCACAAGATGAGAGCACATCTATTGCAATGGTTGCTGAGATGACGGTTGCGCCATTAGACATTGATCTTGTCGTGGCATCATATAAAGCAACGGCTTTGAATGTAGATGAGCAGTCCATGTTTCCTCTAGAAGTACTTATGTGGTTGCACGTGCCTATGGACTTGGATGACATAGGCATCCTTGATTGGAGCTATGAGATGGCTGGATGAGGAGGAGGTTGACATCCAAGACCATAACCAACTTAGGAAGATTCATGATGTGATTGACTGCTCGGCAACAATACAACATCTTCATTGTGAGTATTGGGGGGCAATTGCCATTATAATGTGATAGACAATGTGAGAAGATGGGCATGCTGCTAGAGTGACCATTAGCAGCGCTTCTCCTGGAGTGCACGCTGCTAACATAATTTAGGATATTAAGCAGATTTACTAAAATTATAAATGTTGCCTGAAAAAAATTGCATGGTGGCATCATGTGATGACTAGAATATGTGGTTAAAACTTAAATGTATTACACAAAATCTATGACATATGTTGCTTAACCCATCGATCAATTAGCAGGGGAGATTGACTCGTGAAGGTTCAAAGGGGAGAAAGTGACCAATTTGATAGAGGGCAAGATAGTGCTGTTATTTTAATGACCTAAACATCTTATATACATATAATGAAGACAAATCAAAATTGCATCTCCTAATTTTGGATTTTTAATGAGGTGGGTTTTGCCATATTACATCAACATAATATATTTATACAGTTATCAACGTGTACTCTGCTGTACACGCTACTAGATTTAGCGTTAGCAGCGTTCTCGTGGAGGCGCACGCTGCTAATCAAACTGAGATTTTTAAGCAGACTTACAAAAAGTAGTAAAGCTACCTGAAAAGAACTTTGCATGGCATCATGATGTGATGACTAGAATGTGTGGTTAAAAGTTAAATGTGTTGGATGCCATTTTGAAGCAGGACACCGAATATCCCCCATTCGGGTTTGTGCGCGAGCACCGGGTATCTCTCACCTCTTGTTTGTGGATGATACGTTACTGTTTTTCCACGCTAATGAGGTTGAAGCACATCATGTGAAATTTGCACTTGGGAGGTATGCGAGAGCTATAGGACAGTTTATAAATCCTAACAAATGTTCAATCTTGTTTGGTCCGAGCTGCTCTGAGACAAACAAACAGCAGGTTATGCAAACCTTGGAAGTGGTTAATGCTAGCTTTGAGGAGAGGTATCTTGGGTTCCCGACACCTAATGGTCGGTTCTCTAAAGGAAAACTGAAAAATCTCCAACAGAAGCTTACGAAGAGAATTATCCAGTGGGGTGAGCTTATGTCCCAGGCTGGCAGGGAGGTTCTCATTAAGGCCATTGCACAAGCCCTTCCGACCTTCCTCATGAGCATTTTCAAGTTCCCAAGAAGCACATGTAATGATCTCGCCCGCATGATTCATAGCTTCTGGTGGGGTGCATATAGAGGGAAGAGGAAGACGCATTGGAAGGCGTGCACTAGTGCAGAACCGGGCAATAGCACCGGTTCGTAAGGCCCTTTAGTGCCGGTTCCCCAACCGGCACTAAAGTGTGGTCACTAAAGCCCCCCCCCCTTTAGTACCGGTTCAGCACGAACCGGTGCTAAAGGCCAACCACGTGGCACGAGCCAGCTCCGGGGGCCGGGAGCCCTTTAGTACCGGTTGGTAACACTAACCGGTACTAAATGTTTGTGGGCTTTTGTTTTATTTTTTATTTTTCAATTAAATTTATGTTATCAGTTTAATTCTTTTTCGTTTGCTGGTATTTTACGATACTACACATTGTACACGTTATGCATATATATATATATAATTTCTAGTAGAACCAATCATGCATATATATATATATATATCATCAATGTCTCACAAACCATCATATTAATTAATTCACACATACACACATGTATAGCTATATACAATTTGTCCTACATATTCATGTTGCCTTGAGCCGGTGGCATTAGCCTAATTGGTGCCTTGAGCACGATGGGGGCGGTAGCGGTAATAGTATTCTCCTTCGGATTTATGAGCTGGTCGAGCAAAAATCCCGCTTATTTCCTCTTGAAGTGCTTCTCTACGCTCCGCTTCTAGGAGCTTCTCCGCACCTCTGTGAACTGTTAAGAAGGAGATCAATATGCATGTGTATTAGTTGTGTGACTAGATATCGATAATGGTGTAAAAATTGTGAATAGTGTTTTGACAAGCGTACCCATTCCTGTCTTTGAGATCTGCTCCTTTCGGACGCCATCATGCGAATGTTCTCGCAAACGCAGAATGCACACAGATCAGACCCCTGCCCCTGCTTCAGGGCCTTTACAAGAATGGAATTTAATCAGATAATAATTAATCAAACATGATAATTAAAGAGATGGCAGCTAGCTAGCTAGCTAGTACTACTTAATTACTTACCTTGGGTCGAAACCATTTAAGCTTTTGTTTCCATTCGCCTTCCGTGACGCTGATGAACCTTGCCCAAGCCCTGCCCGCCGACAAAGAAAATGAATAAAGGGGTTATTAAATAGTTCATCCAGTCATCAGACCGCTCCGGGTGTTTGGAGCGTAGCAAATTCTTGTGTTCATCCATATACGGAGCCACCAAGGCGGAATTTCAGAGAACTGTGTAGTGTGCTTCAAAGTGAGAGAATGTCCGTCTATACATATTATTTGTTCCCCTCCTAGCGTGCCTTTTCCATCCAGTCTGCCCTTATGCCGCGATTCAGGAACACCAATCGGCTTAAGGTCAGGAATAAAGTCAATTAAAAACTCAATGACCTCCTCATTTTGATGGCCCTTGGAGATGCTTCCTTCTGGCCTAGCACGGTTATGAACATATTTCTTTAAGACTCCCATGAACCTCTCAAAGGGGAACATATTGTGTAGAAATACAGGACCCAAAACGTTAATCTCTTCGCATAGGTGAACTAGGACGTGTGTCATGATGTTGAAGAAGGATGGTGGGAACACCAACTCGAAACTGACAAGACATTGCACCAAATCATTCTGTAACCTTGATATGATTTCTGGAGCGATTACCTTCTGAGAGATTGCATTGAGAAATGCACATAGCTTCACAATGGCTAATCGAACGTTTTTGGTAGAAGCCCCTCAATGCAACGGAAGCAGTTGCGTCATAATCACGTGGCAGTCATGAGACTTTAGGTTCTGGAACTTTTTCTCTGCCATGTTTATTATTCCCTTTATATTCGACGAGAAGCGACGGTACCTTAATCTTGAGCAGGCATTCAAAGAAGATTTCCTTCTCTTCTTTGGTAAGAGCGTAGCTTGCATGACCACGATATATGCCGTCTTCTCCGTGCATACGTTGCTGGTCCTCCCGTGCCTCGTGTGTATCTTTTGTCTTCCCATACACGCCCAAGAAGCCAAGCAGGGTCACGCAAAGATTCTTCGTCACGTGCATCACGTCGATTGCGGAGCGGACCTCTAGGTCTTTCCAATATGGCAGGTCCCAAAATATAGATTTCTTCTTCCACATGGGTGCGCGTCCGTCAGCGTCCTTTGGAACAGGTTGTCCGCCAGGACCCTTTCCAAATATCACCTTCAAATCCTTGACCATATCATGTACATCAGCACCAGTACGGTGGCGAGGCTTCGTCCGGTGATCCGCCTCACCTTTGAAATGCTTTCCTTTCTTTCTTACGGGATGCCTGCTCGGAAGAAATCGACGATGTCCCAGGTACACATTCTTCATACAACTATTCAAATATATACTGTCAGTATCATCCAAACAGTCGTGCATCCGCGGTATCCCTTGTTTGTCTCCGTCTGAAAGGTTCTTGAGAGCAGGCCAATCATTGATGGTCACGAACAGCAACGCCTTTAGGTCAAATTCTTCCCCATGTGCTCATCCCACGCGCGTACACCTGTTCCATTCCACAGTTGTAAGAGTTCTTCAACTAATGGCCTTAGGTACACATCAATGTCGTTCTTTGGGTTGCTTAGGGCCTTGGATGAGCACCGCATCATAATGAACTTCCGCTTCATGCACAACCAAGGAGGAAGGTTTTACAAACATAGAGTCACAGGCCAGGTGCTATGGTTGCTGCTCTGCTCCCCAAAAGGATTAATGCCATCCGCGCTTAGACCAAACCATACGCTCCTTGCGTCATCTGCAAACTCCTTCCGTACTTTCTTTCGATTTTTCTCCACTGCGACCCGTCAGCTGGTACTCTCAACTTTCCGTCTTTCTTACGGTCTTCTCTGTGCCATCGCATCGCCTTGGCATGCTCTTTGTTTTGGAACAAACGTTTCAACCGTGGTATTATAGGAGAATACCACATCATCTTGGCAGGAATCTTCTTCCTGGGGCGCTCGCCCTCGACATCACCATGCTCATCGCGGCTGATCTTATAGCGCAATGCACCACATACCGGGCAAGCGTTCAAATCCTCGTACTCACCGCGGTAGAGGATGCAATCATTAGGGCATGCATGTATCTTCTGCACCTCTAACCCTAGAGGGCGACAGCCTTCTTTGCTTCAGACGTACTCTCGGGCAATTCGTTGTCCTTTGGAAGCATATCCTTTATCATTACCAAAGAACTTTCCAAATCCCTTGTCGGATACACCATTCTTTGCCTTCCATTGCAGCAATTCCAGTGTGGTGCCCAGCTTTTTCTTGTCACCCTCGCAATTCGGGTACAACAATTTTTGTGATCCTCTAACATGCGCCGCAACTTCTTCTTCTCCAAATCACTTGCAGTTTCTCTTTGCATCGGCAATGGCCCGACCTAGATCATCAACGGGCTCATCTGATGCCTCTTCTTCAACTTCTTCCCGCATTGCCGACCCAGCTTCTTCCGCATTACCGGCTCAGCTTCTTCCTCCATTGTTGTATCATCGTATTCGGGGAACCCATGGCCAGGATAGCTGTCGTCGTCCTCTTCTTCTTCATTGTCTTCCATCATAACCCCTCTTTCTCCGTGCTTGGTCCAAACATTATAGTGGGGCATGAAACCGGACTCAAACAGGTGGACGTGAATGGTTCTTGACGTAGAGTAATTGCGACCATTCTTACAGCCAGCACATGGACAAGGCATAAAACCATCTGCCCGCTTGTTTGCCTCAGCCGCAAGCAGAAAAGTATGCACGCCCTCAACGCACTAGGGAGAGCATCGGTCATCGTACATCCATTGCCGGCTCATCTTCATTACACAACAATCGAATATACCAAATTAATACAAGTTCATACATAAAGTTCATACAACACTTAAATGCAACAAACAAATAACTCTCTAGCTAAAGCATTTAAATGCAACAACAAATACGATCAAGATCGCAACTAAGGTAACAATTGATCCAACAGCATAATGATACCAAGCCTCACTATCGATGGCATATTTTCTAATCTTTCTAATCTTCAAACGCATTTTCTCCATCTTGATCTTGTGATCATCGACGACATCGGCAACACGCAACTCCAATTCCATCTTCTCCCCCTCAATTCTTTTCAATTTTTCTTTCAAGTACTCGTTTTCTCTTTCAACTAAATTTAACCTCTCGACAATAGGGTCGGTTGGAATTTCCGGTTCACATACCTCCTAGATAAAAATATCTATGTCAACTTGATGGGCATAATTTGTCATAAACACGAAATGCAACAAATAGTTTTAAAAGAGAATAAACCACATCCTAATCATAACAAGGACGAGGGCCGACGGGGACGGATATCAAAACCATGGCACTATGTATAACAAACAAAGTACGGGTAAGATAATTATTATACGAGTAACTATATATCCAAATCACACAAACATCAATTTTTTATATAAAATTTCATGAACAAGAGGCTCACCACAAGGTGGTGCAGCGACAGAGACGGTGGGCGATCGGCAGTGGTTACGACAGAGATTTAGAAGGCACTAAGTAAACCACACCTACATATGCAAACTAAGTGTTATTTTGACCTCAAATTGCATATAAATCAAATACTAGCACATATATATATATATATTTCCTCCCAAATTACTAAACTCACAAATTAATAACTATATAAACCAATGCAAGAGCTAATCTAGCAATGAGAGATGAAAGGACAAAGTTGCTAACCTTTGTGATCACTTGAATGGATGGGGGCCTTCAAATCTTGACAAATTTTGGGCAAAATGTGTGATGAGCTCGAGGAAAGAAGAGGAAGAACAGAGAGGAGAGGAGAGGAGAGGGGAAAGGGGGAAGAACAGAGCGAGCTGGACGAAGGGTTTATATGCAGGAGGACCTATAGTACCGGTTCGTGGCACGAACCGGTACTAAAATCTGGAGGGGGCCCAGACTGACAACATCCTGCCACCACCCTCATTAGTACCGGTTCGTGGCACGAACCGGTGCTAAAATTAGCCACGCACCGGGGCTAAAGGCTAGCCGTTGGAACCGGCACTAATGTATACATTTATGCCGGCTCTAATACAAACCGGCACTAATGTGCTTCACGTTTGACCCTTTTTCTACTAGTGGTGGGACCATCTGCTCAAGCCCAAGGCATGTGGCGGCATGGGCTTCAAAGATTTCAGATTGTTCAACCAAGCAACGTTGGCAAGTCAAGGGTGGAGAATTTTGGTGAACTCCGAAACCTTGTGTGCACGAGTTCTGAAAGCGCGCTACTTCCCTAATGGACGGCTGGATGACACAATCTTTTCCACTAATGCCTCACAAACCTGGTTGTCCATTGTCCATGGGTTGGAACTTCTAAAGAATGGTCTGATTTCGCGTATTGGTAATGGTCAGTCGGTCCGTATTTGGAGGGATTCCTGGATCCCACATCCTGTTGGGAGCCCACCTATTTCACAGCAAGGAAGGTGCCGTCTATGCAGAGTTAGTGACCTCTTGGATGAACATGGGGCGTGGCGAGGTGATTTGCTACGCCAACATTTCTTGCCGGTGGACGTACACCAGATCCTGAAGATCAAGGTGTCACCAAGGCTGGGTGCAGATTTTCTCGCATGGGATGCTGAACGTACAGGTATCTTCACTGTACATAGCGCGTACCGGCTAGCGCTCGAGGACAAGCTCCGTCCTTCTTCAGTCTCGGCGAGCAGGGCACCGGACGGGCGACGTGCCGTCTGGGCATTATTATGGAGGTGCCCTGCTCCTTCAAAGGTGCGTGTTTTTGGCTGGCGACTGGCCACGTATGCCCTTGCCACATGGGGTCCTTATGTGGTCTCGAGCGCGAGGACACTTTCCACGTGTTTCGCAGGTGTCCGAGGGCTGTGCATCTATGGCGGGCTATGGCGGAGGTGGGGCGCATCCCAGACATCGAGTCGGTCCGCTACACCAGCACGGAATGGTTCCTGAACCTCATTGCGGACTGCAATGAAGGGACCGGCTTAGACTGTTGATGCTGTTATGGAGGTGTTGGTTTGTATGTAATGAGATCGCACACAAGAAGCCGGCGCCGCCCGTGGAGGTATCTCGAAGATTTCTACAAAGCTATGTGAGTTCTTTGCTTGGTATTAAACAGTACCCGCAAAGCAATTGGGATAAAGGGAAGATGGTCATTCAGCAAGTAGGTGCTGAAAAGCCCATACCACATGTGAAAGCAGCTCCACGTCCTGTACGCAAGTGGAGCCCTCCACCGGCTAGCTGGACCAAGCTCAACGTCGACGGCGCATTCTCTCAAGAGGACGGGAGTGCAGGACCGGGGATGGTGCTTCACGACCATGACAGGTCGATTATCTTCTCCGTCTGCCGTTGCTTGTGGTCATGCCCGGACCCATTGCATGCCAAGCTAGCTAGGTTGATGGAAGGCATCGCGTTGTCACTCCAGCGGACGGAGCTGCCGGTCATTGTGGAGTGCGACAGCTTACAAGCAGTCCAGTTGATCAACGCTACAGGCCAAGATCGTTCGCAATATGCCATGGTGGTCATGGAGGTGAAGAGACTCTTGGGTGAAAGGGAGGTTGTTCATATTTCTCGAGAGCAAAATAATGTAAGTCATGTGTTAGCAAACTTTGAGAGAACGGAGGCTCTCGCTATGGTCTGACTCTGTTCTGGCCCTGATAATATCCCTAGGTTCTGTAGGGAGGAATTCCTTTGCTCTTGAGTTATATAAACTCCCTTTACCCCCCCCCCCCCCCCCCCCAAAAAAAGTTAAATGTGTTATACAAAAACTATGACTATGTTGCTTAACATGTCGATCGATATGCAGGGGAGACCGATGCGTATAGGTTCAAAGGGTTGGAGTGACCGATTTGAGAGAGGGCAAGGTAGTGCTGCTATTTCTGTGACCTAAAAATCTTGTATACGTCTAATGCAGACAAATCAAAGTTGCATATTCTAATTTTAGATTTACATGAGGTGTGTTTTGCTACATTACAATAACATAATATATTTGTACAGTTAGTAGTGTGTATTCTTCTGTATACACTGCTAGATTTAGCGTTAGCAGCGATTCCCTGGGGCGCACGCTGCTAACCAAACTTAGAATTTTTAAGCATGTTTACCAAGAGTTAGGTGTTTTTAATGAAATTAATTGAAGACAGAAACACTGATATTTTACAAATTTATAGGATTATTCAAATACTTAACAGCTATATACTAGCTAGCTTTAAAAATGACAATGTACTTAATTGATTAACAACAATTCAAAAACAAAGTACTCTTCGAATCCTACTCATCCACAATGTACTTAACAAGAACACTGATCATGAAGCCTGCTCGTAAGCCTCCAATTATAGATGGCACACATGAAGAGGACTGGCCCATCATGTCCTAGGTGGAGCACGGTGGTCAACATGTCATCTTCCTTGCTAATGCAAATGTCATGCATCTCGTTCCACCCATTGACGACGAGACGTCTATCTTTCGGCGACGTCGAGTAAGTGGTTGCCATGTCAGTTATGTCAGAGATGACAATTCACAAGTCACCACCACACTGAACCTGCATTTTCTCAGGCACGACACGTCGTGTAAGTTTCGGTTTTGCAAAACATAAATAGTAAACACACATGTACATATGTATATCAAGTAAGCAAAAGCACTCTATGTTTGATTTAATTCAAACATGAATAAGTTGACTTGGAACACAATGCAATTCTTACTACAAGTGGCTTCTTCTTAACATTGATATTGTTTAACATGTGCACAAATGCCACAAAAGATACATCGTATGGGCCAACATTGGCATCCAGAACGCCCTCCTTGATGGTCACAAATTCTACCATGATATGCAGCTCTTGCCAAATAAAAGTCGTTCCTGCACCTGTGTGAATAGTAAACTCCTAAAAAAACTACTTCTAATACATAAGCGATAACATATATTAACCCGAAAGTACATTTCTACACCCAGGAGCAAATGCTCCTGGTATGAACAGTAAAATAAAAAATATACAAAAAAATCTGAAATTTTTTTATGACATACTTTCACAAATGCTTGTTGCGCATGCAAAATTTCATCGCGAAATCAAATTGGTGAAAGGCGTGCCAAAAAAACAAAATCAGAGCTACAAAATGCTTTTGTAAGTAACATTTTCATAGCATCGATTCTGTTTTTTACCACACCTTCCACCAATGTGATTTTGCGACGAAATTTTGCAGGCACAACAAACAAAGTATGCCACAATTTTTTTTAGAATTTTTAGAATTATTTTTATTTTATTTGATGTTACTGTTCACACCAGGAGCATTTGCTCCTGGTGTAGAAACTCCAAGTCCGGTATCTTTTTCTTGAGAGATAGGCCAGGCAACCATGAACACGGGGCTGTGCACTACTCCGTAATCTTTCCTTGGACAGCAAGTACACCGTATTTTACTTTCATTTTTGACACACGAGTAGTACTCTAGTTAACGTGGAAAGGTAGTAGGAGTTTTTTTTTTTTGCGGGTGGTAGTAGGAGTATACTCAGATTAATAAATTGGAGCTAGTTTCTATGTTGAACTGATCTCCTCATGGGACGTTAGCACATACGGCCAGGAGGTACAGTCTGGTTCCGTTCGTCATTGATGACGTTGTCATTTGTAGCATTATGCGCCTTCGTTCATAGGATGATCGTCATGTATTAGCATACTATATACGGACAAAGTGAGCAGTTGAGTAGAAGCTGAAGAAGGTTCGGTGACCATTAGAGTAACGGGGATGCATGCAAGTTCAAACACAATCTCCCCCTGACCTAGGCAACACGGTTTATGGATATTTGATTGATACTCCCTCCGTCCCATAATATAAGACGTTTTTTGGCACTACACTACTCTAGTATAGTGCCAAAAAATGTCTTACATCTTGGGACGGAGGGAGTAGTTCTCAAGTGTCCTGTAACTATATTCAAATTACTTAAAATTATTAATATTCGGAGTGGCCCGTTGTGAAATTATACATGGAAATACTTTGCATGTTTAACATGAAATTAGTACTTGTTGAAACATACTTAAGTATTATATATATGTTTAAGGGAGCTAGTTGATTATCAGTGAAACACAATATACTATGTACATTTGGAAGACTACATCGCACACTGATAATTCGAAGGAACTAGATCAATAGTTAGATTATAACCCTGACTATTATCTATATGACTAATCATTTGATTAATTATGACACACAACTCACATGTATGTGTCCCGGGATGTAATAAATATTGTGGTTGTTAATCACACCCGGACTCTACTCACTCTATTCCATAATGTAGTTTGTATATATTTTTTGGAAAGTTTGATTTTGAGAACTTTGACCAAGTTTATAGAGAAAATTATTTATGTCTAAAATACTAAATATATAAAATATGAAACTACATTGGCACTATAGATGTAAATGTTTCTCTCCAAAAACTTGCTCTAATTTTCGATATTTGACTAAAAATCTATATGCACTATACAATACAGGTGAGGGGGTATATGGAAACAAGTTAGTTTATCCAAAATTTTATTCGGGATGGAGACCCTGACCCCTGGCGACGCGCTCCCGCCCGTGGCGGCCGCCGTCCTCGCCGGCCCTCCCGTCGCCTCCGCCGTCTCGGCTCCCGGCCCAGCCCTCTCCGTCGGCGCCCGGCGCCGGTCTCCTGCCCGCCCGAGGACGCCCCCTCGCCTCCCGGCTGCGTTAGGCGGACCTTGCCGACGAGCCCCGTTCCCCTCCCGCTGCCCCTCCTCCACTGCCCGCTGCCACCCCTCGCCCGCGCTGCTGCCCGGGCCGGTGGCTCAGCCCCCCAAGAGCGGGGTTCTGCCACCGGCTCGTGGCCGCCACGGTGGCCGGTGCAACCCTCGAGCTCGCCTCGGGCTGGTTGGGGCCAAGGCACGGACTTGCGGCGCGGGGCTGCTCGTCGCCGGCGGGTGCGGGCCTGGGGTGTGGCTGGCCGCTCCGAAAGGGGCGCCGCTCGCTCCTCCTAGTGCCGCCCGGTGACCGGGGCTCGCCCGGTGGCCCCTCCGTCGCCGCTCGTGACTCGCAGCGGCTCCGCGCCCTTGCCTCTGGTGCTGCGGTTGTCTCCCTTCCGGCCCTTCATTGCCGCCTTTGGATCCTCTTCCCTGCGTTTCTGGTCATCCCGACCAGGCCTGTGCCCCGCGCCTGCCCGCTCCGGTGCCTCGCCGGCGGCGGCGGCGGCGCTATGCGCCTCGAGGGAAACCCTACGCGGTCAGAGGCCGCCCCACCTGCTGGACCAGGCTTCTTCCGCGCCGGGCGTGCTGGGCCCCGGCCTGGCCCATCCTTTGCGCCCTCCTGCTGGGCCTCCTGCGCCACGGCTGGGCCGGCCCGCGGGAGCTGGGCCACTTAGTTGCCCTAGGCCCAGCACCCCGGCTGCCTCGATTTGGCTCCCCTGCGGTCTCCTGTTGCCCCCTGCTCCCTCACCCGCCGCCACCTCCCTCCCCTCGAGCGACCCTGTCCTCGTGCTGGTCGCCCCCCTCTCCTCCCGCCTGGCCGGTTGCCGGTGCCTCGTCCTCCCCGCATCCCCCGCTCCCCCCTTCCTTGCCGTTGCCGCCGATGCAACGGGAGTGGGACAATGGTGGGGCTCGACACAAGCGCCGCGCCGACGACCGGCGCGATCCTCCCCGGTCGTCGCCGGACTCGCTCCGGCGCGAGGAGGAGCTCCGCCGCGAGTTGCGGGATCTCCGTGAGGGCCGCCACGATGACCGCTGTTCCCCGGGCCGTCGTGACGCGCGGGGTCGTTCCCGCTCCCCTCGGCCGGCTGCTTTGGGCGAATGGCGAGCCCGACGCCACTCCCCTTCCCCTGCACCTCGCCGCGCCCGCTCTCCCACACCGCCCCGATCCTCTCGTCCTGCCTCCCCGCGCGGCCCTGCCCTGCCACCGGCGCCTCCCACGCGGAGGTACGTGCCGCCCATGCAGCTGCCTCCGCGACGCCGGCTGCAGCTGCTCTCCCGGGAGGGGACCCTACCCGCGGGCGTTCCGGCCCTACCAAGAAGAAGAAGCGCAGTGGCGCGGGGCGTGGCACCCAGCCCGCCCCTCCCCCGCTGGCTCCGGGCTCTTCTTCCGCTCCGGGTCCCGTCTCCAGCCTTCCCCGCCCCCCTTGCTTCAACTGCGGGGTGGCAGGCCACTCGCAAGTCGAATGCGTCAACCCTCAGTGCTGCTACCTCTGCAAAGACCCTGGTCACCCCGCCCTCCTGTGCCCGGATCGCCCCGTGGTGTCCGTGAAGGAAATATGCCCTAGAGGCAATAATAAAGTTATTATTTATTTCCTCATATCATGATAAATGTTTATTATTCATGCTAGAATTGTATTAACCGGAAACATGATACATGTGTGAATATATAGACAAACATGATGTCACTAGTATGCCTCTACTTGACTAGCTCATTGATCAAAGATGGTTATGTTTCCTAACCATAGACATGTGTTGTCATTTGATTAATGGGATCACATCATTAGAAGAATGATGTGATTGACTTGACCCATTTCGTTAGCTTAGCACTTGATCGTTTAGTATGTTGCTATTGCTTTCTTCATGACTTATACAAAGTTTCTGCAACTATGAGATTATGCAACTCCTGTTTACCGAAGGAACACTTTGTGTGCTACCAAACGTCACAACGTAACTGGGTGATTATAAAATTTTGAAATTACTACGTTCCCCAACAGTGGCATCCGAGCCTGGTTTTATGCGTTGATGTTATATGCACGAGTAGAACACAAGTAAGTTGTGGGCGATACAAGTCATACTGCTTACCAAAGATGTCATACTTTGGTTCGGCGGTATTGTGAGATGAAGCGGCCGGACCGACATTACGCCAGCGTGCGCTTCACGAGACTGGTTTTACCGATGCGAGCACTCGTTGCTTAAAGGTGACTGGCGGGTGTCTGTCTCTCTCACTTTAGTTGAACCGAATGTGGCTACGCCCGGTCCTTGCGAAGGTTAAAACAGCACCAACTTGACGAACTATCGTTGTGGTTTTGATGCGTAGGTAAGAACGGTTCTTGCTCAACCCGTAGCAGCCACGTAAAACTTGCAACAACAAAGTAGAGGACGTCTAACTTGTTTTTGCAGGGCATGTTGTGATATGATATGGTTAAGACGTGATGCTATACTTTATTGTATGAGATGATCATGTTTTGTAATCGAGTTATCAACAAATAGCAGGAGCCATATGGTTGTCTCTTTATTGTATGAAATGCAAACGGCATGTAATTGCTTTACTTTATCACTAAGCGGTAGCGATAGTCGTAGAAGCAATAGTTGGCGAGGACGACAACGATGCTACGATGGAGATCAAGGTGTCGCGCCCGGTGGCGATGGTGATCATGATGGTGCTTCGGAGATGGAGATCACAAGCACAAGATGATGATAGCCATATCATATCACTTATATTGATTGCATGTGATGTTTATCCTTTATGCATCTTATCTTGCTTTGATTGACGGTAGCATTTTAAGATGATCTCTCACTAAAAATTATCAAGAAGTGTTCTCCCTGAGTATACACCGTTGCCAAAGTTCGTAGTGCCCAGACACCACGTGATGATCGGGTGTGATAAGCTCTACGTCCATCTACAACGGGTGCAAGCCAGTTTTGCACACGCAAAATACTCAGGTTAAACTTGACGAGCCTAGCATATGCAGATATGGCCTCGGAACACGGAGACCGAAAGGTCAAGCGTGAATCATATAGTAGATATGATCAACATAGTGATGTTCACCATTGAAAACTACTCCATCTCACGTGATGATCGGTTATGGTTTAGTTGATTTGGATCACGTGTTCACTTAGATGACTAGAGAGATGTCTGTCTAAGTGGGAGTTCTTAAATAATATGATTAATTGAACTTAAATTTATCATGAACTTAGCACCGATAGTATTTTTGCTTATCTATGTTTGTTGTAGATAGATGGCTCGTGTTGTTGTTCCGTTGAATTTTAATGCGTTCCTTGAGAAAGCAAAGTTGAAATATGATGGTAGCAATTACACGGACTGGGTCCGTAACTTGAGGATTATCCTCATTGCTGCCTGGAAGAATTACGTCACGGAAGCACCGCTGGGTGCCGAACTCTTTGCGAGAACAACGCCGAAGTTGTATACGTCTGGCGAGCAAAGTGATGACTACTCTATAGTTCAGTGTGCCATGCTTTACGGCTTAGAACCGGGTCTTCAACGATGTTTTGAACGTCATGGAGCATATGAGATGTTCCAGGAGTTGAAGTTAATATTTCAAGCAAATGCCCGGATTGAGAGATATGATGTCTCCAATAAGTTCTATAGCTGCAAGATGGAGGAGAATAGTTCTGTCAGTGAGCATATACTCAAAATGTCTGGGTATAATAATCACTTGATTCAACTGGGAGTTAATCTTCCGGATGATAGTGTCATTGACAGAATTCTCCAATCACTGCCACCAAGCTACAAGAGCTTCGTGATGAACTATAATATGCAAGGATGAACAAGACACTTCCCGAGCTCTTCGCAATGCTAAAAGCTGCGGAGGTAGAAATCAAGAAGGAGCATCAAGTGTTGATGGTCAACAAGACCACTAGTTTCAAGAAAAGGGCAAAGGAAAGAAGAAGGGGAACTTTAAGAAGAACAGCAAGCAAGTTGCTGCTCAAGAGAAGAAACCCAAGTCTGGACCTAAGCACGAAATCGAGTGCTTCTCTGCCAAACAAGCTGGTCACTGAAGCGGAACTGCCCCAAGTATTTGGCGGATAAGAAGGATGGCAAGGTGAACAAAGGTATATGTGATATACATGTTATTGATGTGTACCTTACTAGAGCTCGCAGAGCACTGGTATTTGATCTTGGTTACATTGCTAATATTTGCAACTCGAAGCAGGGGACTACGGAATAAGCGAGCAGCGGCCAGGGCGAGGTGACGATGCGGCGTGGGAAAGCGGTTCCAAAGTCAATGTGATCGCGGTCGGCACGCTACCTCTACATCTACCTTCGGGATTAGTTTTAGACCTAAATAATTGTTATTTGGTGCCGGCGTTGAGCATGAACATTATATCTGGATCTTGTTTGATGCCGACGGTTATTCATTTAAATCATAGAATAATGGTTGTTCTATTTATATGAGTAATATCTTTTATGGTCATGCACCCTTGAAGAGTGGTCTATTCTTATTAAATCTCGACAGTAGTGATACACATATTCATAATGTCGAAGCCAAAAGATGCAGAGTTGGTAATGATGGTGCAACTTATTTGTGGCACTGCCGTTTAGGTCATATCGGTGTAAAGCGCATGAAGAAACTCCATACAGATGGACTTTTGGAACCACTTGATTATGAATCACTTGGTACTTGCGAACCGTGCCTCATGGGCAAGATGACTAAAACACCGTTCTCCGGTTCTATGGAGAGAGCAACAGATTTGTTGGAAATCATACATACAGATGTATGTGGTCCGATGAATGTTGAAGCTCGTGGCGGATATCGTTATTTTCTCACCTTCACAGATGATTTAAGCGGATACGGGTATATCTACTTAATGAAGCATAAATCTGAAACATTTGAAAAGTTCAAAGAATTTCAGAGTGAAGTTGAAAATCATCGTAATAAGAAAATAAAGTATCTACGATCTGATCGTGGAGGAGAATATTTGAGTTCTGAGTTTGGTCTACATTTGAAACAATGCGGAATAGTTTAGCAACTCACGCCACCCGGAACACCACAGCGCAATGGTGTGTCCGAACGTCAGAATCGCACTTTACTAGATATGGTGCGATCTATGATGTCTCTTACAGATTTACCGCTATCGTTTTGGGGTTATGCTCTTGAGACGGCCGCATTCACGCTGAATAGAACACCGTCAAAATCCGTTGAGACGACACCTTATGAACTGTGGTTTAGCAAGAAACCAAAGTTGTCGTTTCTTAAAGTTTGGGGATGCGATGCTTATGTGAAAAAGCTTCAGCCTGATAAGCTCGAACCTAAATCGGAGAAATGTATCTTCATAGGATACCCAAAGGAGACAGTTGGGTACACCTTCTATCACAGATCCGAAGGCAAGACATTCGTTGCCAAGAATGGATCCTTTCTAGAGAAGGAGTTTCTCTCGAAAGAAGTGAGTGGGAGGAAAGTAGAACTTGATGAGGTAATTGTACCTTCTCCCTTATTTGAAAGTAGTTTATCACGTAAACCAGTTTTGCGATATCTACACCAAATAGTGAGGAAGTTGATGATGTTGATCATGAAACTTCAGATCAAGTTACTACTGAACCTCGTAGATCAACCAGAATAAAATCCGCACTGCAGTGGTACGGCAATCCTGTTCGAAGTCATGCTACTAGATCATGATGAACCTACGAACTATGAAGAAGCGATGGTGAGCCCAAATTCCATAAAATGGCTTGAGGCCATGAAATCTGAGATGGGATCCATGTATGAAAACAAAGTGTGGACTTTGGTTGACTTGCCCGAGGGTCGGCAAGCAATAGAAAACAAGTGGATCTTCAAGAAGAAGACTGACGACGGGTATTATTGCTGTCTACAAAGCTCGACTTGTCGCAAAGGGTTTTTCGACAAGTTCAAGGGGTTGACTACGATGAGACCTTCTCACCCGTAGCGATGCTTAAGTCTGTCCGAATCATGTTAGCAATTGCCGCATTTTATGATTATGAAATTTGGCAAATGGATGTAAAGACCGCATTCTGAATGGGTTTACGGAAGAAGAGTTGTATATGATGCAACCAGAAGGTTTTATCGATCCAAAGGGAGCTAACTAAGTGTGCATGCTCCAGCGATCCTTTTATGGACTGGTGCAAGCATCTCGTAGTTGGAATAAACGCTTTGATAGTGTGATCTAATTATTTGGGTTTTTACAGACTTATGGAGAAGCTCATATTTACAAGAAAGTGAGTGGGAGCTCAGAGCATTTACGATATTATATGTAGATGACATATTACCGATCGGAAATGATATAGAATTCTGGATAGCATAAAGGGATACTTGAACAAGAGTTTTTCGATGAAAGACCTTGGTGAAGCTACTTACATATTGGGCATCAAGATCTATAGAGATAGATCAAGACGCTTAATTGGACTTTCACAAAGCACATACCTTGATAAAGTTTTGAAGAAGTTCAAAATGGATCGTGCAAAGAAAGGTTTTTACCAGTATTACAAGGTGTGAGATTGAGTCGACTCAATGCCCGACCACAAAGCAGAAGATAGAGAGAAAATGAAAGATGTTCCCTATGCTTCAGCCATAGGCTCTATCATGTATGCAATGCTGTGTACCGGACACGACGTATGCTTAGCTGTAAGCTTGGCGGGAAGGTACCAAAGTAATCCAGAGTGGATCACTCGGACAGCGGTCAAGAACATCCTGAAATACCCGAAAAGGACTAAGGATATGTTTCTCATATATGGAGGTGACAAAGAGCTAGTCGTAAATGGTTACGTCGATGCAAGCTTTGACACCGATCCCGGACGATTCTAAATCGCCAAACCGGATACGTGTTTTTGTTAAACGGTGGAGCTGTCGGTTGGTGCAGTTCTAAACAAAGCGTCGTGGCAGGATCTACATGTGAAGCGGAGTACATAGCTGCTTGGAAGCAGCAAATGAAGGAGTCTGGATGAAAGAGTTCATTTCCGATCTAGGTGTTGTACCTAGTGCATCGGGACCAATGAAGATCTTCTGTGACAATCTTTGGTGCAATTGCCTTGGCAAAGGAATCCAGATTTCACAGAGGACCAAGCATATCAAGAGACGCTTCAATTCCATTCGGGACCAAGTCCAAGTGGGAGACATAGAGATTTGCAAAATACATACGGATCTGAACATTGCGGACCCGTTGACTAAGCCTCTTCCACGAGCAAAACATGATCAGCACCAAGACTCCATGGGTGTTAGAATCATTCTTGAGTGAACTAGATTATTGACTCTAGTGCAAGTGGGAGACTGAAGGAAATATGCCCTAGAGGCAATAATAAAGTTATTATTTATTTCCTTGTATCATGATAAATGTTTATTATTCATGCTAGAATTGTATTAACGGAAACATAATACATGTGTGAATACATAGACAAATGAGTGTCACTAGAATGCCTCTACTTGACTAGCTCGTTAATCAAAGATGGTTATGTTTCCTAACCATAGACATGAGTTGTCATTTGATTAACGGGATCACATCATTAGGAGAATGATCTGATTGACATGACCCATTCCGTTAGCCTAGCACTTGATCGCTTAGTATGTTGCTATTGCTTTCTTCATGACTTATACATGTTCCTGTAACTATGAGATTATGCAACTCCCGTTTACGGAGGAACACTTTGGGTACTACCAAACGTCACAACGTGAATCGGGTGATCATAAAGGAGTACTACAGGTGTCTCCAAAGGTACTTGTTGGGTTGGCGTATTTCGAGATTAGGTTTTGTCACTCCGATTGTCGGAGAGGTATCTCTGGGCCTTCTCGGTAATACACATCACATAAGCCTTGCAAGCATTACAACTAATGAGTTAGTTGTGAGATGATGTATTACTGGAACGAGTAAAGAGACTTGCCAAGAACGAGATTGAACTAGGTATTGGATACCGACGATCGAATCTCGGGTAAGTAACATACCGATGACAAAGGGAACAACGTATGTTGTTATGCGGTCTGACCGATAAAGATCTTCGTAGAATATGTAGGAACCAATATGGGCATCCAGGTCCCGCTTATTGGTTATTGACGGAGATGTGTCTCGGTCATGTCTACATTGTTCTCGAACCGTAGGGTCCGCACGCTTAAGGTTTCGATGGCGGTTATATTATGAGTTTGTGTATTTTGATGTACCAAGGTTGTTCAGAGTCCCGGATATGATCACGGACATGACGAGGAGTCTCGAAATGGTCGAGACATAAAGATTAATATATTGGACGGATATATTTGGACACCGGAAAGGTTCGGAGAAGTTTGGAGCTCCGGAGGTTACCGGAACCCCGGGAGGTATATGGGCCTTATTGGGCCCATGTAGGAGGAAGGGAGAAGGAACAAGGGAGGCGCGCCCAAGCCCAATCCGAATTGGTGAAGGGGCGGCCCCTTCCTTTCTCCTTCCCCTCTTCCTATTTCTACTACTAGTACTACTTCCTAATACTAGTACTCCTTCCTTCCTCCAAATAAGATAAGGAAGAGAGGAAACCTACTTGGAGTAGGTTTCCTCCTATGGTGCGCCCCTTGTGGCCGGCCACCTCCTCCTCCCTCCTTTATATACGGGGAGGGGCACCCTAGAACACACAAGTTGATCCTTGAGATCGTTCCTTAGCCGTGTGCGGTGCCCCCTCCACCATATTCCACCTCGGTCATATCGTAGCGGTGCTTAGGCGAAGCCCTGCGTCGGTGAAACATCAAGATCGTCACTGCCACGCCGTCGTCTTGTGGAACTCCCTCTCCCGGAGCTTTCTTTGGATCGGAGCCCGAGGAGCGTCATCGAGCTGAACGTGTGCCAAGAACTCGAGGCGCCGAGTAACGGCGCTGGGATCGGCTGGATCGCGAGGAGAACGTCTGACTACTTCCTCTACGTCATCATCGACTCGGAGGTGCCGGAGTAACGCACTGGGATCGGGCAGGATCGCGAGGAGAACATACGACTACTTCCTCTACGTTGTGATCGCTTCCGCTTACGGTCTACGAGGGTACGTAGACAACACTCTCCCCTCTCGTTGCTATGCCATCACCATGGTCCTGTGTGTGCGTAGGAAATTTTTTGAAATTACTGCGTTCCCCAACAGATCGTTCCTTAGCCGTGTGCGGTGGCCCCCTCCACCATATTCCACCTCGGTCGTATCGTCGCGGAGTTTAGGCGAAGCCCTGTGCCGGTAGAGCATCATCATCGTCACCACGCCGTCGTCTTGTGGAACTCATCCCGACACCCTGCTGGATCGGAGTCCGGGATCGTCATCGAGCTGAACGATGTGCGTAACACGGAGGTGCCGTACGTTCGGTACTTGGATCGGTCGGATCGTGAAGACGTACGACTACATCAACCGCGTTGTCATAACGCTTCCACTTTCGGTCTACGAGGGTGCGTGGACACACTCTCCCCTCCCGTTGCTATGCATCACCATGATCTTGCGTGTGCGTAGGAAAATTTTGAAATTACTACGTTCCCCAACAGTGGCATCCGAGCCTGGTTTTATGCGTTGATGTTATATGCACGAGTAGAACACAAGTAAGTTGTGGGCGATACAAGTCATACTGCTTACCAGCATGTCATACTTTGGTTCGGCGGTATTGTGAGATGAAGCGGCCCGGACCGACATTACGCGTACGCTTACGCGAGACTGGTTTTACCGATGCGAGCACTCGTTGCTTAAAGGTGACTGGCGGGTGTCTGTCTCTCTCACTTTAGTTGAACCGAATGTGGCTACGCCCGGTCCTTGCGAAGGTTAAAACAGCACCAACTTGACGAACTATCGTTGTGGTTTTGATGTGTAGGTAAGAACGGTTCTTGCTCAACCCGTAGCAGCCACGTAAAACTTGCAACAACAAAGTAGAGGACGTCTAACTTGTTTTTGCAGGGCATGTTGTGATATGATATGGTTAAGACGTGATGCTATACTTTATTGTATGAGATGATCATGTTTTGTAATCGAGTTATCAACAAATAGCAGGAGCCATATGGTTGTCTCTTTATTGTATGAAATGCAAACGGCATGTAATTGCTTTACTTTATCACTAAGCGGTAGCGATAGTCGTAGAAGCAATAGTTGGCGAGACGACAACGATGCTACGATGGAGATCAAGGTGTCGCGCCGGTGACGATGGTGATCATGATGGTGCTTCGGAGATGGAGATCACAAGCACAAGATGATGATAGCCATATCATATCACTTATATTGATTGCATGTGATGTTTATCCTTTATGCATCTTATCTTGCTTTGATTGTGGTAGCATTTTAAGATGATCTCTCACTAAAAATTATCAAGAAGTGTTCTCCTGAGTATACACGTTGCCAAAGTTCGTAGTGCCCGGACACCACGTGATGATCGGGTGTGATAAGCTCTCGTCCATCTACAACGGGTGCAAGCCAGTTTTGCACACGCAGAATACTCGGGTTAAACTTGACGAGCCTAGCATATGCAGATATGGCCTCGGAACACGGAGACCGAAAGGTCAAGCGTGAATCATATAGTAGATATGATCAACATAGTGATGTTCACCATTGAAAACTACTCCATCTCACGTGATGATCGGTTATGGTTTAGTTGATTTGGATCACGTGTTCACTTAGATGACTAGAGAGATGTCTGTCTAAGTGGGAGTTCTTAAATAATATGATTAATTGAACTTAAATTTATCATGAACTTAGCACCTGATAGTATTTTGCTTATCTATGTTTGTTGTAGATAGATGGCTCGTGTTGTTGTTCCGTTGAATTTTAATGCGTTCCTTGAGAAAGCAAAGTTGAAATATGATGGTAGCAATTACATGGACTGGGTCCGTAACTTGAGGATTATCCTCATTGCTGCACAGAAGAATTACGTCCTGGAAGCACATTTGGGTGCCGAACTCGCTGCAGAGCAACGCCGAGAAGTTGTATACGTCTGGCGAGCAAAGTCGATGACTACTCAATAGTTCAGTGTGCCATGCTTTACGGCTTAGAACCGGGTCTTCAACGATGTTTTGAACGTCATGGAGCATATGAGATGTTCCAGGAGTTGAAGTTAATATTTTAAGCAAATGCCCGGATTGAGAGATATGATGTCTCCAATAAGTTCTATAGCTGCAAGATGGAGGAGAATAGTTCTGTCAGTGAGCATATACTCAAAATGTCTGGGTATAATAATCACTTGATTCAACTGGAGTTAATCTTCCGGATGATAGTGTCATTGACAGAATTCTCCAATCATCGCCACCAAGCTACAAGAGCTTCGTGATGAACTATAATATGCAAGGATGAACAAGACACTTCCGAGCTCTTCGCAATGCTAAAAGCTGCGGAGGTAGAAATCAAGAAGGAGCATCAAGTGTTGATGGTCAACAAGACCACTAGTTTCAAGAAAAGGGCAAAGGAAAGAAGAAGGGAACTTTAAGAAGAACAGCAAGCAAGTTGCTGCTCAAGAGAAGAAACCCAAGTCTGGACCTAAGCTCTGAAACCCAGTGCTTCTCTTGCAAGCAAGCTGGTCACTTGGAAGCGGAACTGCCCCAAGTATTTGGCGGATAAGAAGGATGGCAAGGTGAACAAAGGTATATGTGATATACATGTTATTGATGTGTACCTTACTAGAGCTCGCAAGAGCACACTGGTATTTGATACCGGTTACATTGCTAATATTTGCAACTCAAACAGGGACTACGGAATAAGCGAGCACCGCCAAGGACGAGGTGACGATGCGCGTGGGAAAGCGGTTCCAAAGTCAATGTGATCGCGGTCGGCACGCTACCTCTACATCTACCTTCGGGATTAGTTTTAGACCTAAATAATTGTTATTTGGTGCCGCCGTTGAGCATGAACATTATATCTGGATCTTGTTTGATGCCAGACGGTTATTCATTTAAATCATAGAATAATGGTTGTTCTATTTATATGAGTAATATCTTTTATGGTCATGCACCCTTGAAGAGTGGTCTATTCTTATTAAATCTCGACAGTAGTGATACACATATTCATAATGTCGAAGCCAAAAGATGCAGAGTTGGTAATGATACACATAATGACCAAGTTCATAGATCAACCAGAGTAAAATCCGCACCAGAGTGGTACGCTAATCCTATTCTTGAAGTCATGCTACTAGATCATGGTGAACCTACGAACTATGAAGAAGCGATGGTGAGCCCAGATTCTGCAAAATGGCTTGAAGCCATGAAATCTGAGATGGGATCCATGTATGAGAACAAAGTGTGGACTTTGGTTGACTTGCCCGTTAATTGGCAAGCAATAGAGAATAAATGGATTTTCAAGAAGAAGACCGACGCACGGTAATGTTATCATTTACAAAGCTGGACTTGTTGCAAAAGGTTTTCGACAAGTTCAATGAGTTGACTACGATGAGACCTTCTCACCCGTAGCGATGCTTAAGTTTGTCCGAATCATGTTAGAAAATGCAGCATTTTATGATTAAGAAATATGGCGGATGGATGTCAAAACCGCTTTTACGAATGGATTTACGGAAGAAGAGTTGTATATGATGCAACCGAAGGTTTTGTCGATCCTAAGGGAGCTAACAAAGTATGCAAGCTCCAACGATCAATCAATGGTCCGTGCAAGCCTCTCGGAGTTGGAATAAACGCTTTGATAGTGTGATCAAAGCATATGGTTTTATCTGAGACTTTTGGAGAAGCCTGTATTTACAAGAAAGTGAGTGGGAGCTCAGAGCATTTCTAATATTATATGTGGACGACATATTGTTGATTGGAAATGATATAGAATTTCTGGATAGCATAAAAGGATACTTGAATAAAAGTTTTTCAATGAAGGACCTCGGTGAAGCTGCTTACATATTGGGCATCAAGATCTATAGAGATAGATCAAGACGCTTGATTGGACTTTCACAATGCACATACCTTGATAAAGTCTTGAACAAGTTCAATATGGATCAGGCAAAGAAAGGGTTTTTGCCTGTATTACAAGGTATAAGATTGAGTCAGACTCAATGCCCGACCACTGCAGAAGATAGAGAGAAAATGAAAGGAGTTCCCTATGCTTCAGCCATAGGCTCTATCATGTATGCAATGCTGTGTACTAGACCTGATGTGTGCCTTGCTATTAGTTTAGCAGGGAGGTACCAAAGTAATCCAGGAGTGGATCACTGGACAACGGTCAAGAATATCCTGAAATACCTGAAAAGGACTAAGGATATGTTTCTCGTTTATGGAGGTGACAAAGAGCTTGTCGTAAAGGGTTACATCGATGCAAGCTTTGACACTGATCCGGACGATTCTAAATCGCAAACCGGATACGTATTTTTATTAAACGGTGGAGCTGTAAGTTGGTGCAGTTCTAAACAAAGCGTCGTGACGGGATCTACATGTGAAGCGGAGTACATAGCTGCTACGGAAGCAGCAAATGAAGGAGTCTGGATGAAGGAGTTCATTTCCGATCTAGGTGTTGTACCTAGTACATCGGGACTAATGAAGATCTTCTGTGACAATACTGGTGCAATTGCCTTGGCAAAGGAATCTAGATTTCACAAGAGGACCAAGCTGTTGGGAACGTAGTAATTTCAAAAAATTTCCTACGCACACGCAAGATCATGGTGATGCATAGCAACGAGAGGGGAGAGTGTTGTCTACGTACCCTCGTAGACCGAAGCGGAAGCGATCACAACGTAGAGGAAGTAGTCGTCGTTCTCCTCGTGATCCAACCGATCCCAGCGCCCGTTACTCCGGCGCCTCCGAAGTTCTTGGCACACGTACAGCTCGGTGGCGCTCCTCGGGCTCCGATCCAGCAAAGCTCCGGAGAGAGAGTTCGTCGGCCTGACGGCGTGGTGACGATCTTGATGTTCTACCGACGCAGGGCTTCGCCTAAGCACCGCTATGATATGACCGAGGTGGAATATGGTGGAGGGGGGCACCGCACACGGCTAAGGAACGATCTCAAGGATCAACTTGTTGTGTCTTTGGTGCTAGCCCTGCCCCTCTATTTATATGTTGAGCCCCGGGGTCGAAACTTGGAGCAAAAGCCTCCTCAAAGTCGGTTTTGCCCGAAAGGCAAGAGTCCCACTCGGACTCCGGGACCAAACGCCACAATCCTTGGCGTCGCCCAGACGCCATGGGCCTCGGCGTCGGCCCAGGCCGACGCCAGGTCTCCGACGTTTGGCCCCCGGCCTCCATAAAACTCCTTTTGCACCGACCTAAAGCCTCATGGGCTTGACCCTTGGCCTAAACATATCATCCAATATATGAATCTTTACGTCTCGACCATTTCGAGACTCCTCGTCATGTCCCCGATCTCATCCGGGACTCGAACTCCTTGGTACATCAAAATACACAAAACTCATAATATAACCGTCCTTGAAACCTTAAGCGTGCGGACCCTACGGTTCGAGAACAATGTAGACATGACCGAGACACGTCTCCGGTCAATAACCAATAGCGGGACCTGGATGCCCATATTGGCTCCTACATATTCTACGAAGATCTTTATCGGTCAGACCGCATAACAACATATGTTGTTCCCTTTGTCATCGGTTTGTTACTTGCCCAAGATTCGATCGTCGGTATCCAATACCTAGTTCAATCTAGATTCTTGGCAAGTCTCTTTACTCGTTCGTAATACATCATCTCACAGCTAACTCATTAGTTGTAATGCTTGCAAGGCTTAGTGATGTGTATTACCGAGAGGGCCCAGAGATACCTCTCCGAGCAATCGGAGTGACAAATCCTAATCTCGAATACGCCAACCCAACATCTGCCTTTGGAGACACCTGTAGTACTCCTTTATAATCACCCGATTCGTTGTGACGTTTGGTAGTACCAAAGTGTTCCTCCGTAAACGGGAGTTGCATATTCTCATAGTTATAGGAACATGCATAAGTCATGGATAAAAGCAATAGCAACATACTAAACGATCGGGTGCTAAGCTAATGGAATGGGTCATGTCAATCAGATCATTCAACCAATGATGTGACCTTGTTAATCAAATGACAACTCCTTTGTCTATGGTTAGGAAACATAACCATCTTTGATTAACAAGCTAGTCTAGTAGAGGCATACTAGTGACACTCTGCTTGTCTATATATTCACACATGTATTATGTTTCCTGTTAATACAATTCTAGCATGAATAATAAACATTTATCATGATATAAGGAAATAAATAATAACTTTATTATTGCCTCTAGGGCATATTTCCTTCAGTCTCCCACTTGCACTAGAGTCAATAATCTAGATCACATCACCATGTGATTAACATCGATAGTTCACATCATCATGTGATTAACACCCATAGTTCACATCGCCATGTGACTAACACCCAAAGGTTTTACTAGATTCAGTAATCTAGTTCACATCGCTATGTGATTAACACCCAAAGAGTACTAAGGTGTGATCATGTTTTGCTTGTGAGAGAATCTTAGTCAACAGGTCTTTCATATTCAGATCCGTTATGTATTTTGCAATTTTCTATGTCTACAATGCTCCTCGCGGAGCTACTCTAGCTAATTGCTCCCACTTTCAATATGTATCTAGGTCGAGACTTAGAGTCATCCAGATCGGTGTCAAAACTTGCATCGACGTAACCCTTTACTTACCGAACCTTTTGTCACTTCCATAATCGAGAAACATATCCTTATTCCACTAAGGATATTTTTGACCGCTGTCCGATGATCTACTCCTAGATCACTATTGTACTCCTTGCCAAACTTCGAGTGTAGGGTATACAATAGATCTGGTACACAAAGCATGGCATACTTTATAGAACCTATGGCCAAGGCATAGGGAATGACTTTCATTCTCTTTCTATCTTCTGCCGTGGTCGGGTTTTGAGTCTTACTCAATTTCACACCTTGTAACACAGGCAAGAACTCTTTCTTTGACTGTTCCATTTTGAACTACTTCAAAATCTTGTCAAGGTATGTACTCATTGAAAAAACTTATCAAGCGTCTTGATCTATCTCTATAGATCTTGATGCTCAATATGTAAGTAGCTTCACCGAGGTCTTTCTTTGAAAAACTCCTTTCAAACACTCCTTTATGCTTTGCGAATAATTCTACATTATTTCCGATCAACAATATGTCATTCACATATACTTTATCGTAAAGGCTGTAGTGCTCCCACTCACTTTCTTGTAAATACAGGCCTTTCCAAAAGTCTCAGATAAAATCATATGCTTTGATCAACACATCAAAGCGTATATTCCAACTCCGAGATGCTTGCACCAGTCCATTGATGGATCGCTGGAGCTTGCACATTTTGTTAGCTCCTTTAGGATTGACAAAACCTTCTGGTTGAATCATATACAACTCTTCTTTAATAAATCCATTAAAGAATGTAGTTTTGACATCCATTTGCCAGATTTCATAAAATGTGGCAATTGCTAACATGATTCGGACAGACTTAAGCATAGATACGAGTGAGAAACTCTCATTGTAGTCAACATCTTGAACTTGTCGAAAACCTTTTGCGACAATTCTAGCTTTGTAGACAAGAACACTACTATCGTCGTCCGTCTTCCTCTTGAAGATCCATTTATTTTCTATGGTTTGCCGATCATCGGGCAAATCCATCAAAGTCCATACTTTGTTCTCATACATGGATCATATCTCAGATTTCATGGCCTCAAACCATTTTGCGGAATCTGGGCTCATCATCGCTTCCTCATAGTTCGTAGGTTCGTCATTGTCAAGTAACCTGACCTCCGAATGGGATTACCGTACCACTCAGTGCGGATCTTACTCTGGTTGACCTACGAGGTTCAGTAGTAACTTGATCTGAAGTTACATGATCATCATCATTAGCTTCCTCACTAATTGGTGTAGTAGTCACAGGAACTGATTTCTGCGACGAACTACTTTCCAATAAGGGAGCAGGCGCAGTTACCTCATCAAGTTCTACTTTCCTCCCACTCACTTCTTTTCGGGAGAAACTCCTTCTCTAGAAAGGATCCATTCTTGGCAACGAATGTCTTGCCTTTCGGATCTGTGATAGAAGGTGTACCCAACATTTTGGGTATCCTATGAAGATGCATTTCTCCGATTTGGGTTCGAGCTTATCAGGATGAAACTTTTTCACATAAGCATCGCAACTCCAAACTTCAAGAAACAACAACTTTGGTTTCTTGCCAAACCACAGTTCATACGGTGTCGTCTCAACGGATTTAGATGGTGCCCTTTTTAACGTGAATGCAGCTGTCTCTAATGCATAACCCCAAAACGATAGTGGTAAACTGATAAGAGACATCATAGATCGCACCATATCCAATAAAGTGCGGTTACGACTTTCGGACACACCATTATGTTGTGGTGTTCCATATGGCGTGAGTTGCGAAACTATTTCACATTGTTTCAAATGAAGACCAAACTCGTAACTCAAATATTTATCTCCACGATCAGATCGCAGAAACTTTATTTTCTTTTTACGATGTTTTTCCACTTCACTCTGAAATTCTTTGAACTTTTCAATTATTTCAGACTTATGTTTCATCAAGTAGATATACCCATATCTGCTCAAATCATTTTGTGAAGGTCAGAAAATAACGATACTTGCCACGAGCATCAACACTCATTGAATCGCATACATCGGTATGTATTATTTCCAATAAGTCAAGAGCTTGTTCCATTGTTCCGAGAACGGAGTTTTAGTCATCTTGCCCAAAAGGCACGGTTACGCAAGCATCAAATGATTCATAATCAAGTGATTCCAAAAGTCCATCTGCATGGAGTTTTCTTCAAGCGCTTTACACCAATATGACCTAAACGGCAGTGCCACAAATAAGTTGCACTATCATTATTAACTTTGCATCTTTTGGTTTCAATATTATGAATATGTGTATCACTATGATCGAGATCCAATGAACCATTTTCATTGGGTGTGTAACCATATAAGGTTTTATTCATGTAAATGTAACAACAATTTATTCTCTTACTTAAATGAATAACCGTATTGCAATAAACATGATCAAATCATATTTATGCTCAACACCAAATAACACTTATTTAGGTTCCACACTAATCCCGAAAGTATAGGGAGTGTGCGATGATGATCATATCAATCTTGGAACTACTTCCAACACTCATCGTCACTTCCCCTTCAACTAGTTTCTGTTCATTCTGTAACTCCGTTTCAAGTTACTACTCTTAGCAACTATACCAGTATCAAATACCGAGGGGTTGCTATGAACACTAGTAAAATACACATCAATAATCAGATATCAAATATACCTTTGTTCACTTTGCCATCCTTCTTATCCACCAAATATTCAGGGTAGTTCCGCCCAAAGGACCAGTTCCATTGCAGCAAAAGTACTTAGTCTCGTGCTTAGGTCCAGACTTGGGCTTCTTCACTCGAGCAGCAACTTGCTTGCCGTTCCTTTTGAAGTTCCCCTTCTTCCCTTTGCCCTTTTCCTTGAGACTAGTGGTCTTGTCAATCATCAACACTTGATGCTCTTTCTTGATTTCTACCTTCGTTGATTTCAACATCACGAAGAGCTCGGGAATCGTTTTCGTCATCCCTTGCATACTATAGTTCATCACGAAGTTCTAGTAACTTAGTGATGGTGACTAGAGAATTCTGTCAATCACTATCTTATCTGGAAGATTAACTCCCACTTGATTCAAGCGATTGAAGTATTCAGACAATCTGAGCACATGCTCACTAGTTGAGCGATTATCCTCCATCTTTCAGCTATAGAACTTGTTGGAGACTTCATATCTCTCAACTCGGGTATTTGCTTGAAATATTAACTTCAATTCTGGAACATCTCATATGGTCCATGACGTTCAAAACGTCTTTGAAGTCCCGATTTTAAGCCGTTAAGTATGGTGCACTAAACTATCAAGTAGTCATCATATTGAGCTAGCCAAACGTTCATAACGTGCAGATCCGCTCCTGCAATAGGTCTGTCACCTAGCGGTGCATTAAGGACATAATTCTTACAGGCAAAGATTGAGGATAAACCTCGGATCGCGGATCCAATCCGCATCATTGCTACTAATATTTTTCAATACAATTTTCTCTAGGAACATATCAAAACAAACATATAAAGGCATAGGGAAGCAACAACGCGAGCTATTGATCTACAACATAATTTGCAAAATCCTACCAGGACTAAGTTCATGATAAATTAAAGTTCAATTAATCATATTACTTAAGAACTCCCACTTAGACATACATCTCTCTAGTCATCTAAGTGATCACGTGATCCAAATCAACTAAACCATAACCGATCATCACGTGAGATGGAGTAGTTTTCAATGGTGAACATCTTATGTTGATCATATCTACTATATGATTCACGCTCGACCTTTCGGTCTCCGTGTTCCGAGGCCATATCTCGCATATGCTAGGCTCGTCAAGTATAACTCGAGTATTCTGCGTGTGCAACACCGGCTTGCCCCGTTGTAGATGGACGTAGAGCTTATCACACCCGATCATCACGTGGTGTATGCAGGCACGACGAACTTTGGCAACGGTGCATACTCAGGAGAACACTACTTGATAATTTTAGTGAGAGATCATCTTAAAATGCTACCGTCAATCAAAGCAAAATAAGATGCATAAAGGATAAACATCACATGCAATCAATATAAGTGATATGATATGGCCATCATCATCTTGTGCTTGTGATCTCCATCTCCAAGCACCGTCGTGATCACCATCGTCACCGGGCGCGACACCTTGATCTCCATCGTAGCATCGTTGTCGTTTACGCCATCTATTGCTTCTCGACTATCGCTACCGCTTAGTGATAAAGTAAAGCAATTACAGGCGTTGCATTTCATACAATAAAGCGACAACCATATGGCTCTAGCCAGTTGCCGATAACTTCGGTTACAAAACATGATCATCTCATACAATAAAATATAGCATCACGTCTTGACCATATCACATCACAACATGCCCTGCAAAAACAAGTTAGACGTCTTCTACTTTGTTGTTGCAAATTTTACGTGGCTGCTACGGGCTTAAGCAAGAACCAATCTCACCTACGCATCAAGACCACAACGATACTTCGTCAAATAGACTCCGTTTTAACCTTCTCAAGGACCGGGCGTAGCCACACTCCGTTCAACTAAAGTGAGAGAGACAGACACCCGCCAGCCACCTTTAAGCACGAGTGCTCGTAGCAGTGAAACCAGTCTCGCGTAAGCGTCTGGCGTAATGTCGGTCCGGCCGCTTCATCTCACAATACCGCTGAACCAAAGTATGACATGCTGGTAGGCGGTATGACTTGTATCGCCCACAACTCACTTGTGTTCTACTCGTGCAAAACATCAAACCATAAAAACCTAGGCTCGGATGCCACTGTTGGGAACGTAGTAATTTCAAAATTTTCCTACGCACACGCAAGATCATGGTGATGCATAGCAACGAGAGGGGAGAGTGTTGTCCACGTACCCTCGTAGACCGGGCGAGCGATCACAACGTAGAGGAAGTAGTCGACGTTCTCCTCGCGATCCAACCGATCCTAGCGCCGTTACTCCGGCGCCTCCGAAGTTCTTGGCACACGTACAACTCGGTGACGCTCCTCGAGCTCCGATCCAGCAAAGCTCCGGGAGAGAGAGTTCCACAAGACGACGGCGTGGTGGACGATCTTGATGTTCTACCGGCGCAGGCTTCGCCTAAGCACCGCTACGATATGACCGAGGTGGAATATGGTGGAGGGGGCACCGCACACGGCTAAGGAACGATCTCAAGGATCAACTTGTTGTGTCTTTGGTGCTAGCCCTGCCCTGTATTTATATGTTGAGCCCCGGTCGAAACTTGGAGCAAAAGCCTCCTCAAAGTCGGTTTTGCCCGAAAGGCAAGAGTCCCACTCGGACTCCGGGACCAAACGCCACAATCCTTGGCGTCGCCCCGAACGCCATGGGCCTCGGCGTCGGCCCAGGCCGCACACCAGGTCTCCGGCGTTTGGCCCCAACCTCCATAAAACTCCTTTTGCACCGACCTAAAGCCTCATGGGCTTGACCCCTTGGCCTAAACATATCATCCAATATATGAATCTTTACGTCTCGACCATTTCGAGACTCCTCGTCATGTCCCCGATCTCATCCGGGACTCCGAACTCCTTCGATACATCAAAATACACAAAACTCATAATATAACCGTCATCGAAACCTTAAGCGTGCGGACCCTACGGTTCGAGAACAATGTAGACATGACCGAGACACGTCTCCGGTCAATAACCAATAGCGGGACCTGGATGCCCATATTGGCTCCTACATATTCTACGAAGATCTTTATCGGTCAGACCGCATAACAACATCGTTGTTCCCTTTGTCATCGGTATGTTACTTGCCCGAGATTCGATCGTCGGTATCCAATACCTAGTTCAATCTCAATTCTTGGCAAGTCTCTTTACTCGTTCCGTAATACATCATCTCACAGCTAACTCATTAGTTGTAATGCTTGCAAGGCTTAGTGATGTGTATTACCGAGAGGGCCCAGAGATACCTCTCCGAGCAATCGGAGTGACAAATCCTAATCTCGAAATCGCCAACCCAACATCTGCCTTTGGAGACACCTGTAGTACTCCTTTATAATCACCCGATTCGTTGTGACGTTTGGTAGTACCAAAGTGTTCCTCCGTAAACGGAGTTGCATATTCTCATAGTTATAGGAACATGCATAAGTCATGGATAAAAGCAATAGCAACATACTAAACGATCGGGTGCTAAGCTAATGGAATGGGTCATGTCAATCGGATCATTCAACCAATGATGTGACCTTGTAAATCAAATGACAACTCCTTTGTCTATGGTTAGGAAACTTAACCATCTTTGATTAACAAGCTAGTCTAGTAGAGGCATACTAGTGACACTGTTTGTCTATATATTCACACATGTATTATGTTTCCTGTTAATACAATTCTAGCATGAATAATAAACATTTATCATGATATAAGGAAATAAATAATAACTTTATTATTGCCTCTAGGGCATATTTCCTTCACAAGCACATCAAGAGACGCTTCAATTCCATTCGGGACCAAGTCCAAGTGGGAGACATAGAGATTTGCAAGATACATACAGATTTGAATGTTGCAGACCCGTTGACTAAGCCTCTCTCACGAGCAAAACATGATCAGCACCAAGACTCCATGGGTGTTAGAATCATTACTATGTAATCTAGATTATTGACTCTAGTGCAAGTGGGAGACTGAAGGAAATATGCCCTAGAGGCAATAATAAAGTTATTATTTATTTCCTCATATCATGATAAATGTTTATTATTCATGCTAGAATTGTATTAACCGGAAACATGATACATGTGTGAATATATAGACAAACATGATGTCACTAGTATGCCTCTACTTGACTAGCTCATTGATCAAAGATGGTTATGTTTCCTAACCATAGACATGTGTTGTCATTTGATTAATGGGATCACATCATTAGGAGAATGATGTGATTGACTTGACCCATGCCGTTAGCTTAGCACTTGATCGTTTAGTATGTTGCTATTGCTTTCTTCATGACTTATACAAAGTTCCTGCAACTATGAGATTATGCAACTCCCGTTTACCGACGTACATCAACCGCGTTGTCATAACGCTTCCGCTTTCGGTCTACGAGGGTACGTCGACACACTCTCCCCTCTCGTTGTTATGCATCACCATGATCTTGCGTGTGCGTAGGAAAATTTTGAAATTACTATGTTCCCCAACAGTCCGAGCTCATGATGTACGGTCACGGCATCGAGGGGCTGGGCTTCTTTCACCTCGAGGTCCCTGACGTGCCGCCCCCGTCCCCCACCTTCCAGGCGGTCGTCACGGTGGTCGACGGGGTGGCCTCCCCGGTGATGATTGAGGCCGAGCTCAACCACCTCTACTGGCGCCAGTGGGACTGGGTGGTCACCCCTACCGCTAGCCACATCTTCACCGTCGTCTTCCCCGACTCCATCAGCTACGGTTATGCCACCCGCAGTGGCCGGATCACTCTCGCCCTCAACCAGCTCGTCGTCGATATCTTTGAGTCGATCCTTGACGCCCAGGCTGTGGCCGTCCTGGACACCGCCTAGATTCTCGTGGCCGTCCTCCCCGACATTGCCTGGTCCGAGCTCGTCATCCGCCAGATGTCCCGGATTTTGGGCAAGGTGGTGGTGCTTCTTGAAGGAAATATGCCCTAGAGGCAATAATAAAGTTATTATTTATTTCCTCATATCATGATAAATGTTTATTATTCATGCTAGAATTGTATTAACCGGAAACATGATACATGTGTGAATACATAGACAAACATAATGTCACTAGTATGCCTCTACTTGACTAGCTCATTGATCAAAGATGGTTATGTTTCCTAACCATAGGCATGTGTTGTCATTTGATTAATGGGATCGCATCATTAGGAGAATGATGTGATTGACTTGACCCATTCCGTTAGCTTAGCACTTGATCGTCTAGTATATTGCTATTGGTTTCTTCATGACTTATACAAAGTTCCTGCAACTATGAGATTATGCAACTCCCGTTTACCGGAGGAACACTTTGTGTGCTACCAAACGTCACAACGTAACTGGGTGATTATAAAGGTACTCTACATGTGTCTCCAAAAGTATATGTTGAGCTGGCATAATTCGAGATTAGGTTTTGTCACTCTGATTGTCGGAGAGGTATGTCCGGCCTTCTCGGTAATACTCATCACCTAAGCCTTGCAAGCATTGTAACTAATGAGTTGGTTATGAAATGATGTATTACGGAGCGAGTAAAGAGACTTGCCGGTAACGAGATTAAACTAGGTATTGGATACCGACGATCGAATCTCGGGCAAGTAACATACCGATGACAAAGGGAACAACGTATGTTGTTATGCGGTTTGACCGATAAAGATCTTCGTGAAAATGTAGGAACCAATATGAACATCCAGGATCCACTATTGGTTATTGACCGAGAATAGTTCTAGGTCATGTCTACATAGTTCTCGAACCCGTAGGGTCCGCACGCTTAACGTTACGATGACAGTTTTATGAGTTTTGATGTCTTTGAAGTTTGTTCGGAGTCCCGGATGTGATCACGGACATGACGAGGAGTCTTGAAATGGTCGACACATAAAGATTGATATATTAGAAGCCTATGTTTGGACTTCGGAATAGTTCCGGGTGAAATCGGGATTTTACCGGAACACCGGGGGGTTACCAGAACCCTCCCGGGGGTTAATGGGCCTTAGTGGGCCATGAGGGAGAAGAGGAGGGCCGGCCAGGGCAGGCCGCGCGCCCCCTCCCCCCTAGTCCGAATAGGACAAGGAAGGGGGGGGGGGCGGCGCCCCCCTTTCCTCTTCCCCTCCCCCCAAGTCCTAATCCAACTAGGAAAAGGGGGGGAGTCCTACTCCCGGTGGGAGTAGGACTCCTCCGGCGCGCCTCCTCCTAGGGCCGGCCGCACCCCCCCTTGCTCCTTTATATACGGGGGCAGGGGGCACCCTAGAACACACAAGTTGATCCACGGATCGTTCCTTAGCCGTGTGCGGTGCCCCCCTCCACCATATTCCACCTCGGTCATATCGTCGCGGAGTTTAGGCGAAGCTTCTGCGCCGATAGAGCATCATCATCGCCACCACGCCGTCGTCTTGTGGAACTCATCCCGACACCCTGCTGGATCGGAGTCCGGGATCGTCATCGAGCTGAGCGTGTGCGTAACACGGAGGTGCCGTGCGTTCGGTACTTGGATCGGTCGGAGCGTGAAGACGTGCGACTACATCAACCGCGTTGTCATAACGCTTCCGCTTTCGGTCTCACGAGGTGCGTGGACACACTCTCCTCTCTCGTTGCTATGCATCACCATGATCTTGCGTGTGCGTAGGAAATTTTTTGAAATTACTACGTTCCCCAACACTTCTCTCTCCTCAAGGAGGAGGAGGTCCGGGTCAAGGTCAAGTGCCTCGATTCTTCCAAGCTCTGTGCAACCATTCGTGTGTTCTTCAACGACCAAGGCTTCAACCTCAGGTTCTCCCCCGAGCCCCCTAACCACGTTGGCCGCTCCCGCTCTTTCGACATTGGTCTTCCCGGCGGCAATCCGGGGGCTGACGGGGACTACCACGGTCACCACCGTCCCTGCTCCCACCGTTCGGAGGAGGACGGGGGTTCGGAGGACTCCCAGTCCCGCTCCCCGTCCTCCTCCCCCCGTCCCCCTGCCGCCGGCGGGCAGGGTCGGCAGGCCGCGCCAGGCTTGCTCCTCGACGGCCCGTCGGATTCGATGGCTACGTCATCTGAGGCGAGCGACATCTCCAGTGTCGGCCTGGTCGCACGCCTGCTTCCTCCCCTCTCCGCCCGCCAGCCAGCTTGTTGCGCTGGCCTCGAGTCGGGTTACGCCCTTGTCGGCACGGACCCGACCTGCTCTTGTCGGCCCCGGTGGAGGACCCCAAGGATGCCGTGCCATCCGAGTTGGCCTCCTCTCCTCCGACCCCTCCTTCTATGGTCGTGCTGCCTACTCCGGTCGTGCTTCCGCCCCCTCCGCTGCCGCCTCTGGTGGCCCCGGCCTCGCTCGTTGCACCCCCTGCTCCGCCCCTGCTGTGCTCGTCTTCGACCTCGGCTCCGACCCCGTTGCTCCTCGTCTACACTGGGCATGCCTCTCGGGTCCTGCCTGCGCCAGACCTCGCTGGGGATGGGGAGGCCCGGGTGACCGCCCCCATGGCCACCCAGCCTCCCCCACCGCGCTCCGCGGCCTGCGCCCGCCGCGGGCGGTCGGCCTCCTCTGCGGTGACCGCGTCCCGTCGGGCCTTCATTGTCTCGCACCCGAGGAGCAGTCCGACAATGCCCATCCCGTGCGGTGGGCTCTGCTGCTGCTTTCCGGAACACAGGCGAATGCGCTGCCGTTCCCCCTCGCCCGTCTTGTTCCTTCTCTGATCTCGAGTCGGTTCCCCTCGGCAACCTTGCGAAGGTCGCTTCGGACTCCGCCATCATCTTTAGGGGGGAAGCTGGACCCCCCTTATTCCAGATCGAGGCCATTAGGGCCCGCGAGATTCTGGACGGGAGACTTCCGGAGGCCCGTGCGGCCTTCCTTTTGCCCCCCGTCCCCCCCCCCCTGCGGCTGGGGAGGTACCCTCCCCGGCGCCGTCGAGGCGGACCGATGGCCTTCTCCCGCTTGATGGTGCGGATGTCCGCGGCCGCACCGCTCCCGCACCACGGCCCTACGTGCCCAAAGTGCCTCCCGTGTCTTGGGGTCAAGCAGCCCCCAATGGCGCCTTAATGCGATCCCTCTTCTGGAACATCCGCAGTTTCGGCCATGATGGCCGACGCCGCCAATTAGTGGAGTACATGCGTGATGAACACATTGACATTGTCTCCATCCAGAAAACTATGCGCACTGATGTCTCCCTTCCTGAGCTTGACGTCTGAGCTCCCACCTCTTCGCGTGGCATTGGCTCCCTTCTAGTGGGAGCGCCGTCCACTCGGGGGGCATCCTTCTAGGCGTAAAGGATGCCACCTTTGAGGTGGGCAGCATGGATCGGGGGGAATTCTTTGTGAGCATGGAGCTGTTCGAACGTTCCGACTTCAAGTGGGAGGTCATCATAGTATACGGGCCGGCAGACCATAGCAGGTCTGCCGCCTTCCTCGAGAAGCTCCACCGGAAGATTTCTGTGGCCTCCCTTCCGGTGGTGCTGGGAGGTGATTTAAACCTCCTCCGTGTTGCGGAGGACAAGAGCAATGCTAATGTCAACTTTGCTCGGATGCAAATGTTCAATGACTTTATTGCCGACCTTGGTCTCCGCGAGATTGATAGGATTGGTGCAAGGTTCACCTAGACCAATCGGCAGGCTTCCCCGACCCAGTCCGTCCTGGACAGGATCATAGTTTCCCCAGATTGGGACCTCCGTTGTCCCCTCGCTTCCCTTCGCGCCATCACCTGGATAGGCTCTGACCATGTCCCACTTCTTTCCTCCGCCGATGAGCGTCCGCCGATCACCCCGCGATTCCGGTTTGAGACCTTCTGGCTATCCCAAACCGGGTTCGTGGAGGCCGTCGACGCGCGCTGGGTGGAGGCCCGTGCTCACCCTCACCCCCGTCCCCCCTCGGCCATTGATTCGTGGCACTTCTGTGCCAAGCTTGGCCGGCAGTTCATGAAGGGATGGGGCGCTAACTTGGGTCGAGACCTCCACGATCGCAAGAAGGCCCTGTTAGCCGCCATTCAGATGCTTGACTTGCGTGCGGATGCGGTGGGGCTCTCTCCCGATGAGTGGCTTTCCCGCTATGACTTAGAAGATCAGCTCTCCATTATTTACACTGATGAAGAGGCCTACTGGCGCATCCGTGGTGCCCAGAAGTGGGTTTTGACGGGTGACGCGAACACGGCTTACTTTCAGGCGATCACAAATGGCCACCGTCTCGCGACACCATCCCCCTCTTGTGGGACGGTGCAACCCTCCTTCAAGACCCGCGCGACATCCAGACCCACGTTGATGGGTTCTATAGGTCTTTGTTCTCTGCCGCTCCTAGGAGCAGCCTCTCCCTGGCCCCTAACTGCTGGACTGGCCCACAGCTGGTCTCTGACTCGGAGAACGCGGCCCTTATGGCCCCCTTCTCCGAGAGCGAGGTTTGGGCTGCCATTAGGGGCATGAACCCCACCTCGGCGCCGGGTCCTGGCGGCCTCCCGGTTAAGTTCTTCCAGACCTTCTGGAACGTGATTAAACCTGAGGTCATGGCCATCTTTGAAGAGTTCTACGTTGGGTCCATCGACCTCGGTCGCCTAAACTTTGGGATAATCTCTCTCATTCCGAAGGTGCCTGGCGCATCCGACATTCGCCAGTTTCGTCCGATCACGGTCATCAACGTGATCTTCCGTATTCTTGCAAAAGGGTACGCCGATAGGGTGACCCTTCTTGCAGATCGCGTTACTCACCCCAACCAGTCCGCCTTCATCCGGGGCCGGTATATACTGGATGGGGTCCTTGTCCTTCATGAAGTCCTCCATGAGGTCCGCGCCAAACACGTCAAGGCGGTCTTCTTGAAGATTGATTTCCATAAGGCCTATGATACTGTTAGTTGGTCCTTCCTTCGGGAAGTGTTACTCCGGAAGGGCTTCGACGACCGTTGGATCACCAGAGTTATGCAGATGGTCTCTTGCGGTCGCACGGCCGTTAACATTAACGGCGAGATCGACCCTTTCTTTCCCACCCTATGTGGGGTTAGACAAGGCGACCCCTTCTCCCCGTTCCTATTCAACATGGTCGTGGACGCCCTTGCCACCATCCTGGATAAGGCGAAGGCGGCTGGCCATATTCGTGGGATCACCCCCCATCTCGCCGGAGGGTCCGGGATTTCCCTCCTCCAGTATGCCTACGACACCATCATCATGGTTGAAGGCTCGAAGGTGGACATCTCCAACCTCAAGTTCCTCATCCTCTGCTTCCAACAAATGTCTGGCCTTAAGATTAATTTCGACAAGAGTGATGTTATGGTGATGGGCTACCCTCCCGAGGAGTGTCTAGCCATTGCCAACCGGCTTAACTGCCGTCTGGGCTCTTTTCCCACGACCTATTTGGGTACGCCCATTAGTGACTCCCGGCTCACCGTCACGGACTTGCGCCCGACCGTGGCCAAGCTCCAAACGCGCATTGAGCCTTGGCAGGGGAGGTGATTATCTAAGGTAGCCCGGACTATTCTCATCAACTCTTCCCTCTCCAGCCTCCTCGTGCTTCTTATGAGCTTCTACAGCCTCCACGAGACCCTGCACCATGAGATTGCCAAAGTCCAGTCTCGCTTCTACTGGGCTGGCGAGAATGACAAGCAGAAGTATCATATGGCCAGCTGGCCGGACATTTGCAAGCCCAGGGAGCAGGGCGGCCTGGGCATTATGTGCTCTAAGCGTATGAATATCGCCCTTCTCTCCCGGTGGCTTTGGCGCATCTTGCAAGGCCATGGCGGTCTTTGGCTCGACACCATCCGGAACAAATACCTGCGTGGGCAGCCCCTGTATACGCGGAAGAACTAGCGGCTCCCGATTACGGCGATCGGTCCAGCTCCTTCCGGTTCTCCGCATCGGGACTTCCATCTCGGTCGGCTCCGGAGAGTCAACTTTGTTCTGGTTCGATCGTTGGGCCGGAGACGCTCCCTTCGCGGCGCGCTTTTCCAGCCTCTTCTCCATCGCCGTTGACCCTGTGATCTCTGTCGAGAGGGCCCTTATTGACTTAGGGCGCCTCGCCTTCCGGAGGCCATTTGGGCCCCCGAAATCTGCTGCTTGGCGCGGGTTGCTGGACTGTGTTGCCCTCCACGAGCCTAGGGTGGACGGTGGCACCAACCAGGTGTGTTGGCGCCTGGAGCCATCTGGCCTGTTCTCCACCAAGTCTCTCTACCTAGCCATCGCCCCCTCCTCCGCCCCCTCCCCCTCTCGACGGTTTGGTCCATCCGCCTACCTCTGAAGATCCGGATCTTCATGTGGCAATGGATTCGCGGTCGGGTTCTGTCCGGGGTTGAGGTTCGCAAGCGAAATGGCCCGGGCTCGGGCATCTGCCCCCTCTGCGGTGTTCCGGAAGACTCGAATCACATCTTCTTCTCCTGCGTGTCCGCTCAATTCGTTTGGAGCTGCTTTCGTGAAGTGGTTGGTAGAGAGTGGTGCCACACCAACTTTCCCGACTTATTTGTCGAACTCCAGAACTCCCCCTTGTCGTCTCGCCACATTAGGTGGCTTGAGATTGGGGTCCTAGCCTGGACCCTCTGGACAATCCGCAATAAGCTTGTGATCCAGCGCACTCCTCTTCGATGAGCCACTGACGCAATCTTCAAACTCTCTGGTTTCTTGCAGCTTTGGCGGCCGCTTAGCCGCCCTCAGGACCGCGACGCCATCTCCGCCTTCATCGCCGACCTCCGATCGATGGCCGTCCGCTTGTCGCAGCCGCCTTCGCCGGAGCCAGACTAGGCGCTTATCTCGTCCTCAGGCGGCTGCCTTTGTTTTCTTTTTCTTTTTTTCTGGGCTTGTTGAGTTGTGCCCTCAGCAGAACCTATGTACTTTTGTGTGAGACTTGGGTGTGTGCGTGTGGACTAGTCCTTGTATGTGCGCTCTCTTGCGGTTTGCTTTATTTATAAAGCGGGGCGAAAGCCTTTTTCGGTAAACTTGAAAAGTTACCTGCATACATGCATATAGATAAGAACTCTGGAATTAGTAGTATAAGTAGGTCTCAACCAAAATTGCATTGTGAGCGGCATCACCGAGAAGGCAGAGGAATAGAGGATAGGCCGAAAACCCCAATTTTCTTAACATGAAGTTGGTTTCTTACATTTCAAAAAATATAGTTGGTGTTTAAAGTTATTGTCCTAGGAGGGTTCACCTTCTTCTAAATCTTAACTTGGAAAATGGAAGTATACGTACAGGAGTATACAATGCACACCCTTTTCAATTTAAACAAAAGTATGTTTTCACCTCTAGGTTCGAATTAATAGCCTCTAAAATCTTACAAAATTTAGTATAATCCCTACTTGAAAATCACACGTCGCCGTGTGGTTGGGCGCAAGCCGGGTGTTAAAACACGGGCACTCAGCTTAGGCCATGTTTGGTTCATAAGTCCTAAGACTTTTTTTAGTCCCAACTTATAAGTCACAAGTCTTTAAAAAGTTCCTGTCTGTTTGGTTCCTGAGACTTATAAGTCCCTATAAGACCATATTACAATTATAAGTCCCTATAAGTCCTTCCTTGAGAGTCTTATTTCATAAGTCCCAAATGCCCAATTTAAGTCCCTATAAGTCCCTCCTGTTTGGTTTAGATGGGACTTATAGAGACTTTTTTAAGTCTCTAAGCCAATAAGTCCCTGAAAACAAACACCCTCTTAGTTTCTCGTAAGCCGACTACCAAGTGAAAAACAAACTACAAAGAATGAGAACTCGACTTAGCTGCCCATAAGGCGAGTGTGAGAAAAAAAGTGCTCGGCTTATAAAAAACCAGTCATCATATAGAAAAAAAAGCTCTTGGCTTACAATCCAGTCTTGGCCATGTTTCCTGCCACGTGGCCATCAGAGAGGTGGTTGACGGCACCGTGACAGAGCAGACTCTAAGCCAAGCGGGTACCGTGGAATTAGTTTATTGTTTAAAGTATGTGAATTATAAGTCGAGTTTCCGTGAAACGGAACTGGCTTACACGTGGCATTTCTTAATGCCAAAAATCACTTTTTAATGTTTTGCATTGCATTTATATTTGCTTATTGCATTTTATTTATTTTCCCTTTTCTCACCCATTTTTCTGTAGGCTATTTTTCATCGCCCTTTTGATTCCCCAATTTCCGATCTCTCTCTCTCTCTCTCTCTCTCTCTCTCTCTCTTGCCACTTTAAAGTGGTATTGCCTTGTACTCTTCACACCTTCTAAACTACCCATATTAAGATTTTTAGAAGACTAGTTTTGTGTAACATAACACATGTATTATTTTGATTAAGGATCGATTGACGATAATACATAGGTAGTCGATCAAGATAGGTCATTCGTAACCAAAAAAAAAGAAGTACTGCTGCTTTTTTTAATAAAACAATGTTTCCCTTCATCGGCGGCGGTTGTTGTTCTGATGTGTTGGTCCTATGGGGCCTTAGTACGATGATTTCCTGACTATGTACTACAACAATGTTTGTCCACCTTCAATGTGGGAGGGGCGATGACGGCGGCGCGCCTTCGTCTCGCTCCAATGCTTATAGTCGTCGCAGATGTGATCTCTACTTCTGGTGTTCTTTATACTACCTTAACAGTTGATCAATAGATTAGAAGTTTTCCGAAAAAAAGAATGCAGCTAACACACAAGCGATGACGTACGTTCACCGGCCCGCTGCTACTCCATAATATTTTCTTGGACAGCACTACTCCCTGCTGTATTAGTTAACTTGCAAAGGTAGACCCCGCAAAAAAAAACTTGCAAAGGTAGGAGTACCAGATTCTAGTAATTAGTAATTGGATTATATGTTGAACTGATCTCCCCATGGGACGTTAGCACATACGGGCGGGACGTAAAGTCTGATTGAGTTCGTCATTGATGACGTCGCCCTTTCTAGCATAATGTGCCTTCATCGGATGATCACCATATATTATACAGTACACATAAAGTGAGCATCCAAGTACTTTCTGTCTGCCACCTTGAGGCTGAGAAGGTTCGGTGCCCATTAGATTAGAGTGACCGATGCAAGTTCAAACACAATCTCCACCTAACCTAGGCAGCACGGTTGCAATCCAGTTGGGCCTCTATAAATGTCCGGTTCCTCTTGGTCATCTTCACCAATCACTTGCCATCCTACCACCTTGTGACATTCCAAACACAAGCCTACACTCAACAACCCACACCACATATCAACAACGGAAGTTCTTGTTGCCGACATGGACGGCATCACAGCCAACACCACCACGATCAGTCCCCGGAAGCTGCGGGTGATGCTCTACTCGTCCCCACTCATGGGGCACCTCGTCCCCATGATCGAGCTCGCCAAGCTCTTCGCCGCCCGTGGGCTAGCCATCACCGTCGTCCTCATGGACCCGCCGTACGATACCGGCGCCATGGGCCCCTTCCTCGCCGGTGTCTCCGCCGCCAACCCCTCCATTTCTTTCCATCGTCTGCCACAGGTCAAGCTCCTGGAGTCTGACGACTCCGTGATGCCAGCCTTGGCGTTCGCCCGCCTCTCCAACCCGCACCTACGTGACTTCCTCGCTGGCGCTTCTCCGCACTTCCTCGTGGTGGACTTCTTCTGCAGTGCCGCCATGGACGTAGCCGCGGAGCTCGACATCCCCGCCTACTTCTTCTCCACCTCCGGCGCCCAGATCCTGGCTTTCTTTATGCACCTCACGGTTCTGCATGGGAAAACCACGAGGAGCTTCCGGGAAATGGGCGAAGAACTCGTGCACGTACCGGGGATCACCCCGTTTCCGGCGACGCACTCCATCCAGCCACTCATGGACCGCGACGGTGCGTCCTACCAAGCATTACTAAATGTGAGCCTCAACCTATTCCGATCACAGGGCATCTTCATCAACACCTTCCGCTCACTGGAGCCTCGTGCCATGGACACCATCCTCGCCGGGCTCTCCGCCCCAGCTGGCCTCTCAACGCCCCCAGTCTACTGCATTGGGCCGCTAGTCAAGTCAGAGGAGGTGGGCGTGAAGCGTGGAGACGAATGCCTCGCGTGGCTGGACGCGCAACCCAAGGCCAGTGTGGTGTTCCTGTGCTTTGGCAGCCTCGGCCGGTTCAGCGCCAAACAAACTAGGGGAGTGGCAACCGGGCTAGAGGCTAGTGGACAAAGGTTCCTCTGGGTCGTGCGGAGCCCGCCGAGCGACGACATGACTACAGAGCCGGACTTGGATGTGCTGCTTCCGAAGGGTTTCCTGGACCGGACCAAGGGCAGGGGCCTCGTCGTGAAGTCATGGGCACCACAAGGTGACGTTCTAGCACATCATGCCGTGGGAAGTTTTGTGACACACTGTGGGTGGAACTCGGTGCTCGAGTCTACTATGGCAGGTGTGCCTATGCTGGCCTGGCCATTGTACGCGGAGCAAAAGATGAATGCGGTGTTCCTCGAAAAAGAGATGGAGTTGGCTGTCGTGATGGAAGGGTACGACAAGGAGGCGGTGGAGGCAAAGGAGATTGCCAAAAAGGTCAGGTGGATGATGGATTCGGAGGGCGGGAGGGTGCTCCGAGAGAGAACTCTAGCAGTGATGCGGCAGGCGAATGATGCTCTACTTGAGGGTGGAGAATCAGAGGCGACATTAACGGAGCTTGTTGATGCGTGGGTTAAAGCTTGATATGTGCAACATCATTTATAAATGATCATGGAAATAAGGAGTGAGCGTTGGGTCTTAAAAGTGTGATTTTAGTTTCTTCCTTTCTGTAACATGTACTATCAACACAGAAATTTCTATACATGCCACTCCAAACTCTTTTTTTCTTGCGGAAACAGTCCAAACTTGACAGTATGCTTATATTCCTTCTCAAAATTTATATCCAGAACCATGTTAGACATTTATCATATGGTTATCTTACACCCCCCCCGCGAGTCTAGGAGGTCAGAAAATGGAGAGAACTGACGGTCTACTAAAATATGTGGTGCATTTTTGAATTCGACCGGCTGTCCAATCTGAGCGGCGATCAGAACTAAAAAGGCCTCCTACATGCACCAGTCAATCTGCTTCCTTGCCTGTCAGCGACACCGCTGCCAGACTTGGTGTCCCATTGCCTAGGTCAGTTCAGGCGAGGCCTCACCGAGGACAACACGTCGAGGCCATCTCGTTCTTGGCGTTGCCTTGCTCTCATGTGTATGAATCGACGGAACGCGTGAAAATTTCTAGGTGACCATTTAATCGCAAATGTGACTGGAGATATGTATATGTTGCCTACCACTAATGTCAACTAGTCGTTGATCATGTAGCAGATCCAAAGCCTAGTTAGATTTTTCTCAAATTGGTCATCCTACACCCCTGAGTCTTGGAGGTCGGTGAATGGAGAGAACTGACCGTCTACCAGCCAATGTGGTGTGTTTTTACCCAGTGGACGATTTTCGTGGCATCTTTTATCCCTGAAATTTTACCGTGTGGGTAGCTCGACTGATCGCCTACAAAAAGGATCAGTTCGGACAGGCACAGGCTCGTCGGAGTTGGTACCGACACATACCCATGCAGCTTCGTGACCCTGGCTCCATAAACCGGATCAACAGCATGGGGCATGTCTTACTCGCCAGGTCCCCCCCACATGATGGCCGCCAACGTGTTGGATGAGGCAAAGCTCACGTGATGCATGAGCAGGAATCATGGTAGAGTGATCTGCGACTGCGAGAGGTGCTCGAGCTCACGTATTTTTTCTAGGGCTGGGGGCAGCTACTCCTAAGCCCGGCTTGGAATGGGTGTAAATTTTTACACCTGTATTTATTTTACATATGTAAAATGCCGGTCACAACTGATTTTCCGTCCGGAAACAAAATTGGAGCTAGTTTCTATGTTGGGCCGTTGATCAAGTCGGACGAGGTGGGCGTGAAGCGTGACAATGAGTGCCTCGCATGGCTAGACGCGCACCCCAAGGCCAGTGTGGCGTTCCTGTGCTTTGGCAGCCTCGGCCGATTCAGCGCTAGCCAAACCAGAGAAATGGCCACTGGGCTGGAGGCTAGTGGACAGAGATTCCTTTGGGTCGTGCGGAGCCCGCCAAGCGATGACACGACGACAGAGCCGGACTTGGATGTGCTGCTTCCAAAAGGTTTCCTAGAACGAACCAAGGGCAGGGGCCTTGTCGTGAAGTCTTGGGCGCCACAGGGTGACGTGCTAGCACATCATGCCGTGGGTTGCTTCATGACACACTGCGGGTGGAACTCGGTGCTCGAGTCTATTATGGCTGGCGTGCCTATGGTGGCGTGGCCGTTATACGCGGAGCAGAGGATGAATGCGGTATTTCTCGAGAAAGAGATGCAGCTGGCCGTCCCGATGGAAGGGTACGACAAGGACTTGGTGGAGGCTAAGGAGGTTGCCAAGAAGGTCAAGTGGATGATGGATTCAGAAGGCGGGAAGGTGCTCCAAGAGCGGACTCAAGCGGTGATGCGGCAGGCGAAAGAGGCTCTGCTCGAGGATGGAGAATCAGTGGCGACATTGGCGGGGCTTGTGGATGCGTGGATTTATGCTTGACAAGTGCAAGATCATTTATAATTGTTTGTGGAAAATAAGGAGTGAGCGTTATGCCTTTCACTTTCAGGCGTGATTTTAGTTTCTTTATTTCTGTAACATGTACTGCCTACACATAGTAGAGAAATTTCCATACATGCCAATCCAAGCATCCCATATGCTAATATTTTGTCTAAAAAATTCACAGATCCATAACGCTACCAGATTCTTATCATATTTCGCTATCTTACCCGTGAGTCTAGGAGGTCAGAAAATGGATAATATTGATGGTAAACTAACAGATGTGATGCATTTCAAACTCGACCGCATCGCCAATCTGAGATGCAATCAGAAGTAGAAGTCCCCTACCCGCACCAATCAATGTGCTTCCTCGCCCCTGCCGGTGACACTGTTGCCACACTCGATGTTCCGTTCTCACGAGTAGAAAACGGGGCTTTGGTCCAGGCCGGACTAGCCCATTAGTCCCGATTCAGTCATGCACCGGGACCCATGGGGCAAGGGTCCCGGTTCGCCGGGCCTCGTGGGGCATTGGTTCCGGTTCGGCTGGACTCTTTGGTCCCGGTTTCAGACACGAATCAGGACCAATGGGCCTCGCTTCTGGCCCACAACCATTGGCCCCGGTTCGTGGCTAGAACCGGGACCAAAGGACCCCTTTGGTCCCGGTTCCAGCCACGAACAGGGACCACTGAGATGCCTATATATACCCCCTCGCCCGCGAGCAGAACACTCCACTGCTCTGTTTTTCTGGCCGCTGAGGGGAGAGCTTTGTGGTGCTCTAGCTCACCTCCTATGGACATGAGGTGTTCGATGAAATGCCCGAGCCATACTTAAGCTTTCTCCTCTAGAAGCTCCTTTTCCAAACTTCATTTTTCCCGAGATTTGTCTATGTTTGGCAGTCCATCCTGTCCCGTCCCCGTGCTCACCGCCGTCGATCGCCTGCGCGGATCTCGTCGCCGGCACCACCGTGGTGAGCCTCTTGATCTTATCTTCTTTCTAAAAGAAAAAAGTTCTTACTTGTATGATTTAGATAGATACTTGTGTAATTTTCTTACTTTTATTATTGTTTGTTATTATATGGTGCGATTGTTTTGGTATCCGCCTCCGTCGGCCCTCGTCTTGTCTCTGATTCGGATGTGGTATATATTATCTTTTATAACTATTTGGTTCATTTATTATTTATGACAATTATGCCGACCAACGTGACATATATTTTTTTATATAGAAGGTATGTGAACCGGAAATTCCAACCGACCCTATTGTCGAGAGGTTAAATTTAGTTGAAGAAGAAAATAATTACTTGAAGGAAAAATTAAAAAAAATAGGAGGAGAAGATGATATTGGAGTTGCATGTTGCGGATCTCGTCGATAATCACAAGATCAAGATTGATGCAATGCGCTTGAAGATTAGAAAGATTAGAAAATATGCCATTCATACCGAGGCTTAGTATCATTATGCCATTGGATCAATTGTTACCTTGGTTGCGATTATGATCGCATTTTTTGTTGCATTGAAATGTTTTACATAGTTTCAATGTATGGTTTAATTAAATGTTCTGAAGAGCTATGTTGTTCAATGAGAACTATGTATGTACTTTAGTTTTAATGTGATGATGAACTTCTATTAATTTGGTCACTTATCTATTCATGATGTTCTGTAATGGTTTTTGACACACTTAATTATATATAATGAACGCAGATGAACCGGCAATGGATGTACCGTAACAGACAAACCTCCGAGTACATTGAGGGCGTGTATAATTTTCTCGCAGTGGCTGAGGCAAACAATACGAGGTCTTACTCTGACTCAAAAACCCTTCACACCCACCTGCTTTATAAGGGTTTCATGCCACACTATAATGTTTGGAGCAAGCACGGAGAAAGAGGGGTTATGATGGAAGACAACAAAGAAGAAGAGGATGATGACAACTATGTGCCCCATGAATACGGTGATGCTGCAACGAGGGGAGCTGAAGATCAAGAGGAACCAGACGATGTGCCTGATGATGATCTCTGCCGGGTCATTGTTGATGCAAAGAGACAGTGCGAAAGTGAAAAGGAGAAGCTGAAGTTCGATCGCATGTTAGAGGATCACAAAAAAGGGTTGTACCCCAATTGTGAAGATGGCAACACAAAGCTCGATACCATACTGGAATTGCTGCAGTGGAAGGCAAAGAATAGTGTACCTGGCAAAGGATTTGAGAAGCTACTGAAAATATTGAAGAAGAAGCTTCTAAAGGATAAAAAAATTCCCGACAGTATGTACGCAACAAAGAAGGTTGTATGCCCTCTAGGATTGGAGGTGCAGAAGATACATGCATGCCCTAATGACTGCATCCTCTACCGCGGTGCGTACGAGGATTTGAATGCATGACAGGTCGTATGCCGTGCATTGCGGTATAAGATGAGACGAGATGACCCTGGTGATGTTGAGGGTGAGCGCCCCAGGAAGAGGGTTCCTGCCAAGGTGATGTGGTATGCTCCTATAATACCACGGTTGAAACGTCTCTTCAGAAACAAAGAGCATGCCAAGTTGATGCGATGGCACAGAGAGGACCGTAAGAAAGACGGGAAGTTGAGAGCACCCGCTGATGGGTCGCAGTGGAGAAAAATCGAGAGAAAGTACTGGGAGGACTTTGCAGGTGACGCAAGGAACATATGGTTTGGTTTAAGCGCGGATGGCATTAATACTTTTGGGGAGAAGAGCAGCAATCACAGCACCTGCCCGTGACTCTATGTGTTTATAACCTTCCTCCTTGGTTGTGCATGAAGCGGAAGTTCATTATGAGGCCATTTCTCATCCAAGGCCCTAAGCAACCCGGCAACGACATTGATGTGTACCTAAGGTCATTAGTTGAAGAACTTTTATAGTTATGGAATGGAAATGGTGTACGTGTGTGGGATGAGCACAAACAACAGGAATTTGACCTGCATGCGTTGCTGTTTGTAACCATCAATGATTGGCCTGCTCTCAGTAACCTTTCAGGACAGACAAACAAGGGATACCACGCTTGCACACACTGTTTAGATGACACCGAAAGTGTATACCTGGACAAATGCAGGAAGAATGTGTACCTGGGGTATCGTCGATTTCTTCCGACCAGCCATCAATGTCGAAAGAAAGGCAAGCATTTCAAAGGCGAGGCAGATCACTGGGAGAAGCCCGCCATCCGTACTGGTGATCACGTACTTGCTATGGACAATGATTTACAAGTAATCTTTGGAAAGGGTCCCATCGGCCTATCTGTTCCGAAAGACGCTGAGGGACGCGCACCCATGTGGAAGAAGAAATCTATATTTTAGGACCTACCCTACTGGAAAGACCTAGAGGTCCGCTCTTCAATCGACGTGATGCACGTGACGAAGAACCTTTGCGTGAACCTGCTAGGATTCTTGGGTGTGTATGGGAAGGCGGAAAGATACACCGAGGCACGGGAGGACCAAAGAACGTGTGCACGAAAAAGACGGCATGCTGCAAAGCAAGATGAAGGTCCCGCCAATACGCTCTTACCAAAGAAGAGAAGGAAATCTTCTTTGAATGTTCGCTTTCGATATGAAGGTCCCGTCGGCTTCTCGTCGAATATAAAGGGAATAATAAATATGCCGGAGAAAAGGTTCCAGAACCTAAAGTCTCATGATCATGACGTGATTATGACGCAATCGCTTACGTTGCATTGAGGGGGCTTCTTCCGGAAAACATCCGATTAGCCATTGTGAAGCTATGTGCATTCCTCAATGCAATCTCTCAGAAGGTGATCGATCCAGAAATCCTACCAAGGTTAAGGAGTGATGTGGCGCAATGTCTAGTCAGTTTTGAGCTTGTGTTCCCACCATCCTTCTTCAATATCATGACGCACATCCTAGCTCATCTAATCGACGAGGTTGTCATTCTCGGCCCTGTATTTCTACACAATATGTTCCCCTTTGAGAGGTTCATGGGAGTCCTAAAGAAATATGTCTGTAACCGCGCTAGGCCAGAAGGAAGCATCTCCATGGGACATCAAACAGAGGATGTCATTAGGTTTTATGTTGACTTCATTCCTGACCTTAAGAAGATTGGTCTCCCTCAATCGCGGTATGAGGGGAGACTGACTGGAAAAGGCATGCTAGGAGGGGACTCAATAATATCTAGGGACGGGCATTCTTGGTCTCAAGCACACTACACAGTTCTACAGAACTCTACCTTGGTGACCGCGTATGTTAATGAACACAAGAAAATTCTGCGCTCCAAACACCCGGAGCAGTGTGACGACTGGATTACATTGAACACATCAGGACTTTCAGCAGTTGGTTGCAAACACGTCTCAGGGGTGACAACACTGTTTCTAATGAGCTGTACTCGTTGGCCAGGGGACCATCTTCGACTGTATTGACTTACAAAGGGTACGAGATAAATGGGAATACATTTTACATGATCGCCCAAGATCAAAAGAGCACCAACCAAAACAGCGGTGTCCGCTTTGATGCAGCAACCAAGAGGGGAAGGACACATATTATGGTTACATAGTGGACATATGGGAACTTGACTACGGACATGATTTTAAGGTCCCTTTGTTTCGGTGCAAATGGGTCAATCTGTCAGGAGGCGGGGTACAGGTAGACCCACAATACGGAATGACAACAGTGGATCTGAACAATCTTGGGTACACAGACGAACCATTCACCCTAGCCAATGATGTGGCACGGGTTTTCTATGTGAAGGACATGTCTACCAAACAGAGAAAAAGAAAATATAAGGAAGCAAATACATCATACGATGAGCCAAAGCGCCACATAGTTCTTTCAGGAAAAAGAGACATCATGGGATTGGAGGGCAAGACAGACATGTCTGAAGATTATGAAAAGTTTCATGAAATTCCTCCCTTCAAAGTCAAGGCTGACCCAAGCACCCTGTTAAACGATGAAGATTATCCATGGTTACAGTGCAATAAGCAAAGGACACAAGCAGAGAAAAAGTGAAGAATTTCTCTCCACAACTATTATGATGATGCCTTTGATCTAGAATATCACTGCAGTTACATGTGAAGAGATGAAATGTATTTTGTAACACATGAGTTTTCGTATTGAATCCTGATACTTCGAAAGAGATTGCCCGTTTTGTACACGAAGTGCATCTAGTTTTTTCCGTAACCCGCTCAACTTTTTAGCACATTCTATGTGGGTGAAATGATGATACCCTGCCAACTTTTAACCTTTTCAGAGTTCATTTGTAGTGCTTTTCAATTTCAGTGTCATTTAGCTTACAAAAATCAGTAAATGCATGAAAAATACTAGATGAAGTCAGAAAGGGTTGAAAATTGATGATGTGGCTATGAATGGTTCATTTTGAACACCCAAAAACTCTGGAGTTCAAATAAGTTCGAAAAATAAAATCCCTTTGTAACAGATGAGTTTTCGTCCAAAACCCTGATACTTCGAAAGAGATTGTCCATTTTGTTCACGAAGTGCATCTAGTTTTTGTTGTAACCCTCTCAACTTTTTAGCACATGCTATGTGGGTGAAATGATGATGCCATGCCAACTTTCAACCTTTTCAGAGTTCATTTGAAGTGCTTTTCAATTTCAGGGTCATTTAGCTCAAAAAAATCAGTAAATGCATGAAAAATACCAGATGAAGTCAGAAACGGTTGAAAGTTGATGATATGGCTTTGATAACCATTTTGAACACACAAAAGTCTGGAGTTCAAATAAGTTCAAAAGAATAAAATTCCTTTGTAACAGATGAGTTTTCGTCCGAAACCCTGATACTTTGAAAGAGATTGTCCATTTTGTACACGAAGTGCATCCAGTTTTTGCCGTAAACCTCTCAACTTTTTAGCACATGCTCTGTGGGTGAAATCATGATACCATGCCAACTTTCAACCTTTTCAGAGTTCATTTGTAGTGCTTTTGAATTTCAGGGTCATTTAGCTCAAATAGTGAACTAATAGCAAAAAGAATGAACTAATAGAAAAAGGAATGAACTAAAAATAATCAATTAAAATATTCTGTTATGATCAACAAAAAAGGGAAGCCAAGGTTTCATTATCATTAAATTCACATAAAAAGGGAAGGTGTGGAGCCTCCGTCCTAGAGCAACAAGTATAATCATATCTCCAGCATAGGTTCCAAGCATACCATTGCAACATATAAATTTGATCTCATAACAATTTCCCTTTATGAGTCAAGCGATAATCCCTAAAGTATTCACGTTGATCCAACGTTACTCCCATTATCAAGTTGAATGGGGTTTTCTCAGGATTATCAAAGTAGTGCATAATATCTTTCACATACTGTGCATCGAGGGTTTTAGGAGGTTCCCCATTGACGGTGTCCTGGACTAGGGAGTACTCACCAAGTCTTCTCCCGACCAGCTGGATCGGGCCGAGGACCCCCATGGCGGTTCACTATTGGGCCAGTTCGGACGACCCATGCCGCATACAAGGAAGATTCCACAAGACTTGGTGATCAAGACAAGGACTCCTCTCCACCGGCGTATTCGACCAGGACTCTTGTTATACTAGGCCTCTGATACATTATATAAACCGAGGCCAGGCTAGTCGATAGATGATTATGACATTACTCATCATACCTCTAGGATTTAGACCACAACATATGATCTCGAGGTAGATTAACTCGTGTAACCCTATATTCATCAAGATCAATCAAGCAGGAAGTAGGGTATTACCTCGATAGAGAGGGCCCAAACCTGGGTAACATCATGTCCCCTGTCTCCTGCTACCCATCGATCCATGACACACAGCTTGGGACCCCCTACCCGAGATCTGCCGGTTTTGACACCGACAATGGTGCTTTCATTGAGAGTTCCGCTGTGTGATCGGCAAAAGGATCAATGGCTCGCCTGCAGATCAATTGCGACTTCGGCATCTTCGTCGCTGCCTCGACTGGTCACCTTGGCTTGACCAAGGACTATGCCCTACCTCCAATCATCAAGTTCGGATGAGGGCCTTCATCAACATCAACTTCGATCTCTATCAAGATCATGGAGGAATCATCCATGGAGCTCGGGGGCTCAATGTCAACATTGCACTTGGGCGACCGTGCTGTTTTTTCGAACAGCAAACATATATCCGCTACCAGCACCTCCTCGAGCATCGCTTTGACGATTCCTTCGGTGGAGTTGTGCGGAATCGAGTCTACAACAACACTATAAAATTCCGTCGCGTTCCGATGGAGCAATCTCCGCCGGTCTTCGATATACCGGAGCCGTGTCGAATCTGGATGGGAATCTGGATGAGTTTGGAGGGTGGTTCCCAACATCTAGCTCGGACGTCCTTTGGAAGATCCAACCGTTGATCGGCTGCGGAATTCCTATATGTACCACCCTTCAAAATTTCAGCTCGATCCGACAGTCCAAACTCCGGGAACCTTCCGATTAGTGCATCACTTTTTAGATCTGTTTTCTGTGCGAGAACGAATCCGACCCGAGTTCATCTTTTTTGTGAACGGGATTTCAGACATCCTTTTTGAAGGAAGTTTTGTATAGGGTATTGTGTTTTATCCCCAAACACATCCCACTAATTTTGAAGTCGTTTCCAATATGATCTTCACCATCGCGTCGGTGTCAAACCAGCCCGACAACGTTGCTCCACGGCTGCCGACCTGCACTAGACACGTCGTGGCTTTGTTGAGCCGAGCTCAACTTCTTCGGATCATCATCTCGGAAAGCCGAACAAGTGTTCGACATCGCGAAAGATAAATCATCACCAACATCACTGCCCCACGGATTACACGGAGCGGGCACACCGGCATCGTCGCATGGTCACTTCATCAAGCCGGCATTGACCGCGTCACAAGTTACGACCTGCGTCGGCATGGCCGCACTGTTGCTTCTTCAAGCCGATGTCCATTGCGCTGAACTGCTTCAACACCTCGGCCGACATGGCAGCTGCAACGTCTCCTTACCAACCCACTCCGTCACCTCGGCTAGACCGGGGGCTTCACCATCTCTTCATCAACCTACTCCGGAGACATCGGCGTCACCCGCTGACCAGCTTCGTCACGTTAGCTGGACTGGGGGCTTTGTCTCGGCGAGCCAACCTTTGCCAGCATCGCCATGCCGTTGCTTTATTGCCCATCAGGCAATGGGTGTGTGGATCGAGTCCCAATTTTGGGAGTAACCTCTCCTCAGATTGCTACAACAAATAAACCATGTGCTGTTAATCCTAGTATTTTTTCTTGCTTGGGTTTATTTTTCCCAAGGAATTACTAATCTGGTTTGTTTCATCATCTGTACACAGGTCTATCAAATGGTGGCTGCATTAACGACGGTCACGTGGTGGTTCGGTCATTTTCTGTATACAGTTCGGCGAATGCCGCATCTGGAACTCGGACCAGCCTATGAATTCAGGCTTTGCCACGCCTTCACCGCGCCATGCCCTGCATCGTCATTGACTTTGGCGCCAGGCCACATCTCTTTAAATAAATTATTTTTGCGAAAAACAATTATGCAAGGATTATATATATTTATATTATTCTTTTCTGACCGCACTATTTTACGTGTGTAGGTGATCGACTTCGACTGCGTCACACGGTCACTTCGGCAAGCCAACATCGTCGTCCCAATTGGCATAAATCGGCTCGCACGATCACCTTGTTGATCGAATTGCCATGCCGACATGTTCGGTTGTCTCAGGGACTTCGGCATCATCAAGGGGGTCCTACCTCGTCGGGCGTTTGGCGCACGGGCCATATTTCTCTTATTACTCATCTTGCATAAATTATTTATTATGCTATGAATTTTTTTAATTTATTATTATTACTGCTATCTCCGTCTTGCACTATTTTCTATGCACAGGTTAATGATCCGGGTTCGGCAGCGTTGTCACCTCGGTGTACCGACATACCACGTCACCTTGGCTAGACGGGGGCTTCGTCATCACTTCATTAACCCATGCTGGGGATTTTGGCGTCACTCTGCCGGCCTGCATTGGTTGTGCTATGTCACCACTTCGGAGTGTCGAGCTCTTCGCTCCGCCACCTCGCGACCGGCTTGGGGGATGGAATCATGTCCCGCATCAAGCTCGGACCGCGTCGTCTATGCCGAACACATTAACCAGCTAAGTCACTTTCATGCTAAAAAATTTTCAGTTTTAAATTTTGTTCGGTTCGACCAAGCATTATACTTTTTTGGCAAAAAGTTGTTTGTGAAAAACTTCCTCGTCAAAACTTTGTTTGTGACCCGCAAATTCAAATACCCTGTTTACTTGGGGGCTTCCTTCATGAAGCCTTTCCTCTTGCATATGATTATACTTGTATGGCTTCGTTCCTTGTTCGTGTATTATGCCACAATATGCACCATGTTGACTTCAGTGTTCCGCCAGCTAGGTTGCCTTGCCCCTGTGTTTACCCCTACGTTCCCGATTGTTCGGCTAGGGAGTAAAGGGAGCACCCCTGCGATTGTCACGATCGGGTCATCCGAGCTCGGACCTCGTGACTGGTGAAGCCGAAAGCTAGCGCTCTTATTGTTTTCAATCATGGTCGGCACACAACGAAACTCATGAATACAAAAAATCTAGTGCACAAGTCTCATAGTAACAATGAGCAACCGAAGAAAGGTATCAGTGGATGTACTATTTTCTTCGAAGATGCTTCTTACACTTCGTCAGTAATATAGCATAAGTTCCTAGAGCGTGCTTTGTCTGTTACAGCCTTATGGCCTGATTGTCTGGTTATCAGGAAAATCGTCGATATTCTCGACAGGTGGAGTACATAACACTTTTCGGCCCTTGACCGAAGAGGGAGAAGCCGACGGTCGGTTAAGACGCGTTTAAAGTTCGGGTGAACACATATATGATATAAGTACTTTGGTACATACAATCATTATACATAAAATTCTTTTACCCAAGTCACTTGGGGGCTCTTAAATTTGCATGAGCCGTTTTCCAATAATATTTTCTTCTTAGTCGATGCAAAGTCTTTTTCTATCACTCCTTTTTCGACGCGAGTGTGTGGTCAATAGCCGGGTAGCCTGATTTCTCTCTCAAGCCGCTCGAGTTTTAGTTCGCTAAACTGGCCTAACAAGAAACACTCCGCCTTCGGGATAGGGAGGTTGAAGCCGAAGGCTGACCCGCTTGAAGTCTTAAGATAGGATGTGTCATGTTAAAGCACGACAGAAGCACTTTTTTTTCTTCTATAAGACCAATTTTTTGGATTGGCACCGAACACTTGATCTAGTTTGGACGTCAAGTTTTTCCTCAGGTTTTTTGGGTTTTCCAAGCCTATGGCACTTTTAAACAATTTGTGTATTTCCAGCATAAGTCTCGCAGTGCAACACCGGACACCTTTAGAGATTCGGCAAAAACATTCTCGGATATTTATATATATGCATTGGTTTCGAATTGTGTCTTCGGTCAATAGTTGGGTTGCCCGGCTCCTGTGCTTGCCTCCTACGTTCTGCTTTGTTCGGCTAGGTGTGCAAAGGGAGAACCACTGCGATTGTGCTTCCAGCTCGCATGGTTAAGCACCTTAGTGGAGAAAGCCAAAAACTGACTGTCACAATAAGCGTAAACTGGTCAGCGATCCGATGACTATGTTAAATGACGGGCCATTCATAACATTGGCCGAAGTGTTTACGGCTTGACCTCGGTTGTCACCAAACACTAACCAGGGGCTCGTAGCTAGCTTCCCAGTTTAAAGCTCCTATGACTAAGTGAAAGTTATAAAGCCCGCATATCTGCTTGTCTCGTTTCCGCTAACACAACCGCCTTCGGGCACCGAGACATCGGCTAAGGGTTGTCTTGTTATTGCGGAAACACCATGCGCAGTATCTACAAAGGGGTAGAAGCCGACGATGGGCCACTTTCAACTGATAAACGGTCGCAACGGAGTCAAAATAAACATATCATCGGCATTTGTATTTAATATACGAGGGCTGCCTTCCGTAATCATCGTTATAAAGCCATAAATATGCATCAATTTGACTTAAGATTTTGGCCAAGCTGGGTTGCTGGCTCACATGCTTACCCCTCGATCCCGATTGTTCGGCTAGGCGGTAAAGGGAGCACCTCTGTGATTGTTATACCGGGTCATCCGAGTTAGTACCTCAGACTGGGTGAAGCCGAAAGCTAACAATCTTAAAGGATCACATTGGTCGGCAACGACGGAAGTGAAAATTTTGGTTCCTTAATACCATAGAGTTCGGGAACTTTCCCCGAACTAAATCCTCAATATTTTCCTCCAACATTAATTGGAGGTGAAGTTTCATGATCATGATAAGCATCACGACCCAAAGAGATGAACCGATAGCGGGACTATTTTCTTTGGAAGATGTTTCTTATGTTAAAACGTAATATAACATATCTCTCCGTGTACCTTTGTTTATAAAACCGTATGACCGGATTGCCTTGTTTCCCATAAATCTTTGCCCTTATAACGACTTTATAAAGTAGGAAAACACTCCTCGGCTACTAGCCGAAGAGGTTGAAGCCGATGGTCGGTGAACAAAGTTTTGTACAATGCGGATCCAATCTTTTAAATAGTCAATGGCACAGTCTCTGTGAGACAACCGAGCAGCTGACATAACACTCTCATAGTTCCCTATTGGCATTGATTTCCTTTCTATTAAGCCCCTTAAGGCCGAACTTGGCGAGCTCAACTTTTGTTAGCTCTAACTCCTTTTTGAGATATTTATTTTCTTTTCGAGAAGTTTGTGTTAAACACAACAAAATTTTCTGTTAAACGGATATCGATCCTTAATACGGCCACCCGTGCCCACATTAAGGCTCGGGGGCTACTCGGCTTCGCGCTTAATATTTACAAATATTAAAGGGGCACATCGATCCCCTGATCTGGTGTTGGCAGCCGACCAGTGTCTCGGGGGCTACTGCATTGCCTAATCAATGCACAAAATTCAAAGTGCTTAGTGTTCGGCTTGACCGAACTATGGGCAAACGCGTCTCCGGACAACAATATGTACCATCTGGACCTATCCGGCATCAAGCTAATATATTATAGCAACTTCTCAAGACCCTCTCTCAAGGGCCCGTTCTCCGATCACTATTACCTCTAATATATTACACTGCATTTCTATTCCTACATCTAATGCCGAGCTAGGAATTGATCCTCAGGCCGATTTCGCGCATCGAATTGAGTCTCAGGGCCTACTAGGATCAGCAGTTTCATGTTTTCCTTCAGGTGCATCTCGGGTTTTAGACTGACACACACCTTGAGGGCAACTGGTTATACATATTAACAGCAAATAAATTTACACGCATCAGAAATAAAATCCGCAAACAATCAGCCCATGACCGAGGTGCTGAACCACCTCGAAAGCGTTCCGGGATATAGCTCGGATGCAAGTGGCTGGCTCCATAGAGGGCATTTCCGGCAGTAAGCTCGGCTAAACTCCTTCAACTTTTTTGAACCAAGGTGAACTATGACACCTGGGATATAGTCCGGTGTTGGAGCTCGGACACAGTCCGACATTGGAGCTCGGACATAGTCCGGCGTTAGAGCTCGGATACATTCCGGCGTTGGAGCTCGGAAGCGGTCCGGCGTTGGTGCTCGGCTGCAAAAGATACCTCGAATGCAGTCCGATGTTGGAGCTCGGATGTAAGAGGAAACCACCGCATGGGCAACACTTCAAACCCGAGGCGTGGCGTAAAAATAACAAGGCATTGATAAAGGCCGATAACTTAAAGGGGCTCCTCGGATACCCGACATGTAAACTCTTCGGATTTACTTCGGCGATCCTCAAGATCGAAGATGAGAAGATTTGTTGAACCAGTTTTCAAGACCGACGGCCGAAGATGAAGAACAGTTCGGAAGAATCGAGGAGCGTCCCCAACTTGAAGACCGGTTCAGGGGGCTACTGACGGTGTCCTGGACTAGGGGGTACTCACCACGTCATCTCCCGACCAGCTGGATCGGGCCGAGGACCCCCATGGCGGTTCACTACTGGGCCAGTTCGGACAGCCCATGCCGCATACAAGGAAGATTCCACAAGACTTGGTGATCAAGACAAGGACTCCTCTCCACCGGCGTATTCGACTAGGACTCTTGTTATCCTAGGCCTCTGGTACATTATATAAACCGAGGCCAGGCTAGTCGATAGATGATTATGACATTACTCATCATACCTCTAGGGTTTAGACCACAACATATGATCTCGAGGTAGATCAACTCTTGTAAACCTATATTCATCAAGATCAATCAAGTAGGAAGTAGGGTATTACCTCGATAAAGAGGGCCCGAACCTGGGTAAACATCGTGTCCCCTGTCTCCTGCTACCCATCGATCCATCACACACAACTTGGGACCCCCTACCCGAGATCTGCCGGTTTTGACACCGACACCCATCTCCATGAGTAGCAAGTATAGCTAAATTTTTTGGTGTTTTGTGTTCCATATCCATGACTAAATATAGGGAATAACTTAGAACAGAAAATAAAAACTACTTAGTGATAAAGCAAACAAGCACACACGAGAATATTCACCCCACGCTATTGCTCCCCGGCAACGGCGCCAGAAAAAGATCTTGATAACCCACAAGTATAGAGGATCGTTTGTAGCCTTCTTCGAGAAATAAGAGTGTCGAACCCAACGAGGAGCTAAAGGTAGAACAAATATTCCCTCAAGTTCTATCGACCACCGATATAACTCAACGCACACTTGACGTTCGCTTTACCGGAAACAAGTATGAAACTAGAAGTACTTTGTAGGTGTGATAGGATAGGTTTGCAAGATAATAAAGAGCACGTAAATAAAATCTAGGGGATGTTTAGATAAAGACACAACTAAGTTAGTTTTAGTAGAGAGCTTTTGTCAACAAGAAAGTTATTTCTCCCTAGGCAATCGATAACAAGTACCGGTAATCATTCTTGTAATTTTATATGAGGGAGAGGCATGAGCTAACATACTTTGTCTACTTGGATCATATGCACTTATGATTGGACCCCTAGCAAGCATCCGCAACTACTAAAGATCATTAAGGTCGTGAAACCCAACCATAGCATTAAGTATCAAGTCCTCTTTACTCCCATACGCCATAGCCCACCTACTCGGGTTTAAGCTTCTGCCACTCTCGCCACCCACCATAAGCGAACCATGAACATATTGCAACACCCTACAACGGGGGCCACTCACTTTTGCGCGAAACCGGAGGGCACCGTAGGACAACACCATAAATAAAATATACAATCATACCAACCAAGATCACGATTAACCCACAGGACAAAACGAATCTACTCAAACATCATAGGATAACCATAGATCATTGGGAAATAATATATGGAGTTGAGCACCATGTTTAAGTAGAGATTACAACGGGGGGAAGAGGTGTTACACCGCTGCATAGAGGGGGAGAAAGTTGGTGTAGACGGTAGCAAGATTTTTGATGTAGATCGCCGTCATGATCCTAGCCCCGGCGACACTCCGGCGCCACCGGTAGAGAGGGGCAGAGAGCCCCCCTCCTTCTTCTTCTTCCTTGTCCTCCCCCCTAGATGGGAGGAGAGTTCCCCCTCTGGTCCATGGCCTCCATGGCCGCGGAGGGGCGGGAGCCCCTCCGAGATTGGATCTTCCTCTCTGTTCTCTTCTGTTTCGCGTTGCCCAGATCTGGCTGAAAACCGTTTCTTATATTCCCGGAGATCCGTAACTCCGATTGCCCTGAGATTTGAACACGATTTTTTTTACGGATATAAGCTTCCTTGCGCCCGAAGTATAGCTCCAGACGACGTACGAGGTGAGCACGACCCACCATGCCACGCCTGGCTCCGGGACCGCGGCCTGGTGGGTTGTGCCCACCTCGGGCCTCCGTTTGCGGTGATTCCAACTCCCAAAAATGACATATATTCCAAAATAATTCTCCGTGAAATTTTATTGCATTTGGACTTCGTTTGATATGGATACTCTGCGATACAAAAAACATGCAGAAAACAGGAACTGGCACTGGGCACTCGATCAATATGTTAGTCCAATAAATCATATAAGAAGTTGCCAAAAGTGTATAAAGTTGTATAATATTGGCATGAAATAATCAAAATTATAGATACGATGGAGATGTATCAGCATCCCCAAGCTTAATTCCTGCTCGCACTCGAACAGGTAAATGATAAAAAAGATATTTTTTTATCTGGAATGCTACCTAGCATAAACTTGATCATATGTCTAGTCATGGCATGAATATTAAGACATAAGTGATTCAAAGCAATAGTCTATAATTTGACATAAAGACATCAATACTCAGGCATCCCAACAAACAATCATGTCTTTCAAAATATCAACGCTAAAGAGAGCTATCCCTACAAAATCATATAGTCTTGTCATGCTCTGTCTTCTTAACACAAAGTATTTATCATGCACAACCCCGATGACAAGCCGAGCAATTGGTTCATACTTTTTAACGCGCTTCAGCTTTTTCAACCCTCACGCAATACACGAGTGCAAGCCATGGATATAGCACTACGGGTGGAATAGAGTATGATGATAGGGGTAAATATAAAGAAGACAAAAAAGTAAGAAAGTCTCACATCGACGGGGCTAACCAACGGGCTATGGAGATGCCCATCAATTGATATCAACATGAGGAGTAGGGATTGCCATGCAACAAATGCACTAAGAGCTATAAGTGTATGAAAGCTCAATATGAAAACTAAGTGGGTGTGCATCTAATCCTATAATTAAAAATTCCCACTAGTATATGAAAGTGACAACATAGGAGTACTCTCCATATGGAAAACATGGTGCTACTTTCAAGCACAAGTGTGGTAAAGAATACTAATAATGCCCCTTCTCTCTTTGTTTCTTTTTTTCTTTTTTTTTCTTTTTTTCTTTTTCTTTCTTTCTTTTCTTTTTTTCTTTTCTTTCTTTCTTTCTTTTCTTTTTTTCTCTCATTGTCCGGAGTCTCATCCCGACTTGTGGGTGAATCATAGTCTCCATCATCCTTTTCTTACTGGGGCACTGCTCTAAAAATGAATAATGATGATCATCACACTTCTATTTACTTATAACTCAAAAGAAATAAAAATTACAACTCGATACCTATGACAAAGTATGACTCTATATGAATGCCTCTAGCATGTACCAGGATGTGCAATGATCTAGCGTAACATGTATGAAAAATGATGAACGGTGGCTGAGCCACAACTACTATGTCAGCTATATGATCATGCAAAGCAATATGACAATGAATGCTCAAGTCATCAAACGGAAGAGGTGGAATTTGCATGGCAATATATCTTGGAATGGCCATGGAAAAGCCATAATAAGTAGTTATGGTGGCTGTTTTGAGGAAGATATAATAAGGCTTATGTGTGATAGAGCGTATCATATCACGTGGTTTGGATGCACTTGCGAACTTTGCACCACGTCTCGATGTGAGAAAGGGCAATGCACGGTACCGTAGAGGCTAGCAAATTGCGGAAAGGTAAGAGTGCGTATAATCCATGGACTCACATTAGTCATAAAGAACTCATATAGTTATTGCAAAAGTTTATTATCCCTCGAAGCAAAGTACTACTACGCATACCCCCTAGGGGGATAGATTGGTAGGAAAAGACCATGGCTCGACCCCGACCGCCACTCATAAGGAAGACAATCAATAATAAATCATGCTCCAACTTCATAGCATAACGAGAGACTATACGTGCATGCTTCGGGAATCACAAACCTTAACACCAATATTCTTACTAAACACAACCATTTACTAGTACCTCCCACATATTCCATCTCTATATCGCAAAACTATTGCAAGGAATCAAACGTATCATATTCAGTGATCCACAAGTTCTATGTAGGATTTTATGACTAACCATGCAATTGACCAATTCCTTTTGACTCTCTAAATAGATATAAGTGAAGCAAGAGAGTTTAATTCTTTCTACAAAAGACCATGCTCTAATAAATATAAGTGAAGCAAAACAGCATTCTTCAAACAACGGTTTTCTATGTGAAGAGAAGCAGGCAATCCAAACTTCAAATGATATAAGTGAAACACATGAAGCATTCTATAAAGCCACACTCAAAAGATATAAGTGAACTGCAATGAGCATTCTATTAATCAACCATAGACTATCTCATACCAGCATGGTGCATGAAAGAAAAGTGAAAAATAAATGCAAAATACTCTCCAAGATTTGCACATATCATATGAATGTACTGAATCCGAAAACATACCGATACTTCTTGAAGAAAGATGGGATGCCTTCCGGGGCATCCCCAAGCTTAGACGCTTGAGTCTCCTTGAATATTGACTTCGGGTGCCTTGGGCATCCCCAAGCTTGAGCTCTTGCCTCTCCTCCTTCTCCTCATATCGAGACCTCCTCGATCTTTAATCACTTCATTCACACAAAACTCAACAGAAAGCTCGGTAAGATCCGTTAGTATAATAAAGCAAATCACTACTCTAAGTACTGTTGCAAACCAATTCATATTTTGTTTTTGCATTGTAGCTACTGTAATATAACTTTTTCATGGCTTAATCCACAAATAGAATTAATACTTTCATCAAAACAAGCAAAACAATGCATCAAAAATACAATCTGTCTTAAACAGGACAATCAGTAGTAATCTAAACATTAACCATACTTCTGGTACTCCAAAATTCTGAAAAATTTATGACAAAATAAACAATTTTTATAGCAAGACTATGCAAAAAGTTTCAGAAGCTTTCGACATTCCAGTAAAGAATGTAAAATCACGCGCTACAGCCTAAGTTTTTTGTTTTTGCACCGCACATACGAACAAACAATCTACTCATCATAAAGGCAAATCTTGGCACATTATTTTTATAATACAATGGAATTGTACAAGGGGATAATTATTTTTGTGTGAATCTTCATGAAAAAATCTACATTGTTTCCATGAGCATGAACACAAGTGTTCAAGGTCGACCCTCACTTCTCCAATGCATAACTTCCAATCGCTTCTCTTTTGTGAAAAGTTTTTAAGTTACCCTCTATATTTTTTTGTTTTTAAACTTTATAAAAGCACTAAACAGAAATAAATGACTCTCTAAAACTTCCGGGTTGTCTCCTTGGCAGCGCTTTCTTTAAAGCCATTAAGCTAGGCATAAAGTGCTCAAGTAATGGATCCACCCGGATCCCAAGGTATATCAAAGCCAATTTTAATCAACAATGATTTAGAATTTAGTAGTGAGCACAAAGCAACATATATCATGCAATGACGAAGTCTAACTCTCTTCCTATGCATCGGCATGTCATACAAGAACAATCCGTGCACATCAAGTAAAGGCCAATACATAGTATAAGCAATTTCTTGCAATTTTATCGTGTTAGAAACATAGAAAAGTGGAGACATACTTCCTCTCTCATAATAATTGAAAGTAGGAGCAGCAAGAACATGCATATTATATTCATCAAAATCATCATGTGTAGTGGTAGAACGCAACCCATCAATGTAATCCTTAACAAGAGCAAACTTCTCCGATATAGTGCAGTTTGGAGAATTCAAAAAGATAATAGGACTATCATGTGTGGGTGCAATAGCAACAATTTCATGTTTAACATAAGGAACAATAGCAAGTTCATCCTCATAAGCATCATTCATATTGGCATCTTGCCCACAAGCATAGCAAGCATCATCAAAAAGGGATATTTCAAATGAATCAACGGGATCATAGTAATTATCAGAGCATTCATCCTTCAGTAAGCATGAAGGGAAATTAAACAATGTATGAGTTGAAGAGTTACTCTCATTAGATGGTGGGCACGGGTAGCTAATCCACTCTTCCTCCTTTTGTTCTTCGCTCTCCTCATCATCTTTTTCATCCAATGAGCTCACAGTTTCATCAATTCCTTCTTTCATAGACTCCTGCAAAATATTAGTCTCTTCTTGGACAGCGGAGACTTTCTCAATAAATGCATCAATATCGGAATTATATTTATAATTATCATAGCAATATTTAAGGATGGCAAATCTTTCAGGTCTATAAACATCATCATCAAAAGCTTCATACTTTTCAGACAAGGATTCAATTTCATAAGCACCCTTAAAAGCAACAAATTCTAATATTTGTTCCACATCATAGTAATCATATATACCATTAGCGACACCTACGGGTTCTCCGGCGATCTCCCTCTTCAACCACTAAATCTTGGTCCTTCTCCACGCACCATCTCCGGCGTCCTCTGATCTTTCTCCCTATACCCATCTCCCATGGGTCATCATGGGGGATCAACTTTGGATCTGGATTTTTCTAAAGGATTGGCTTTTGCGGAGGACGTTTTCAGATCGTGTGGAAAATGCATTCATCCAGTGGATGACACAGGCCATTTTATTATGGTCGTGTCTTTTAGCAGGCACAATTTTCGTCTTAATGATGATTCAGTGGCGGCGGCTTTGGAATCTGCAATTGGTGGATCTGCAATTGATCTGTCTGTTCAGCTCATTAAAGACAAGGTATTCTCATTTATTGTCTCATGCAAACGTGTTAGCCTTCTTGTTCTTCAATTGAGATCTTTTGCGTGCCCCCAATTCAAATGTTTCTTCCATCTTTGGGGGAATGGTGGCCCTAATTGGAAACGTGAGTTTCTAATTTGGAAGAAGGAATGTGATGCTGAGTGGATCTTAATCAGTCCCTCTAAGAGGCGTGCTTCTCTTGGTTTGATCGCAATGCACAAACCACCATCCAAGTCCGCTCTGCGTTCAGGTTCTGGATGTTCAAAGAAAATTTCGTTTGCAACGTTTCAGCAATACAATGTTTGCAAGGGGTATAGTTATCCTGCTTCGCCTTGTCTGGTTGATGCTGTTGCTCATGCTGGGTATTCTGTTCTTCCTCGTGAACGGTTAATTTTGCCTCCGCCGCCGGCGACTGATCTCCGATGGACGGTGGCTGAGCCACCCATCACTTTCGGAACAGTTAACGTTCGTGAGGTTTCTTCGGCGAGGTCTTCTGAGGCTGCGCAAACCACCCTCGACGTCAATCTGCATGTGCATGGGGATGAGCTGGTTGGATCAGATTCGATTCCAGCCCAAGATGTTTCCACGGCCCAATCAACAAATCCGGTGCTTCCCATGGCCCAGGTTGTTTCCCCGGCCCTATCAAACCGGAATTTCTCTGATATATCTCCATCTGGTTTTGGCAACGAGGCGAATATTGATTTGCAACCAACTGACTTATCTGGAATTTCTTCTGATTTAAATGAATTTATTGACGACATGGTTTTTAATGTGTGGAAATGTCAGAATTGCTTATCCATGGTTCATTTAACCAAAGCGTGTACTAGCGAAGTGCGTTCTTAGTAGATGCTTTCGGTTGGGGCACATGGCAAAGGGCTGTTCGGATTCTACTCCTTCACCAGCTTACAAGTGGGTCCCACGGATCAAATCTGGCGATTCCAGCCGGTCAGCGGGTTTTTCTACGCTGGACGCCTTGATTCCCTCCATAGCTAGTCCCGCTGGGTCTCTGCCCAGTCCCATCGAGCCTGCCACCCCATCTATTCCACCTCTACCTGCAGAGTCACCGCCCATAACGCCTCAACCTCCCTCCTCGCCGTCTGCATCACCTCCTCCGCCTCGCCCATCGCCCGCTGCATCGCCGTCCAACTACGCCACCTCTGCTCGGCGCTTCTCTCCTTCGGCGCCGGCAATGGCGAACTTTGCGTTGGACCCCATGGAGTTTGTCCCGCAAGGCTTCGACATCATCGATGGTGGTGAGCTGCGTCTACCCCGTACCTTCTTCGCGCCTGCGGTGGCTCCAGATCGGCAGCATGAAGACTATGCCATCGCCATCGTCGAGCCAGCTCCTCTGCCTGAAGAAGTCGCCATCTTTCGGAACATGGTCAGTAACTTTGTTGTCAATGATCCGGGAAGAGCAGTTACGGATGCCCAACCTTGGATACAAGGAGTTGGGCTTTTTCGTTCTGTAGTGCTCGGCTCGTCAAGCTCTTGTGGATCATCCGCCTTTCAATCAGGCTATGATAGATTTGTTAGGTTCATCCCGCATGATGAGGCGTAAATTACAGAGCTACTCGGGGTTTTAAATGCGTGGATGGGTTATGTTGCTCGGTGTTCCATTGGATTATAGGCACACACAGTACCTTGCGGACGTGATTAGCACCTTCGGTAGATTTCATCATTGGCATCAAGATGACCCAATGCTTGTCCGCTCGCTGGCTTATGTTTCTTTTCAGTATGACTTTGGTCCCTCGCTCTGTCACTTACAGAGAATATGCAGACTTTGGTGGTGCTAGGATCTCTTGGTCTGCACCTGTGTACATCCTGTCAGCGGATTTTGCAGATATTCTTCCAGCAGATGAGGACCCCATGCCCTTCAATGACAATCCACACCCCCAGCAATCTGCACTTTGAGAACCACAATTGGGTTATGCCAGAATTTCCTGAACTGGGATGGAATGATGTGCCACAGCCAGTCAATGAACAGCAAAACAATGAAGTGCATCAGGTTCAGGAAGATGTGCAGCATGAGGAAGTTCAGGAAATACAGTCCCAGGAGTCCATTGTTCTGCAACATTCAGATGTTTCAGTAAACAATGTTGACAATGATGCTGAAGTTGCTCTCTTCCAGCCCCCAATGGGTCCACAGCAACCTCCTCTTATGATTGGGCAAGTTCTCACCATCTATGAACCAGTTTTGCCGCCTGTGATGCAGTGGCAGCGTTCCTTCCAGAAGATGTTGCCTTTTATATGGTCTTCAAGCATTCCTCAGTTTGTTTTCAAGTCTGACATAGGTGCTTTGCTCAACAAGCATTCCTCTGAAGCTCTCTGCAGTGGCCCAGTTTCCACCCTTAAACTCTTCCCTGCACCTGAGTCCTCGATCAGCATTGCTTCGGATGTGCCAAATGCTCCTGTTAAAAGGCCAGTTGCTAGAGCTCTCTGCTTTGATGATCTGGATGCCCCAGTTTCTGAAACATTTGAATTCTCTGCTGTGCCTATGGTATCTCTGAAGAGGGCAAGGAAGTCTCATGCCTCAAGAATCATTGTTGATACTGAGGTTCGGCGCAGTGCGCGGCTGAGCGCTCTCCGTGATGGCTACCGCAAAGTAACTAGTGGTATTTCTCCCAAGAAGTCTCATACTTTGAAGAAGCGCAAGACCAGCAGCTCCCAGTCTGAGAACACTCCTTCTGTGCCACCTCCAACTGCTATTGCAGATCTTCAACGCATTGGCGCCTGTCTTCGCATTGCACCTGAGAAGATCTCCACGGATAAGCTTGTTGCTGATCCGTCCAAGTCATGCAGCAGCCGGGGTTCTGATGATTAGCTACAACCTGCAGGGATCTGGTCTATGGCGTACCGTAATCGCCATTTATCTTTATTTTCTTTTTCAGAACTATGTGATGCTTGTCTGCTGTGTGGGTCAGTATGGGTCATTGCGTGGCCTATTTACTATGCTTTTACTTTTGGTTTGTAATGAATCAGACAAGATTTAAGGAGTGGAAGGTGTTATGTTGGAATGTTCGTGGACTCAATTCTCAAGCGCGTCAGCTTGTAGTTAGGCAGAAGATCGATGAAAGTGGTTGTTCTGTTGTATGTCTCCAGGAAACTAAATGCATGCAATTGGATCAGCGATTCATTAGGAAGTTTTGCCCGAGGCGTTTTGATAATTTTGTTTTCGTACCTTCTGATGGTGCGTCTGCTGGGATGGTGGTTGTTTGGAATTCATCCTTTTTCATAGGTTCTTTAATCGAATCCAAACCCTATGGGATAATTGTGGTGTTTAAATCCAAACACACCTCAGAAACTTGGACTCTAGTCTTTGTTTATGGCCCGTGTCAAGGACCTGCCCGTGATGAATTTGTTCAGTGGCTATATAATCTTGATATTCAGTTTGGTCAGAACTTGCTGCTTTTGGGTGACTTCAACTTCATGAGATCTTTGGAGAACTGCAACCTTCCGGGAGGTGATGTTAACGATATCTTCTTGTTTAATGAGATAATTGGTCATTTAGGTCTTGTTGAGTTGCCGATCAAGGGGCGTGAATATACTTGGTCGAATATGCAAACCTCACCGCTCCTAGAACAGATAGATTGGTTTTTCACTTCGGTCACTTGGACATCTGAACACCCCAACACAATGGTTTTTCCACTTGCACGCACTGCCTCTGACCATGTTTCGTGCGTAGTCTCGATTGCCACTTGTATCCCCAAGGCAAAGGTTTTCCGCTTTGAGAATTATTGGGTGGATTTTCCCGGGTTTGCAGACTGTGTTGCTGAGGTTTGGAATAGGCAAGTGGTCAAATTGTCGATTGCATTAACAATTTCGGCTAAGTTTAAGTCCCTCCGTTACGCGCTCAAGAAATGGCATTTAAATCTGTCTACAGTCAAAGCTTTAATTGCTGATTGTAATAAAGTGATTATTTTCCTGGATAATCTTGAGGAAATTAGGCCTTTGAGTTGGCCGGAGTTCAATTTTCGTAGAACTGTTAAATTGCATCTTGAGGATATCTTACATTGGCAATTTATCTATTGGAAGCAGCGTTGCACGATAAGAAACATCAAAGTTGGAGAAGAGAATTCAAAATTTTTTCATGCCATGGCTACGGAGAGATTCCGTAGGAATACTATCTCCTCGATCAAGTCTGTGGAGGGGGATGTGGTCACGGACCATCAACAGTTGGCGGGAATGTTCTGGGCTGATTTTAATCAGCGGATGGGCCAATCAAAAGGCATTCAGATGGGTTTTGATCTAGACACATTAATTACTCGAATTGATGGTCTAGAGGAGTTGTCTTTACCGTTCACTGATGCTGAGGTGGATGCGGTAATTAAGAATATGCCTACTGATCGTGCTCCGGGACCAGGCGGGTTTACTGGGCTTTTCTTAAAGAAATGTTGGCCTATTTTGAAGGACGACTTTATGAAACTTGTGCAAGAATTCTATGAAGGAAAATGTAATTTGGAGTGTCTTAACACGTCTCTTATCACCCTCATTCCAAAGAAGCTAAGCCCTGAATATGTTGGTGATTTTAGGCCCATATCGTTGACCAATACTTGTTTAAAGTTCTTAACCAAGCTCTTGGCAAATCGTCTTCAGGGTGTGATCCTGAAATGTATCCACCGCAACCAATATGGTTTTCTTCGGTGTCGATCCATACAAGACTGTTTCGCGTGGTGTTTTGAATACATTCACCAATGCAAATATTCCAAGAGGCCTATCATTCTTCTTAAACTTGACTTCACAAAGGCGTTTGACACCATTGAGCATGAGTTGATACTTAGGATTTTGAAATGTAAGGGATTTGATGAACGTTGGAGAAGTTGGATTGACAGCATTCTGTCCACAGGCTCCACTTCGGTCCTTTTGAATGGAGTGCCTGGTAATCATTTTGTCTGTCGTTCAGGTGTTCGTCAAGGTGATCCGCTATCTCCATTGCTCTTTGTGATCGCGGTGGATTTACTTCAATCGGTTGTAAATGAGATGTGCTCCAGGAATATTCTCACCTTGCCAATCCCAACTACCTCGATGGACTATCCGATCGTACAGTATGCTGATGATACACTCATCGTCCTTCCTGCTGTTGATAGCCAGCTCATTGCATTCAAAGAAATGCTTGAAGTCTTTGCCAAATCAACCGGTCTCAGGGTGAATTTCAGTAAGTCCTCTTTGATACCAATCAATATGACTGAGGATGAGGGCACACGTGTTGCTGCCCTGCTTGGATGTGATGTTGGTTCCATGCCATTCACTTACCTCGGGCTACCAATGGGTACTTCCCGGCCAACAATTTATGATCTGTTGCCTCTGGTGGATCGTATTGAGAGACGATTATCTGCGTCTTCTTGTCTCTTGAATCAAGGAAGCCGGCTCCAACTTTTACAGCCCGTCCTTAGTTCTATGCCAATATATTTCTTGTGCACCCTTTCGTTACCACAGGGTATCCTGAAGCAGATCGAGCGGATTATGCGAAAATGCTTGTGGAGAGGGAACACGGATACGCCTCGGCAATCTTTGGCGGCTTGGGATTTGGTATGTCGTCCTAAATCTTTTGGTGGTCTGGGAGTTATGGACTTGAGCATTCAAAACGATGCCTTGCTCATCAAGCATCTTTTCAAGTTCTTCAATAAGATGGATGTACCATGGGTATCTCTTATTGGGACACTTATTACGCCTCTGCGCTCCCCCAAGTCATGCAAAGCTGCGGTTCTTTCTGGTGGAGAGATGTATTCAAGCTGTATGATAAGTTTTGTAAGTTGGTAGTTCCACATGTTCGATCGGGGGATACGGTGATTTTCTGGCTTGACCGTTGGCAGTTTGGCAACAATACGGTTAACATGCGGCTTCAGTTTCCGAGACTCCACTCCTTTGTGATCGATGACACTCTAACAGTCAAGGATATTCTGGAGCTACCAGACCCAACTGACAACCTCCATCTGCCTCTGTCTGCTGAGGCCTTTCAGGAGTTTAATAATCTTCAGGTGTTCCTTAATATGGTTAATCTTCAAGATGGGGAAAAGGACGTCTGGAAATGGCCTTCCAAGACTGGTGACTACCAGTCTAGGATTTATTACTTGTCATGCTTTTCGGACACAGTGGTTGATCCCATTTTTAGGTGGATTTGGAAATGTTCTTGTACTCTGAAGTTTAAGGTTTTTTGGTGGCTCCTTTTGATGGATCGCCTAAACACTAGAGACATGATGCAGCGACGGCACTGGTTTATACAGGATGACACTTGTGTTCTATGCCACTTGGCATCACATGAGGACAGAACACATCTCTTCTTCGCTTGCAATTTTAGCCAGCGTATCTGGAACTACCTGGGCATTTCATGGATTCCACAACCAAACCAGAACACTTATGACATGGCTTCTGATGCTAGGAGGGATTTTGGGCATCCTTTTTTCTCTGAGGTAGTATTCACTGCCACTTGGAATATTTGGACACAAAGAAATGGGAAGATCTTCAGGAATGAATCACCTTCTTTCAGGGCATGGAGGAGGAATTTTTTGCATGACATTTCTCTTTTAGCTCATAGAATCAAATGTAAATATAGGAATAGTCTAATCTCTTGGATAGCTTCCTTACCCTAATCACTTCTTTTGCAAGTATTACTCTCTCCTCCTCTCTCTTAACTTTGTAAATTTGTACTCTTTGACTCTGTGTTTTAATAAAAGACTGTGAGGCTGTTGCCTTGCAGTACATAGTCAAAAAAAAGAAGCCAAGGTTTCATTATCATTAAATTCACATAAAAAGGGAAGGTGTGGAGCCTCCATCCTAGAGAAACAAGTATAATCATATCTCAAGCATAGGTTCCAAGCATACCATTGCAACATATAAATTTGATCCATAACAATTTCCCTTTATGAGTCAAGCGATACTCCCTAAAGTATTCACGTTGATCCAACGTTACTCCCATTATCAAGTTGAACGGGGTTTTCTCAGGATTATCAAAGTAGTGCATAATATCTTTCACATACTGAGCATCGAGGGTTTTAGGAGGTTCCGCATCTCCATGAGTAGCAAGTACAACTAATTTTTTTGGTGTTTCGTGATCCATATCCATAACTAAATATAGAGAACGACTTAGAACAGAAAATAAAAACTACTTAGTGATAAAGCAAATAAGCACACACGAGAATATTCACCCCACGCTATTGCTCCCCGGCAACGGCGCCAGAAAAAGGTCTTGATAACCCACAAGTATAGGGGATCGTTTGTAGCCTTCTTCGATAAATAAGAGTGTCGAACCCAACGAGGAGATCAAGGTAGAACAAATATTCCCTCAAGTTCTATCGACCACCGATACAACTCTACGCACACTTGACGTTCGGTTTACCGGAAACAAGTATGAAACTAGAAGTACTTTGTAGGTGTGATAGGATAGGTTTGCAAGATAATAAAGAGCACGTAAATAAAATCTAGGGGCAGTTTAGATAAAGAGACAACTAAGTTAGTTTTAGTAGAGGGCTTTTGTCAACAATAAAGTTATTTGTCCCTAGGCAATCGATAACAAGTACCGGTAATCATTCTTGTAATTTTATATGAGGGAGAGGCATGAGCTAACATACTTTGTCTACTTGGATCATATGCACTTATGATTGGACCCCTAGCAAGCATCCGCAACTACTAAAGATCATTAAGGTCGTGAAACCCAACCATAGCATTAAGTATCAAGTCCTCTTTACTCCCATACGCCATAGCCCACCTACTCGGGTTTAAGCTTCTGTCACTCTCGCAACCCACCAGAAGCGAACCATGAATATTGCAACACCCTACAGCGGGGGCCCCTCACCTTTGCGCGAGAACGGATGGAACCGTAGGACAGCACCATAAATAAAATATAGAATCATACAAACCAAGATCACCATTAACCCACAGGACAAAATGAATCTACTCAAACATCATAGGGGATAACCATAGATTATTGGGAAATAATATATGGAGTAGAGCACCATGTTTAAGTAGAGATTACAACGGGGGGAAGAGGTGTTACACCGCTGCATAGAGGGGGAGAAAGTTGGTGCATACGGTAGCAAGATTTTTGATGTAGATCATCGTCACGATCCTAGCCCCGGCGACACTCACTACAAAAAAAGGACACATCCGTGACATTTTGGGCCGAACGAATTTTTTTTCTGTCATACATATGACACTTCTATGAGGATAATTGTGAAAAACTCGGTATCATCATAGATGTGGTGGGCTCCTACTTCTATGACAAAAAATCATGACAGAAAATGGGCTTTTAAGTCACAGGCGGGCTGGAGATGCAGCTGCATGACATTCTTTGGGCCGTCCATGACGGAAAAACCATGGTAGAAAGCGAGGGGTAGGAAAATTTCGGGAGTTGCGGTTACGGTGGGAGGTCGGGGCGAGCAATGCAGCGTTTCTCTCGTTACGTCGCCCGTGTGTGCGGTGTTGGCTCTAATCAACCCGAGCAAGGCATTGGGCTCTAATCGAACCCGGCGATTGCTGCAGGCTACAGCGTTCTTGAACCCGAGCGATCGATCGATGGTTGTTAACTGAACTTGATCGAGCGATTCGCCGCTCTGCTGCTAAGCGAAGCCGATCGATTGGATGAGCGATGGCGTTGCGGGGGGTTGGATGAGCGATGGCGGTGGCGTTGCCTCTGGATGAGCAGGACCTGTGGTGTGGAGGGCTGGATGAACGATGAGCGGTGGAGGGGTGGCCGTGGAGGGGTGGTTGAATAGGACCCGTGGTGTGGATGGCTGGATGAGCAGTGAAGCGGTGGAGGGGTGCCCGTGGAGGGTGGTTGAGCGATGGCCGGTGGAGTAGCGGCGGTGGAGGCTGGATGAGCGAAGCACTGTGGAGGCTGGAGGAGGTCGACGGTAGCCCGTGGAGGCTGGAGGAGGTCGACGGTGGAGATGAACAGTATCTCATGGAGTCCCGCTTATGCGTCGCTGCACCCTCCCGATGAACCACGGACCCCATTTCGACCGTGGCGCTCCAACACAAGTCCGTTTAAGTCCGTTTTGCGGTACGCCACACCCTCCCGATCAATAGGACCCCGTTTGACCGTAGGAGGTCCGTTTCATCCGCTTTGCGATGCGCCACACCCTCCCGATCAACAGGACCCACGTTTGACCGTAGGAGGTCCGTTTCCTCCGTTTTGCGATGCGCCACACCCTCCCGATCAACAGGACCCGTTCGAACGTGGGAGGTCCGTTTCCTCTGTTGTCGATGCGCCAGCCTCGTTCCATCGCCTGTTCCGTCCAGGACCACGCATTCCGTTCCGACCCAGCCGGTTGGCTCCCCATGAACACGACGACGACGTTGTTTCTCCGTTCCGACCCAGCCATGTACGTATGCGCGAGTAGGCATTCGAGACCCTGCCCGTATGTACGCACGTGGCCGTATTTTCTTTCTTGCACCCTCGCCACTGTACCGACGTGTACATGCTATGTGCGCGTCTCTACTACAACACGTACGCGCCTTTACTACGACACGTGCGCGCCTCTACGTCGACCAGTATATATGTACGTACACGTTCGCGACCAGAATGACAACGCTACGTACACTTCGACCAGGTGGGTCCTGACTGTCAGACACTTCCTTGCCTGTGAAGATGTAGTTGGTGGGTCCCAGTAGTCAGGGGGGCGAATCGTTTTTTTGCCCGGACGCACTTCCTTGCGTGCAAAGATGTAGTTGGTGGGTCCCAGCAGTCAGGGGGGAAACATTTTTTTCGTGAAATACGGTGGCCCGTCCGGTGGGTACCTGCTGTCAGGTGGAGGAATAATTATTTTGCGCCTAATAAGGAGGCACTTCCTTGCGGCTGCCGTGGACCCAGCTGTCAGCCTCTCCACGCACAGTACTCTTCCGATGGAAGTCAGTCGTTGACCACATTGACCACGCCGCGCCGAGAGCACCACGGCGGTGGACGACGGCGAGGCCTAGGAAGGGGACGACGCGGAGCCGGGGAAGACGCAGCAGTGGACGCCCACGCGAAGAGGAGTACGAGGGTGAGGCTGTCGTCGCCGCAGAATAATAGGGGGTGTGGGTGAGTAGAGGGATGGCCTGACTAGCGGTGGGAGTAGTAGGGGGCGATGAGGCCTCCGCCGCATCGCAGCCGGCCACGGAATGCAGGAGCACGAGGCACGACCGGCGCTAGTTTGGGCGGCTGGAGCAAGAAGACCAGAGGTTGAAGAAGCACTACGGCCGTTGGATGGACATCGTACGATCACTGGAGCTAGAATCATGCATATTGACTAAGTTGACAAATCCCTCCGTCCCCGTCAACTTAGTAGGCCCACAAGTGAGCCTGACACTATACTAGGTCCCAGCTAACAGGCTGAGTATTCATTTTTTTTGTGCGTAATAAGGAGGCACTTCCTTGCGTGCGAAGATATAGCTGGTGGGTCCGAGCTGTCAGTGGCGGTAACGTTTTTTTCACGAAATACGGAGGCCCTTTCGGTGGGTCCCTGATGTCAGTTGGAGGAATCATTATTTTGCGCGTAATAAGGAGGCATTTCCTTGCGTGCAGCCGTGGACCGAGCTGTCGGCCTCTCCACGTACAGTCCACTTCAGATGCATGTCGGTCATTGACCACGTTGACCAGGCCGCGCCGAGAGCACCAGGGCGGTGGGCGGCAGCGAGGCCTAGGAAGGAACGACGGAGGCGGGGAAGACTCGGCAGTTGTTTCCCATGCGGAGGGGAGTACGACTAAACGAGGTTTCTTGGTTAAATCTGCCGTCGCCGGAGAATAACAGCAGTGTGGGTGAGTAGAGGGATGGCTAGGCCAGCGGTGGGAATGCGGTGGGCGGTGAGGCCTGCGTGGCAGTGAGCGGCCGCGGGGAGGAAGAGCAGGCAGTCCTTGGCGCTTGTTTGAGCGGGTGGAGCAGGAAGAGCAGAGATTGAAGAAGCACGACGGCCGTTGGATGGCCATCCAACAGACACAGTGCATCAACCATTTTTTTAGGAAAGCCTCAAATATGTGGAAAACAGCATACAGCCCATCTGCCATTATTTCTAATAATTTACAGCCCATTTGCTAATTCTTTAGGTTTTTTTGGAGCCCATATTCTTTTTGTTAGCATTACAGCCCATATTGTGGCCATGGTTAAAAAATTATACGAAATTTTGCATATTTCGCTGCGGTCCGAACTGTTTTTAATCCCGAAATTTTGACTCACATTCAAACTGATTTTAAAAATAAATGTATATCAATATAAAATCCAACAAATTCTCCACGCATAAAAATTAATGTAATTTAAAATCTTGAAATGAAAAAAAAAGATATTTGAAACTAATTGCCGGTTTGATGTGTTTTAAAAATGTATAGCCCATTTCTCATTACTGATGGGCTATTTTGTCGGCCAGTCGAATGAAAGCTCTCCTCGTCTTGAAAGATTTGCAGCCCAACAGGCCTGACAAAGCGACTTAATTGGCAAATCACAAAAAAACTGGGTTGTGGCCGTGGGCTCAGCTGTCAGCCTCTCCACATACAGTACCCTTCCGATGGAAGTCATTCTTTGACCACGTTGACCATGCCGCGTGGAGAGCATCACGACGGTGGACGACGGCGAGGCCTAGGAAGGGGATGTCGCGGAGCCGGGGAAGACACGGTAGTGGAAGCCCGCGCGGAGAGGAATACGAGGGTTCACTGGTTCGGCTGCGGTGTGAGGCTGCCGTCGCCGCAAGGCCTGGCCAGCGGTGGGAATAGTAGGGGGCGGTGAGGCCTCCGCAGCAGCACAGCCGGCCACGGGAGGCAGGAGCATGAGGCACGACCGGCGCTGGTTTGGTATTTGGAGCAAGAAGACCATAGGTTGAAGAAGCACTACGGCCGTTGGATGGACATCGTCACGGTCCTTTGGAGCTAGAATCGTTCATATTGACTAAGTTGACAAAGCCCTTCGTCCCCGTCAACTTAGTAGGCCCACAAGTAAGCCTCCCACCAAGGTGGGTCCCAGCTAGCAGGGGGAGTATTCTTTTTTTGTGCGTAATAAGGAGGCACTTTCAGTGGGTCCGAGCTGACAGCGGCGGGAACATTTTTTTCGCAAAATACGGTGGCCCGTCAGGTGGGTCCCAGCGGTCAGGGGGCAAACGTTTTTTCGCAAAATACGGTGGCCCGTCCAGTGGGTCCCTGCTGTCAATTTGAGGAATCATTATTTTCCGCGTAATAAGGAGGCACTTACTTGCTGCGGCCGTGGGCCTAGCTGACACTCTCCACGTACAGTATACTTCCGATGGAAGTCGTTCCTTGACCACGTTGACCTTGCCGCGTTCCGTTGCATGCATGTGTCCATGGGCGTGGTGCGTCCCCACTGTCAGCCTCTCACGTACAGTCATCTTCCGATGACTCTCGGTTGTTGACCACGTTGACCACACCGTGCGGCGCGCACCAGACCGGAACGACCCGGAGATGGGGAAGGCAGGCAGTGGAGTCGTAGATGGAGAAGGTGGGAAACTTCATCGGTTGGTGCAGCGGCACGGCCAGCGGTGCCGCCCATGGGAGACAGGAGCAAGAACAGAGGTTGAAGAAGGAGCACGGCTGTTGGATTAACATTCAACGGTCCAGCTGCTAGAATCATTTGTTGATTAAGTTCACAAAGACGTGTGTACACGTCTGCTTAGTAGGCCCACAAGTCAGTCACCAAATCTGACGGGTCCCGGTATCAGCAGGATGAATAATTTTTTTCGCAAAACAAGGAGGCACTTCCTTCCATGCGAAGATACAGCCGGCGGGTCCCAGCTGTCAGGTGGAGGAAACATTTTTTTCATCTTAATAAGGAGGAACTTTCCTTACGTGCGACCATGGACCTCGCGGGTTCGAGCCGTCTGGCTCTCCACGTACAGTCCTCTTCCGATGACTCTCGTTTGTTGACCACGCCGCACCGAACACAGCGAGGCGGTGGACGACGGCGAGGCCCCGGACGGGAACGACTCGGAGATGGGAAAACGCGGCAGTGGAGTCGTAGATTGAGAGGAGGAGAAGGGTTATAACTGGTTTTGTTGCGGTGTGGGGATGTAGTCTGTGGAGAATAACAGGAGGTGTCGAGGGTGGAGGGATAGCACGGCGGCGGTGGGGTAGTAGCGCTTAGCGATGCGTGCTAAGCGAGCCGCTAAGCCGGAGGCCGGACCAGGCAGTCCCGGCAATGCTGGGGGAAGAAGACGAGAGACCGAAGGTGCATGCCGGCCGTTGGATATAAATCCAATGGCTGTGGAGGACACAATCATTTGTTTACCAAGTTGACAACGCCCTGCGTAGGCTTTGACCTATTGGCCCACATGTCAGCCTGCAAAAATGTGGCATATATTTAACCCATGTTTTCTAGAATGTACAGTCCATTTGCTGGGCTGGGTGATAATTTCCCGTCAATCAGGCCCATTTATATTTTCTAATAAATCCCAACCCATTTGCACTTCCTTGAAATACACGTATTAGGTGGGCTTGTTATATATATAATGTTATGTTAGAAGGAGCAATTAATATCAAATAATTAACCGGAGAGGCACATTATATATATATATATATATATAATTAAGAAATTAGCGAGTTATTGCTCAAAATAAAAATGAGCGCGTTATTATTAAATTGGTCCTTCAAAATCTTATAGCTTTTTATGCATAATCACCAGGATTTTCCTTGCACAGGAGTCAAAAACAACCAGGATTTTCCATTAAACATTTATTTTTATAAGTTAATAACACGTGGGATGTTTTTATAATGTATATATAAGTCTCTATAAAATATACGATAATAGTAATAATATAAATATATATGTGGTTAGAAGGGAAAACATAAATTGAACACAACATTACTTTTATAAGAGACCTGTGTTTTATACCCCACAGTAGGCATACTAACAAGTTCACATACAAATACAACAGAAAGGTAAACATTCATATCAAACTCGGGTTCATAGGACACGTTCATATTCATAGCCAACATTCACTATCAACAACTCAAAAGATTCATATATACACAAGCTCAGCATATCTATGCATCCAAATGATTGATACATCACACGACAATATTCATACATAATTCACAAGAAGATTCAGATATACACATGTTCAGTATGTTTATGCATCCAAATGATTGAGATCACAGCCAATATGATGCATGGACGAACTTTAATTACCTAGGGTACAGACTGGTAAATGGTGTTCAATCGGAGGTACTTCTTGCTAAAATTAGTTCTTATGCAGTAAACTTTTGAGTACATAAGAGGCAACCTGAGACAATCTGAACTTTGCTTGTAGGTTTATCCTCAAATAGTGGCCTCGTCCGAGGAGGTTTGAGAAACTTGGCCACTACTTTCATCCAACTAGTTTACTTGGCTCATCTTGGTCCTCAGATCTCGCCAAAATTCTACATCGCAGAGCGAGAAAGGAGGCGGTTGAGAAAATGAACCACCCAAATTTTTTGTGCAGTTCAACTGAAATGGAGCATCCTTGGCGTGCAGACTGATTAAGTGCCAGATGAATATACGCGTCAACCAACTTGTCTGGAATCTTTAAACTCCATGCCACATAGTTTGCTACCATTTGTGCCGATAACCAAAAGGCACAAGTTGGGACCAAAGACTGCACTACGTTTTTCTGGGCTATGCACCAAGCAATAGTTTTGGCGTTCACTCTCCTAATACTTGGAGTTTGACAATTGGTTGGCCCCGGTTGATACTTGAATGAATATAGGCACTTCTTGTAAACATCGATGCTTGTCTGAGTGAACTTTGGAGTACATAGCAGCAGCATAAGTACCTGTCCATCTGATCATTTTGTGCAGTTCTACTGAAATCACCCGATGTAATGATTTGCCTGCGAGTTCAGGCTCCAAATTACTCCTTTATGAAATCGGCAAACAGTAGCACAATACCAAATTACCAATACATATGACAGGCACAATAATCAGGATAAAGACCAGCACCAACTTGTGTGAGCAGCATATCAATTACTATTTCCTTTGACTGAAAGCCGAGATAAGCCAAGCGACTGACAGCAAAGGAAGAAAGCAAGCGGAGATTAGCGACTGAAAGGAAAGGACGGAAGCTGTCGAGGCAATGAAGCACCCAAAGTTTTTGTGCAGTTCCACCAAAATCGAGCATCCCTTTTGGCACATATATTGAGAGAGTGAGATTACTGTAATAGTGGGACTAGTTGATGAAACATACACTAACAAATAAAAGCACCCTCATTATCTTAATGGGTAAAGTTAGCAACATAGTAGTCTTGCTGAAAGAGATGTATTAGTTTATTTAATCGATGCCAATTAGCTCAACTCAACACTCAAAGCATTGCCATTTATCATAGGTTGCAAAACTTAAAAGTGCAAAGATAAAGGAGTTTCTCATGACAGTAGCACGATACAAATAGAGATGACATCAAACTAATATGGATGAAGGCCTTAGGCCCGTACCAACCTGAGAAAAAAAAGCTTATTCATGTAGTCCCATAAGATGATAAAGCACTCACTTGCATCACACAATAGTATATATTTTTGTGCACTTCAAATGTATGGTTGAAATCACTCTTGTTTACCAGTGCTGAGATTATATCGAAAGATTATCAAGAACTTCCAGCAGAGTTAAAGCACTGGTTGGGATACAGTTCATTGTATTGTCTTGTGTAGTTCCACTAAAATGTATGATTGGCACAACATGATCCCTGTTTGCACAAGTAGGAAAAAGGTGAAACCTTCATTAGCTGAGTGAGAAAGGATAGGAAGACATTAGCATATTACTCAAATAGTAGCATCAAATTCATGATGGACAATACGCAAAACATTGCCTCATTGAACCAATGGCAATAAATTGACATGCAAAACAATAGCACTATTATGTCATGACACTAATAATATTCCCTCCCTGCTCCACCACATGATTCACCTCCATAGACAAACATTCACATGTACATGATTCAGCATAGGGTCCTACTAAATATTTGTTTAACTCCAACAGGAAAATTAGGCAGTAATAAATTATAGTGGTACTTAAGTACTCCTAATTAATTAAGTGAGACAGCAGAAGTGGAAGGGCTCCCTGGAGGATCGTCTCACATGTAAGGTAGTCATTGCCGGATCCCTTGAATGGCCTCGACTGAGGCCTCTGGCTTCAGCAAGATTGCTTTGGCACTGTTTATTCTTCTTCTTCTTCCTCCTCTTCATGCTCTGTTTCTCTTTCTCCTCACCAGTTGGTGAAACCAAGTACATGATTGGCCTTCTAATTCAGAATTGGTTTTGTCAGTGAGGGAGTACAAGTGTACTAGTAAAAAACAGCATTATTTTCTCATGGCAGTCGGAAAATAGAGATGAACACATGCATTAAATATCATTCTTACCTAATGGAAGGTTATGGCGCCAATATGGATGATGAGGATTGGAACACAGATCTCCCTTTGTGGAGTTCCACCAAAATGAACCAACTGTTCCATTCTGACATTCCAGTTAAACAGCACAAAAGTCACTTCTTTTAAGAAGAGTTTTGTGCAGTGCACCAAAAGGTCACAATAGCAACCAGGTGAATTGGATATCCCTGTTTGCACAAAAAGGCACAGAGGAAACATTCAGAGTCTCAAATAATTACAGGCAGAAACATTTGGCTAAACTTGTCAGAGTCTCAAACAATTACAGGCAAAAATAGTGGCATGGCTTCATTTTTACCAGGGAAATTATATTAAGAACAACTAAGGTTGCGTTCGGTTCACAGGTTTGGTGCAGGATTTTCGTAGGAACACAATTCCTACGGTATTCTTTCCCTTCCAACCGTTCGGAACATGGGAAAGGTGATTAGTGTTTCATAGGAAAGCTGGTGCAGTAGTACTGATTCCATAGGATTAGAAACATCCACGCGCTGCTCATTTTTTAGCGGAAGCCGAGGCGGCGCTTCGCTGCCATGCGTTAGACAAAGGTTGCTTTGTCTGTGTTTGCCGGAATGAAAAAATCAACCTATGTGTGGTACGTGAGGTGAGGACAAGAGTAGTCACTGTGCAGCTGAATAAACAAATAGCATCTCATACTGCCAAGCATGCTACTCTAAAAAACGAATCTGTACATTCTGTAGTCCATCCGAACACATTCTCTTGAGAGTTTCCTCTGGTTCGCTGTTCCATAGTTTTATACCTACATTCCTTTCCTATTCCTCTATTTTCATGAAGATCTATGTTTTACGCCCTTTATTCCGACCGAGCCTAAATATTTGGTATAAGGGCATGGGACAGTGGGTGCACTAGCAGTACAACACCATGTACGTAAACAGGGGCATAAAGTGGTGATTCATAGTTTGTTGCCCCGAGAAACAAACATCCAAGAAACACATCTGGGTTGGTCCAATTTTTGTTCACTCTAGCCACCTACTCCTATGTGTGGATAGCAAATCTAGTCCTGGTCATACCACTGTGTACAGCGGTACCCCTATATTTCCCTTTTCGACCAAGAGACTGGTTGGATGACCAGTCTGTACTACTTTCACCCCCTTTCCTTCCTGTTTGTACCAAGTCCGATGTACATACTAAATTCCCCCACCCCCACTTTATTTCTTGTTTGAACCAAGTACTCCCTACGTCCGATTACTTGTCATCAAAATGGATGTGTCTAGAACTAAAATACATATAGATACATCCATTTCAATGACAAGTATTTTCTTGAACGGAGAGTACAAGATTCGACTCCATGAAGTAGCTTTACCTCTAACAATAGAAGAAGAAAATAGGTGACGTTGGACCATCCGATCGAGAGGGGCTAAGAGGTAGAAAATGATGCACATGCAGCGACGTAGCGAGATGGGGAAGTAGAGGGCGGTTTCGAACGAAGATATACCTGAAGGTCGTCGGGATGTGGATAGGTGGGCGGCGGGAGGCCGGATCCACCCACAGGCAACAACGAAGGGATCGGAGGACCTCCTGCGCCGGCGCTCGACCAGAGATAACGGTGTGGCCGGCAGTGGGTCTCCTCCCTCGCTGTCAACGACGTCCTAAACGCTACCCCTCCTCCCCTTCACCGGCGGAGGGGGATACGTCCGGATGTGTAACCAGCGGTGAGGATAGAAAGCCAGTGTTTTTTGAAGGGAGAAAGATAGTGTTACTACCCCTATCTTGTTTAGATCTGGAGAGGATGAGAGCATGTGAATAGAGCAACCCTAGCAAGCAAGCGCGGAGGGTCCAGCCTATATATAAGTAGTGGGGTAGTTTTCCTTTTTCACTCCATCAAAACAATCGTTTAAAATTGTGTACTACTACATGCCAGGTCGCGGTTTTTTTTAGTTGTTGATTGTTTTTTGAGATAGCTACCCGCTTGTTCCAAATGGTGTCACGGTGTGCCAGGTCGCACCTTGTATCGTTCAAGTCTGGTACTACAAGTCCCTCCATTAAATGAACAACCACCCCTCGTAAAATTGTGAACAAGCCCATGGCTAAAATTAGCGGAAACGTGGGTTGCCCCAACATGCATTATTATTTATATTTTCTACTCCCTCCGTTCCTAAATATAAGTCTTTTTTATTAGCCACACCTAAGACAAGAATTCTTTTATTAGCAGTGAACCCCACATGTCATAGACACAAAAATTGTGGCAAAATTCCCTTAGGCAAGCCAAAGTGTGTCTAACAATTTGAGCAACTCAGGTTAGGCAAGTGTGGCAAGTGTGGGAAACATAATGTGGCAACATAAGACAAACATAGTCACAATCCAAACAGCCCCGTAATTTTTTGTGACATGCATGAAAATTTGGTTAGTTAAATTTATAGTAAAAATTTGGCAAGGTGCATCAAATCAACACATGCAAGTATCAAAAGGAAAGTCACAGCATGCATGCATGCGTTGTACTCCCTCCATTTCCAAATATAAGTTTTTTTAGAGATTGCAACAAGTGACTACATACGAAGCAGAATATGTCTACTCCTACATACGAAGTAGCCCATTTGAAATGTGTAAAAAGACTTTTATCGAGTGCAGTGCTTTGATGTGTCGCGTCAACTCGTACAAGACCGAGAAATTTGATTACTACGACGCCCTCTCCCTCGCGGACTGAGCTCCGGTGCCTTAACTGCACCTGCCTTTGGTTGCATGACAGGAGGGCCAACCACCTGTTGGGCCCACATCATAGACGCAAAGGCGGAAGCGATAAGTAAACTTTCTACACGCTATCCCTCCCGCACGAGGTGGACGGACATGCAGCGGTGGATTCGATACTGTATAAGTAGGAGTAGCATCATTGTTCGTCTTCTCAAAGAGGCGAAGAGCGAAGCGCAACTCGAACGTGGCAGTTGCGAACGCTCGCGTGGTGCGGTTCCTTGGAGCACGCATATACTAGCCACGCTCTTGCATGAGACAAAATTGCTACTCCCTCCTTCCGGTTTATAGTGCTCAATTCAAAAATCTCACCAATCAATGTAGATGGTGAGTGGTGGAATACAGTTTGTAGTTTTGCAAAAGCACCTAATTAATGCTCTTGTTTTCCTCAAAAAATTATGTTGATCAATGCATTAATTGCAATGCATGCATGCATAAAGTACATGCATTGGTCAAATTTCTCTTAATACTTGCATGCAATGATTTTATGCATGCATAAAGTGTAGTCTAGTCACGGAGTATTTGCCTTTATAGAGATTTCAACAAGTGACTAGACTACATCGTGTGCAGTACCCCCTCCCTTCCGGTTTATAGGGCTCAAATCTCAAATCTCCTGAACCAAGGCATTTTGCGATTGGAGGAATGTATCTCGTACTTTACAAAACTACCCTAATTGAACTCATGCATTAATTATGTAGTTCTCTCATTTTCCTCTCCGCCTTGGTCGCGGTGCACAATATTGAGCACTCCTATTGACTAGCCGCTCTATCTACACGCGGGACATTTCAAAGCATCCGGGCCCGCGTGCCATCAACCAAATCACAGCGAGGTGCTACAATGAGACTCACTGTCACCCGGTGTGGCCGTCATGACCCGTCATATCACAAAAACCACACCTTTACCGGTAGTGGTAAGGTGGCCTCAAGATGGACTGGGACGAAGCAACCATCATTTCACTTTGGGCGCTCGTTCAAGCCCTTTCTTCCCTTTCTTGAAGAAAACCTCACTCCGGGCTACTCACTTCCGCCATTTTTCTTACATGTACCGGCGAAGGAAAGGTGGGCGAATCCATTATGCTGCTATATTTTCATTCCAAGAATCTTCTTTTTGTGAAGCACCGACCGATTCTCACATCCTATTCTTTTCCCGTTTTCATTGCGATTGTGGTTTCCTTTCGATTGCTTTTTGTTTGTCAGTTCATTGATGAATCCTGGAGCACTAGGCAAAGAGTTGCCGGCGGACAACCCACTGGAGACAGCGATCTCCAGGAAGCGAGCACCAACCAACGAGTTGACCATGTTGGCGGGCCAACCCATGGAGACGAAGAACTCCAAGGAACAAGCACTGGCCCAAGAGTTGAGGACGTTGGCGGACGAACACCTCAAAGAAAGTTGGAAGAACAGCAAGGGGCCCACCGTGCCTACCCCAGGAACTCTGATTGCCACCTATGTGAGGCTCAAGACCGAGTTTGAGGAGATAGTCCCTGTTGAGAAGCAGTATTCCGTGGCAAGGTGATGGCCCCCATCGAGGGCGAGGAGATGGCCCCGGAGGATGAGATCCCGGCCGAGCTGCACAAGGTAAAAAATAATGGCTTATTACCATAGTTGTGGTTTTTGATTATTTGCAATGTGCTTGCTAATATGTTAGGGTTGTGCAGGTGCCGGTGGACGTCCTTGATGATTCCAATGTCGTGGCCCGTCCTGTTGGCATCGCCCCGGAGAACGATTCCGATGTCGATGTCCATCCTGTGGACATCGCCCCAGAGATCGATTCCGATGTCGCGGTCAGTCCTGCGGACATCGCCCCAGAAATCGATTCCCATGCTGTTGTCCGTGTTGTGGTCATTGCCCGAGAGATCGATGACAAGAAATAGTTGGTCGCGCTAATCCTTCAGGGTAGTTTGCATTGCCCTGTGTTTAATTACCAGAATGATGCGTGTTTTGAAACCATCTTAGGGCTAGTGCACTGTCTTGTGTGGGCGGATCTTGCTACTTTTCTTTGATAGTGAATCATGCGAACCCTCTCTGAGTTATGGAAACAGATGTATCCTCACCAGCTTTTGATGTAATATATGGCATGCTTAGATGTAAGTTTGAACTGTTTAACATATCAGTAGGGCTTGTTTGATGATTCTTGGTGTTAGTAGTCTAGCTCTTTGTGCGAGCTATAGTACTTGCAAAACACTCACCGAAGAGAAACGTTGGGGCTGATGAGCTCGTGGTACGCTTATACTTATCCCTCGTTGATCGACCAATAGCCCTAGCTCCTAAAATTGTAGGCTTAGCGATCGATCAGACAATAGTCGACATACATTCAGGCCTCATTTGGTTCATTGGGTAGGAAAATCGTAGCAAAAGTACAGAGAACGTGCAACACAAAATCATAGCAGTGCAGAGACGTACTCCCTCCGTTCCAAAATAGATGACCTAGACGGGCTAGTTTGGCCTAGGGGGTTTCAGTGATATGACGTGGTACAGTGTCGTCCAGTCTTCGCGTGTGGTAGCAGGATTGCGGATACTGTAAGTTTTCTTGAAGAAGCAGAATTCAACGAAGTCATGATGGTTCCTTCGTCCGAACAACTTCTGATTGGGAAAGGTTGGGCTCTTGAGACGACTGGGGTAGACCAGGATAATTTTGTGCATGGCAGGTGGACCACGATGGTCGACGTCCCACATGTCGGCGAATGAAAGTATTCTTTCCGATATAGAGGATGAGCAACAAGTATTCATTGTTTATTTTTGATGAAAGCTATTGTCTCCACTGTTACGAAGGAGGAATGTGAAACACGGCAGCCCAGTGAACTTGGCATGTGCACCACTCCCTCCTTCCTCATGTAATGCACAGGTTACAGCTGTTTCTCACTTTCTCTCTATCTATTTCCTCTCAAATGTTTTTTACCTTTCTTTTTTTTAAGACACAATTGTTTTTATGCCTTTTTTAGAATTATTTTTTTATACCTAGGAGCACGTGTAGAGACGGGCTCTTGCAGAGCCCACTCCTTGACTTTGTCAATGCCTCTCTCTCCTCCACATAAGGAGTACTATGCATGCATGCGGCGGGCAGCTGGCGTCTTGAGGGGCCAGGGCGGTGAGAGCGGGCTCCGGAAGCGGTCCGGACTCCAGCATGGCCCACCTCACATTATCACCATATATTTCTTGGAGTCCGTGCGCAGCGGGCGGGCGATCTCTTCTCCCTCCCCCGTTTCTCTCTTCTCAGCCCGGCCTTGCTTGAGCGATTAGATTTCGCTATCAATGGTTTATTCAATTACGGCCCCACATGTCGGTGAAATTGCAAGACAACGCGTGTCCCCTCTGGTGAGCGGCGTGCGAGCCGTCTTGTCGGGGTTGCGGCCAGCGTCTGAGTCGTAAGTGTGCCGCCTTTTCCTTTAGAACTTGCGAAGCGTAACATTTTCGCGCGATCGATCGATAGAAATCCAGAACAAAATGACGAGGGCGGTGCTTTCCCGATCGTTACGCGGGCTACTTCGAGTGATATGACGTGCTACAGTGCCGTCCACTTGCTCCATTTTTATGTAAGCAAGAGTTTACACTCTTACGCGGGAGGAGTGCGAAACACCATGGATCTGATTTTGATCGAGGGATAACTGTTCCCTGCCAAATAATGGATGATTGTTAGCGATTATAGCATGATAGTTAGGGCATCTCCGGCGCTGGCCCACAAATTTACACCGCATCTGCCCGAGGACACTGATGGATGCCATCCGATGCTGCCCGCATACCTTTCGACAACTATATGAACTAACCGGACGAAATTCGTGCAAACAAAGCAAATTTCAAATTGACCGGATGAAATTCATTACATTTCGAGAACTTTTCCTATAAACTAGATGAAATTCATTACATATTTCGCACAAACCGTACTAAAACCCATCAGAAACCTAATCTAAACGATCGCCGGGCCCCGACCACCATGTCCGGCCATGAACCAGAGAAAGCCGGCCATTGCCTTTGCCGCCTCCTTATCCGCCTCAATAACCTCCTCCTCCGAAGCACAAGGTTATGAAGATTTCCGCCTCCACGTCGCCATCAAGCGGCTAATCGGCCGTCGATTTTTATCCCACCAAGCTTGGCGTCGACTGACTGGAGGAGCGATGGCCTTCCTAGGACCAGAGCAGTGGCGACCTACCGTGTACTACTCTTCCTCGCTGCCGGCTGCGCCCAGACGCCTGGCCGCCGGCTTGGTCGTGGCGGTGGAGGGCGGCCGGGGGGAGCCGGCGATCTCCTTCGTCTGCTCCTGCGAACGTCCAAGAGAGCTTTGGAGCGCGCCCGGAGCGGAGCCACCGATGTCCTTCGTCTGCTCCTGCGAAAGTACGTCCAAGAGATCTTTGGAGTGCCGGAGGCCATGGTTGGAGTGGTGCCAACAAAAGGAAGGGACCGGAGGAGAATGAGTGTGGGTCTTTGGCTATGGCTGGGAGCTGGGGCTCAAGTTAATATAGTGGGCGAATGGCAATGAGTCGCGGCAGACAGATGGACGGCTGGCAGTGGAGTAGGTTCGTCGGTAGCCGTGTTGTCATTAACGCGGAGCAGTCGCTTGCACCAGGATGCCGCGTGAGTGGCGCTCTCTCGGCCGGCGCGCTGCTGCAATGCCGGCGCGAGTGAGAGGTCGCGTCGGGCGTGAATGCAGGCGCTGCTTCAGTGACTTAACCGCAGGTGCGTTGTCTCACTAACATGTGGGCCCAACGGGCATCAGGCCCGCATGTCAGTGACACACCAACTGCACCTATAGTTAAGGATGGTGAATGTGGCATTGACGTTCTGGAGAGACGGTGATCGTTTCAGGCGGGAAGCGCTCGCTAGCGATGGAAGGGTTTGATGAGGCGAGGCGGTCGACGGCTGGCGTGGTGGTAAAATGTGAAATCATGGATGACGAGCCTTTGAAGCGTATGCGTCACGTATTGACAACCAGGTGTCCATGCAACCGCTCTTGTCGCCAGCTAGCATTCGATGACCACCATTAGACACCACACAACCATACATAACTTATGAATAATGGACGAATCGATCAGACACACACTCGTGTGCAGTGGCACTATGATCGGTTGCTCACGATAGTACATACTCCGCACCATAGTACCCTCTCTAGCTAGGATGTTTTATGGATTGTCGTTGTGATGGACGATATGCATGAGCAAGGCGCCGAGTCACGAGTATGACGGTTGGTGTTGAGCCAGGTGAATACATGCTTGGTGTTCGCGGAGGCCTCCAGCAAACGTCTAAACACCAAGCATGCTACTGGAGATAGTTCTCATTGGGACCACTGAAAAATCACTTTTCTCTCTCCATGAAGTGCATTTATTGTCAATCTAACCCTGTCACCCAAACACCTCTTTGGCTACAGTTAGTTCAGGGTTAGTCATGAGTTAGTCTAACCTCTAGCTAAGTTAGAGTATCAAACAGGAGCAGTATAGGACATGCAAGTTGCTCAAAGCATACAGGCAAATTCGTACGTGAAAGTATTTTTTTTCTTTTTGAAAACGGAACTTGAAAGGAATTTTTTTTAGAATGCTCTTGGCATGTCGCTAACATGTGATAGTTAACCGACCTCAATAGACGGCAGAAAAGCCAGCCCGCCGCACTTTGATAGAGACGAGGAGGGAGAAGCGTCTGAGCTGCTGGATTACTAGAGATAGGTGTCATACGGAAGCCAAGAAATATGGTGATAGCGTGGGTTAGCCATGTACTAGTATGATGTAACTACACTTTGGGCTGCCGTGTTTCGTACTCTTCCGATCCTTTGTGGAGATGATTGGTTAATTTTATATCGCTGAATAATATTAAATATTATGAGTGCAGACGCTCCACCACGAGGTTCCTTGCTCCTTCTCGGTCGTCCGGAATCTATGTTCTTCCACTCTATTTTTTTCGTGAGCTTTGTTCATCCTTTTGCCAACACGCGAGACATCAAGGTGCACGTGTTATGCAAGGATCGTTCCATCTATATGAAGAACACGTGGGACTGGAACTACGAGACGGACATGTACCCGAGGAGTGGACGTCTGAACCTGAGTAATGTAGCGCAGTAAGTGAAGTAGAAAGGCACAAATGGTATGAACATGCATGGCATATAGGGTGTGTTTGGTTGCGTTCTCGACTCAGCATAGGTGTTCCCTCTTCATGCATGCTCAACTCAACACCCATCTTCATGCATGCTTCTAGTGTATTTGTGCTAAACTAGTGTGGACTCATGCACCCTCCATACACTCTACCAAACACCCAAAAGTAGGTCGAGAAGGGAACTCTTAGGCGGCATTTGTCTCTTACTACGTACTACCACTAAATCTTGTACGTGCAATGCACGGTGATGTTATGGAGTACGTGCCTAAGTACTCTACTACTACTATATTAGTTGGAGGCATATATTAACTTTTATATTTGTTTACGTGTATGCCCCGAGATGTTCCAACTAGACGTGTCTTTCTCTCCAGGTCGCACTTTGTATCGTTCATACCACTAAGTACTACTACGTGTGGTCTCCGACCCAGAAGTGGAAGAAGTGGAGACGCTCTACCACGCTATTTGTTTACGCTGGGCTCTACCACGCTGTTCCTGTCCCACTCCTTTCGCTGACGTGTGGGACATCCAACACGTGCCGTGTTTGGCACCCTTCGTCGTAAGAGTTGAAACGCTAGCATTCATCAGAAATAAAAAATAATTATAAATCGGCAGTGATACTATTTTTTGGTTTTTATTTCTTTCTTCACTGACAGGTAGGCCCGCATAGATAGATAGATAAAGAACACGAGCTGATGAGGCGCATGCGGACTGTTTGACTAGTCAAACTGGGCCTATGGCCAGTCTCGACGCGGAGCAGTCGCGTGCCCCGGGAAGGGAGCTCTCTCGGCCGTCGCGCCACTTCAAAGCCGGCGCCAGTGAGAGGTCGCCTCCGCTCTGGCCGGGCATTAATGCGGCATCGACGCCTCGAGGCGACATTGACCGTTTCACACGGGAAGCGCGCGCTGGCAAGGGAGTATAGGTTTTGAACCGTTTTAGGTGTAGTACTGGTAGTTTGCAAAACTACTCAATTATTGCACTCAGTTTCCTAAGAAATTGTGGTAAAAATTGTTACTCCATAGCCCGCTTCCCTTCTTCTTCCTCTTCCACCGCTCGTGCACGTCCGCGGGAAGCGACCGGTCAACCCTTATATAGGAGTGCTAGCACAAAAAGATGCATGCATGACCACTAAAATATCCATATTAAAGCGCCCGCTCACGGAAGTATGGCGTATGTTGTTACCTTCGGCCGCCCATGGCTCTTTGGGCGGTGACCAAAGAAAGAGGCGGCGGGAGGAATGAACGCAGCTACTGTTTGGGTTCGCTTCGGCTTAAATAAATGCGCAGCATCACGTGTACCAGCGGGTGCACAAATTATAACATACTCGTGTCGACTTAAGTGGGTGTCACGTGGCGGGTGTGTGTGAGAGAGAGATTCTGAGAGACAGTGCGTGTGTGCGACTCTACTCTTCGGACATGTACTCAACCTTTTGCATCGGGATATAAGTATAATGGTATTTACTTTAGCTAGTGATTTACGTGGCCATGTTAACGTGGTTGTGTCAAAAAAATGTCACTTCACCTTTCGTGATTTGCGTTATATAATTACAAGCAAGATTCTCATGCATGTCACGGAACATCAATATGCATTTTTTTACAAAAGACCTGTTGTGATTGACCCATGCAGGAGTAATCCCATGTGTAAAAACTAATGATATCTCGAGAATTTTATAGGAAAACTGGTATCTCGAGAATGTCATCGAAAAAATGAAAGATGAGAGATAAGGCAAGGAGGAGTGGAGCGTGGTGGTGGTGGTGGTGAATGGGCGGAGGCATGGGGATGGGCCAGGCGCCCGGCGGTGTAGCGGCCACCATGCATGCTAGATTTGTTCCAAAGACTTATTCCTTTTTTAATTGCTGAGCAATGAGGTTGCGGGAGATAATGATGTGGAGAGAGGTGCGGTTATCTTTTGTAAAATTATCGTAGTTTGCTTTCTATCCGTCAGATATATATCATACGGCCTGTATTACAAGACGGCAGGCACACCATCATCGCCAACTCGTTTTTTTATAACGGTACAGATGATAAGTTTGCTGACTAATAAAGTAAAGTGGAATTTGTCCATGTTATGCAAGTAAATAAAGGTGATTGTTTATCATACGGGTAAGGATGGATGAAGGGTGGTAGGAACAAATGCTCCGCCTAGAGCATGTGTGTGTGAGATGGAGTCTTAGTGTGTGTGTGGGGTGTGTGTGTGTGTGTGTGTGTGAGAGAGAGAGAGAGAGATAGAGGAGAGAGAGATGGAGTCTTAGTTTGTGTGTGTGTGAGAGAGAGAGAGATGGAGTCTAAGTGTGTGTGGGGGGTGCGTGCATGCGTGCGTGTGTGTGTGTGTGTGTGTGTGTTTGTTTGTGTGTGAGAGAGAGAGAGAGATGGAGTCTTAGTGTGTGTGGGGGGGTGTGCGTGTGTGTGTGTGTGTGTGTGCGTGCGTGCGTGTGCGTGTGTGTCGCGGGGTCCTCTGTGGCAGATGTAATTTAAGTGTGCATGGCTTCATCATAGAGAGGTGATGTGTATGGAAGAGGCCACCAACGATGGGGTGCGAGAGAGAAAATGCCCGTAGAGAGGGAAGAGAAGGTGCGTCTTGGCGTGAGAGGAGTCGACATCGAGAGAACGTGTTTGTTCGAGAGACACCGAGGAAGACTACTATATATCGATGGTGCATATGTAGGCGGGAATTAAACAAAGGGATGGTCTTATTGGTTTCGGGGATATAGGGGATGAGTGAGAGGCGCGGGGGTGGGGAGCTAGTAGGAGATTGTTAAGTGTGAGTGTGTGTTTTACCCATCCAGGCGGAAGTTATATGCACAAAAGAGGAGAACGATTCGATGTGGCGTTAGATTGAGGGTAATTAACTATGTATGGAGACATAGAGACCTTGAACGTGCATGTGTGAGAGGTATACATGTATACGTGGGATGTGTGTGTGCGCGCGCGCATGATCGAGATAAAAGAAAGAAGACATAAGTCATAAGATCAACAACATGGGAGAGACGGATCGATATGACAATATGCATGCATGTGAGAATGCAGTGAAGAAGGCCCGACACTTGAGCATGTGTTTTTGTCTTTAAGAGATAGTGGCGTGGGCTGGAGCATGCATCTATGGCGGCGAGAGGGTGAGGCTAGCGATTGTGCAAAAGAGATCAACCTATAAATGCATATGCATGGAGAGACATATATAGTGTGGGTGATAGGAAGCAAGACTCCGTGCGAGAAAGAAATGTTGACGGAGAAACTACAGATAGATACAGAGATGGAGATGCTAGCTAGAGGGACATCCGCTAGTTTGGGTGTTGGAGATGACCGTCAGGTGGTTCAAAGGGTGAAGTTATATATGTGTGTGAGAGGGTACTTGACTGCATGTAGAGAGAAACATATGTAGTGTGCATGATAGGAATCAAGAGTGAGGGTGAGAAAGAAGGTTGATGGAGAAACAGATAAATAAAAAGATAAAGATGCTAGCTAGTGTGCGTTAGAGATAGGAGTCGAGTAGATCAGAAGGCTGGGTTATGTGTGTGGGTGTGAGAGAGATAGAGAGAGGGTGCGTGTGAGTCACATACAAACAGATATCAGAGAGAAATGAGATCCAGAGAGACGGAGTTTTGTGTCTCATGAGAGAGAAAGATATTTCTAGCAGTGATAGCTAGAGAGACATATGAGGGAATGCAAGATATCTCTAGGGAGAGAGGGTGTGTGTGGCGACAGACAAGAGAACAATGGAGAAATATGAGACCACAGGAGACAGAGTTTGTGTTTGTGTGTGAGAAAGAGATATTGAAGAGGAAGAGTCGTAGGTTCTCATATCTAAGGAGCGAAAGACATCTCTGTATGAGGGGTGTCTTGAGTGGCACACATGGGAATAGTAGAGAGAAATGAGACCCCGGAGACAAAGTTTTGTGTTTGTGTGAGCGAAAGAGATTCCACATGGAGAATCATAGTTAGAGACACATAGCGAGGGGCGAGATATACTTAGAGAGAGAGTGATGAAGGTCGAGGGGAGAGCACCGTCGGTGTGTTACAAAGATAAAAGATCATTGTCAACATACTGTAGCACGAGAGATACGAGAGATGATGAGCAACTTATAGGTCCAGAGAGATAGTCCTATATAAGCATGAGTGATCGCTATATGAGACGAATATCTGGATTAAAGGGGATTCAAATATTTAAACTGGAGATCACGACATCGACAATATCATAACGCAAATTGGTGTATCAAACATGCATATTCATTTGAATTTGGGCACACGTGTAATGTTATATAGTTTATCAATACTGGTGATCCATAGATTCTTTAATTACAAACAATGCATGGTTTATATGCAATTAATGTCTAAACGGGGTTACACTATATGTTGCGTGTGTGAAACACATTATACATGTATGAGAAGTAAAAAAAACCCGCATGAAACACACATTAATTGGAGACAGTTAGCGAGGAATGCATACATTGGATTTCAACATAAAGTGGTTTCAAATATTTGAAAATCCAAATTGATTGATACAACCTTAAGAATCTGAGATCATGCCATTTGTAAACCATATTTATGTATAAATGGTGTTGTGCTTTTGAAAGTATATATAAAAAACGATGTATATAGAATGTAATTCCAATTGAAAATGGATCCCGCCCCAAAAAAATAGAATACAAACGGGATTCGAATTGAGTTGGCACGGTAAACGTGCACTCTGCAAAATTTGAAAGAAGCAGGAAAAGTCGCAAAGAATCACCGAAACCAAAATCTGCGAGATAGAAATCACTACTGCCTATCCCTGCCACGCAAAGCCTATCTGCTGGATTTCTATAGGTTTCGATAGGGATAGGTTTGTAATTTCACCCAAACGTGACGTAACCGCCTCTCACCCGGATTCATACACGGTGGGCACCAAAACACAGTGTGTCCTCGGCCGAAATCGATTCCCTCCCCGATTCATATTCATACACGGTGGGCGCCAAAAACAAATTCTCGTCGGCAAATATTTGGTGTATGCGAGATTACCGTCCTATCCCCAACCGACTAATGTTGCTGTGATGTAGTAGAAATTTGAAACGGGGGCTAAGTTTGTAAATTACCTTGCATTTGAGACAAGCGCACCCTGACTACATGGTTCCAACCTTCCTCTCTACCTCCCATTTCCCCATTCGTACTCCGTGGGCGCCAAAACACCCTCTCCACCCCACCCTCCTCTGTTCGCCGCCGTCCGCCACCCCATCCACCACCGTCCTCCTCCACCATCCAGGAGTTGATACCCCGACGCCGCCGTTCATTACAAGAGATCGACCTCTCTCATCCACGCCTTCGGACCGGGATCCTTGCATCCCGTCCTCTCGCTTCATCCCTGCCGTCGTCCACCTTGACGGCGCCGCTCCTATGACGGTCTCGTCCACTGCGCCCCACCGCCACCGTCTACCCTCCTAGATCTACTTCCACGCCGCTGAGAGCCATCACTACCGCAAAGACTCAAATTCTCGGCAGATGCGTACAGCGCCGCACTGAGGCGGTACTCTTTCAGATGTCTGCTCAACTTATTTATCACAAAGAAGAAAATAGATCGTCCTTTGCTTTACTCGATTTCTTGTCTTGGTTGCGAAGTTTCCTTTGTCCGGTTTGCACCTTCAGATCCGCCATGGCACGCTCAACACTATACTCCCAATGCTTATGGTTTTCCCCTTTTATATTCCACACTAGTTAAATCACAGTAGACTAAATTTCAAAATTGGGTCAGTCGATTTTTCAGAGCTCGCCAGAGTTCGCCGATGCGATCGAAGGGGCTCGGGTGGTTGTGGGGCCTCGCCGAATGAAGATAACGCGATGCGGGTGGGGGTTGGGGCGTGGGTGGGGGTGGGGGTGGCGGAGGAACACAGGCGGTGGGGGGCGGTGGTCCGGTCGGCGGCCCGTGCGGTGTTCTGTATGGGAAGAATCAGAGACGAGGAAGAAGTAGGGTTATGAGGCGTGGGATCTTCATCCAACCGCTTTGAAATGGTCGAGAGACAAGTGGGAGTTGCATTCTTAATGCGCTCTGGTTCATCATGTGTGGGCACTGCGCAACCAACATTTTATTATCCAAAATCTGCTTGCTCTTCTTTACCATGTTCCTCTTCCGTTCTTCTTTAATATGTACTCTCTCCGTTCCTAAATACATGTCTTTGTATAGATTCCACCATGCACTACATATGGAGCAAAATGGGTGAATCTACACTCTAAAATGTATCTGGATACATCTGTATGTGATCCATAGTGGAAATCTCTACCAAGACTTATATTTTGGAACGGAGGGAGTATGCTAGTAGTCTGATATGTTCCTTGTACTGAAGATGAGCATGGACATTTGCGATGTAGAGGTCTATACGATTCGGTTGTGATGGACACTTTGAGCCTCTTTGATTCGTAGGATCTTGTAAACATAGGAATAGGATTTGTAGTGGCCTGCCCACTTGAATCCTATAAGAATAGCAAGGAAATGCGGGGAGATGTGTAGCGACCCGACCCGAATGGATCAAGTCTCTGTGCTTAAGTGTCATCCCTGGATCGGTATACTGACACACACAGTACTCAAGGATTTATAACAGAGGTAAATCACATGTATAAGTAACGTAAATACTATTACATCAATCCAAATATAGCGGAAGTAACAAGGTTGTGGATTCCCATCAACACCAACGGCAAAGTTGAGTGTAGAAATCGTAACCCTAACGTATCACTTACTGTAAATGCAGAAAAGTCTGCAACATGAAACGTTGCAGCCCGAAAACAATTGACACATGGAATATGCGGCAATGTAACACATAGAGAGTAATGAAAGAATAAGCTATACTACATGCATATATGGCTGGTGGAAAGCTCTATGGTTACAGTTTTTGCGAAAAGCCAATTTTTCCCTACTGCAAAGGAATAAATTTAATTAACTATCATGGTGGTTGTTGAACATTGAGAATGGTTAACAGCATCCTCAATCCCAATTAAAAGTACTCATTAACAACCCAACAATATTAATTAGAGTAACATGATGAGATCAACAGGATAATCCAAGTACTAGATACTCAAGATGTCCATAACCGGGGACACGGCTAACCATGATTAGTTTATACACTCTGCAGAGGTTTGTGCACTTTTCCCCACAAGACTCGATCGCCTCCGTTTGATTTCTTGCACTACATGATGTTTGAGGAACGGATGACCGAGACATAGTCTTTCAGAAGCGCTAGCACCTTACATGTGGGTAGACCGTACCAACCTACAACCCCGACATCTGCTAGTCTACCCGTAAGAGTTCGCACAACTTAATCAACTATGCCAGAGCCCATAATGGCTTGTGGCTGCACACGGAAGTTTCTAGTTTGAATAATCTCATGATCCCTTTGAGCACAGGTGGCGGTCCGAAGAAATACATGCAAGTCCTGATAGAAACCAGGTGCCTCAATCCACCCAGATGTGTGTTTAAGTTGCCACCTTAAGTAAACCATTAAATAACGATCTCACATCTGTCATGGATACACTCACCCAATCCATTTCTACTAGCATAGCATAGGATAATAAGCAAACGTAGAAGTAACTCCCAATGGTTTGGTAATAAAACAGGTAATAGGTACTACCTCAACTACTTCCCATAACCCACAATTTAATTAGATCCTAATCATGCAAGTGTTTGAGGATAGATCTAATGCATAAAAACTGGATATGAGAAGAGGTATGATCAAAGTGTTACTTGCCTGCAATGTTGATGAAGGTGATTCGCACTCAAAACTCTTGGTAGGTCTATTCGTCACACTCCAGTAAATCTATCGTAAGCAATCAATAGTAACCACACATAAGCAATCACTCAAAAGATCGGAAAGAACGAAGAAAAACGATTCAGAAAACATCAAAACCAAGCAAATAACTCTTGCAACATAAAAAAAAAATTAACAGTACCAAAATTATATGCATTTGGCCTTATCAGAAATTTTAGGTCAAGAGCTTCGATTTGCAAAAAGAATCAACTAAATCGGAGTTATAAAACTCAAGTTATGATCAAACGAAGTTTGAATACAAATCTGATCTAATTCAAATTTTAAACTTTTCAAAAACATGTTTAAGTTATTTTACTGGATAGAGGGGATCATAACGAAGACTTGAGCGTTGGTTTCGTTGAATTTGGATAAACGAGTAAAAAGTTATGGTCATTTGAAGATTAGGGACTAATCTGTAAAAGAAATATTCACGGATGGGTCCCTGACCGAAAATAACAGCAAAAGAAAAAGGCTAAAAAGCGAACGTTCGTTAACGAACACTAGCGAATGAACCGTTCGCTGAGAAGACCTAACCAGCGAACGTCCATTACTTAAAGAAAAACGGTTAAAAAACAACTAAACCTAATCTCAGCCCTAGATCTAGGATCGGACGGACGGGGCGGAGCGGCGGCTTACCGTGGCGGTTGACGGCACCGGCGATGAGGAAGACGGCGGCGGCGGCTTCGGTGTTGAACGGAGAAGCGGCCCTAGTGGTCGGCGGCGTCGGCGAAGTGGCTGGGGAGGTGCGGCGCGACGAGGGAAAGACATTGGCGGCGTCGGTGCTTGGCGAGGGGGCGGAACGGGACGCGGCGGCGGCGGATCTCGTCGACGGCGGCGACGACGAGATGCGGTCGAGGGCGGCGCGAGGCGAGGAGAGAGAGAGAGAGGCGGCGGGGCCGGCGCATTTATAGGGGAGGGGTGGCCTCGGGAGGCGTGCGGAAGGGGGCACGGAGGACGCGCAGTCCGGCCGGACTCTGGCGGCGGCGCTCCCTGCGAAGTCGGTCTCCTGCGAAAGATCGGGACTGACCTGGTGGGCAAGCGGCGTTGGGCTGGGCTTCGCCCGATCGGTCCAAGAGTTTTTAACATTTTGTCAGACAAAATAAAAAAAACAGAATAAAAAAATATATTATATAGGCATATAATATATCAAAATTTTCAGAAAAAGATTTCCTCCACGATGAACATTATTCTAGCTTCAAATAAAATACACAAAAATTCAAATAAACCAAACAGTGCTACTGACCTATTTAAAACCCAATAAAATCATTTTAAAAATACCAAAATGGTTTCAAATTTATTTCTCTCCGTTTTTCTGATGTAGGGAATCATGTTACCCTATTTTCCATTTATTTTATTTTTGGAGAAAAATAATTTGAATAAAACTCATATAACTCCAAACTGAAAATTAAATTCAAAAGAACTTTGAATTTAATTCTTTGAAACTCCCAACTCACATTTCATATTTTTTGAAGAAGTCATTTTATCTTCGCTCGTGAAAATCATTGAGTTGCATAAAGTTCCAGAATTGGAAATATTTTCCAAATGAAATTCAAATATTTTCAACACCTTGTCATTTAAATAAATGGAAGAAGTCATGTCATCTTCTCTCCATGGTTTTGTGATGAAAAGAATTTGAATTCCCGAAGATCATAAAAGCAAAAATGAAAGTTTGGGAAAGTCCTTTTATTCCCTCTCATTTAACTTTCAAAAAGTTTCAAATTCACTCACTTTCAGTCAATCAATCAAACAATCAATCAAAACTATCTATTTAATATAACATTCCAAAATTTAGAATTTTGGGATGTTACAAAACTACCACCCTTAAAAGGAATCTCGTCCACGAGATTCGGAGAGGCTAGAAAGAAATAGGTTAGGATTTGGGGGTCTTCTCAAAAATCCATCGATCGTCTCCGGGGTCTCGGATGCTACCACCCTTAAAAGCATGGTTATGGTTCCATCAAAACTCATATACTACATCCTTATTGTTGGCAGTGTCGATCTTCTCAGATCCTCTGGATAATTACTTCTCTGGGCTCTTCCGGTAGCGGCATAACCTTTTCCTCAATCTCTTCTATCCGTTTTATCTTGGTAAGGTTATTCCGAGACTGGATCTTCTTAGCTGACGGGTCTGGCGCCAATTCTAAACAACTATCGATATCTCATGGTGGTCATCAATTTATGGTTTCTCCTACAGAAAACGGTTGGCAACAACTTCCATGTACAAGGGAAAAAATTCTTATACCATTCTAAGGTTTAAACAGGGTTTTGATTGTCGTCTATAGGTAAGTCACTCAGATTTACCATCCCATATAGCAAAGCGAATAATAAGAGTAAGTCGGTATGGTGATCAATCCATCCCGCACCCAAATCATTACCTTGTACATGGTTTAGCGAATCTCGCATTCTAACACTCGATCATCCTCACAAGCATTGCAGAATTTCTCTTGTCGACGAACCAAGTTCGGAAAATCCATTGATTCTGCAAGCCAAACAAACATCTACCGTTCCTTAACAACTCTCAGGTTTTGCGTAAACTCCTATAAGATCGTCTATCGATAAAATCGTAACTTCTACTAGGGTTTTTCCTTCAGCCAGAGTGTGCTTGCTTCTTGGCAGGTCCTGGGCCTGTGGGTTATGGCCCATCTCATCACTTATAATCCTTGAACACATCATCTGGGCAACTGATCATTATTCCAACTTCCAACTTCCTAGTATTCTTAAATCCATCCAATTGTATTGTCTTCCTTCCTTCTATTGGCACCAAACTAGGACATGATTACTCAGACTCATCATGGAATTTACCTTGATCCATATTTCCAACATCATACCTCCTTTATATCCGATAGTAATTCATATCTTCATCCTCGTGAAATGTCCCACATACAGAGATAAAAACTCATACTTATGAAGTCCATACTTCACTTCGTGGAGCATCATTATCCTTTCCAGGGTCGAGCATCCTTACAGGGGAATATTGGCCATCTCTGCATGGCACTTCTTCAACTGGGAAACGTGAAACACATAGTGAACGCCTCGATCCTTCGGTGACTCCAACTTGTTGGTAACTTCTCCCATACGCTCCAAAACTCAGTATGGTCCTACAAATCTCGGGGCTAACTTTACCTTTACTCCAAATCGTTTAACTCCTCGCAGAGGGGACACATGAAGACATGCTCTGTCTCCAATTTTCTAGACTACCTCCTTGCGTTTTTTGAGTCTGCATAACTCTTATGCCTGGACTGAGCTACCTTCAGTCTATCTCGAATCCACTTAACATTCTCGTCTGAATCCTTGATCACATTTGGTCCAAACAACTGACGGTCTCCAACTTCATCCCACATCAACGGTGTCTGGCTCCTTCTCCCATACAAAGCTTCACAAGGGGCCATCTTCAAACTAGCTGGGTAACTGTTGTTGTATGAGAACTCCGCGTAAGGTAGATTATCATCACTACTAGATCCAAAATCTAGCGCACAAGCTCTCAACATGTCCTCCAAAATCTGATTGACTTTCTTGATTTATCCATCTGTCTACGGATGAAAGGTTGTACTGAACTCTAGCCTAGTACCCAAAGTCTGGTGCAGCTGATTCCAAAACTTTGAAGTAAACTGGGTTCCTCTACAACGGTCCTCGGAACTCCATGCAGACATACGATCCTTGTCAAATATATCTTGGCCAACTTCGCACTTGTATAGGTGGTTTTCACTGGGATAAAGTGAGCCACTTTGGTCGAGCAAATCAACTACTACCCAGATAGAATCATATCACGTTCGGGTTCTAGGAAATCCGGTAATGAAATCCATGCCAAGCTTATCCCACTTCCATTCAGGTATTGGCATAGGCTGTAGTAATCCTGCTGGCTTCTGATGCTCTGCTTTTACTCTCTGACATACATCACATACGACTACATACTCGACAATATCCTTCTTCATACCAGTCCACCAGAAATGCTCCTTCAAATCCAAATACATCTTGGTGTTTCCAGGGTGAATCGAGTATGGTGAGTCATGAGCCTCCTGAAGTATTAACTTCCTGATCTCTGCATTATTGGGTACATATACACTATCCTCAAACCATAAGGTGTCGTGCTCATCCTTATGAAAACCTTCGGCCTTTCCTTTGCTCATCCTCTCTTTTATCTCAGTAATCTCTTTGTCATACTTCTGAGCTTCACGAATCTTTCCCAACAATGTAGACTGAACTTCCATTGCTGCAACAAAACCTTTGGGAACAATCTCCAACCGAAGTTCCCTGAGTTCCTCGGCTAACTCCTTTGATAATCCTCTGCTTATGAGGGTATTCATCCTGGTGTTCTTTATGTTCGTGTCCTAGTTCTCCACAAAGCTTGTATGCACAAGGTTTCTTCATATCCTTTCCATAAGGCCTCAATTTCTGGGACACAAACCGAGACTTTAGCAAAGTCAACTTTAACTCTTTCCAAGTGGTTACTCCTTGCAATCCATTGATGGTTTGGTACATCCTCCACCAAGTAGCAGCACCTCTTTCAAAGCATTGAAGAGCTTGCTGGGCCATATCCTTTCCGGCTATAGGGTTATTCTCCATGTGATCCTCCATGTTCTGAATCCATCGGTCTGTCTCCAATTGACTCATCGGTCCAGAAAATACAAGCTCATCTCCATTCAACCTCTATTGGGTCCATGGGTTTTGGGGCGGGATAAGAGAGATAGAGAGGGAATACACACAATACAAACAATAGTTTTGAAAAGACAGATTTTATTGTGGCTATCGGAAAAACATCAAACAAATGACATCTCGCAATCGTCGCATCTAACACAGGTATATAATAGGGATTTGGTCTTCTAAGGGTCAATAAATCTTCAACGTCATCAACTCTTCAAGTCTTGTTCATGTCTCCGATGGCTTCTTCTGATCATGCTTGTCTTTCTCCAGTTCTTTTGCCAGATCATCTCTATTGACGCAAAGTCTCTCATGACATCCTTTAATATTCAGGAGTTGCGTTCCAACTTCGGGATTTCATCATCCTTGGCATGAACCATGGTCCTTCTATCCTTCAATTCCTGACGGATCTCCGGTATCTCGAGGTTTAGCTCCTCCAGCTTGGCTGCTTGCAGCTTCTGGGTCCTGAGTTCTTCACGAAACGCTTCCTTATCAAATACTATTTCTTGTAGGTCCATCTTAAAATCATTGATGTAATACTCCAGATCCCGGTGTTACATCAGCTAGGGTTAAACTGCATCCTTTGCTGATGGGTGCTCCATCAGCCTTCTACCATCAAATCCTTCCATGCATATGCATGCTTAACTCAACACGGTGAAAATAGCATAAGCAAACAATAACATCATGAATATCCATGTTTCTGCTCTTATTATTTTCATGAGCTATCATTCCATAGTTGATATCTCCTGCCTTAGGGTTTTCCTGACAAAACTTTGAGTTACTAACTCTCCATGTTCCGGTCTTACTCCAATACACCTTGATCTCAGGTATTGATAACTTCCATAGTCTGTCAAATTCCATAAGCGTAACCTTCCTAGGTCATACAAATCTGGAAATTCTTCAAAGCCTTCAAAGTCTCCTAGTCTTCGGAGTCTTCACCGTTGTAGTTTCCATTTACACGGTAAAAATCTTCTTCATTCCAATTGGTCTTAGTTGTTCGATATCTTGTACTCCTTGGAGTGGTCTCATCAGTCGAATCTTCGTGGTCAAAAGGGGAAAAGGGGTATGGTCTCACTAAAAGGGAATATTTGAATAAGCTCAGAAGAGAAGAGAGGTAAAAGATCTTTTTGAAAATGAAGTTTAAAGAAAAATCTTTCCTAAGGGCTTGTCAGTTTCTAGGGTCACGTCCTACAGTCAACATGTGCTCTGATACCATCTTGTAGCGACCCGACCCGAATGGATCAAGTCTCTATGCTTAGGTGTCATCCCTGGATCGGTATGCTGACACACACAGTACTCGAGGATTTATAACAGAGGTAAATCACATGTATAAGTAACGTAAATACTATTACCTCAATCCAAATATAGCGGAAGCAACAAGGTTGTGGATTCCCATCAACACCAACGGCAAAGTTGAGTGTAGAAATCATAACCCTAACGTATCACTTACTGTAAATGCGAAAAGTCTGCAACATGAAACGTTGCAGCCCGAAAACGGGTCAGCACATGGAATATGTTGGCAATGTAACACATAGAGAGTAATGAAAGAATAAGCTATACTACATGCATATATGGCTGGTGGAAAGCTCTATGGTTACAGTTTTTGCGAAAAGCCAATTTTTCCCTACTGCAAAGGAATAAATTTAATTAACTATCATGGTGGTTGTTGAACATTGAGAATGGTTGACAGCATCCTCAATCCCAATTTAAAGTACTCATTAACAATCCAACAATATTAATTAGAGTAACATGATGAGATCAACAGGATAATCCAAGTACTAGATACTCAAGATGTCCATAACCGGGGACACGGCTAACCATGATTAGTTTATACACTCTGCAGAGGTTTGCGCACTTTTCCCCACAAGACTCGATCGCCTCCGTTTGATTTCTCGCACTACATGATGTTTGAGAAACGGATGACCGAGACATAGTCATTCAGAAGCTCTAGCACCTTACAAGTGGGTAGACCGTAACAAACTACAACCCCTACATCAGCTAGTCTACACGTAAGAGTTCGCACAATTTAATCAGCTATGCCAGAGCCCATAATGGCTTGTGGCTGCACGGAAGTTTCTAGTTTGAATAATCTCATGATCCCTTTGAGCACGGGTGGCGGTCCGAAGAAATACGAGGCAAGTCCTGATAGAAACCAGTGCCTCAATCCACCCGGATGTGTGTTTAAGTTGCCACCTTAAGTAAACCATTAAATAACAATCTCACATCATCATGGATACACTCACCCAATCCACGTCTACTAGCATAGCATAGCATAATAAGCAAACGTAGAAGTAACTCCCAAGGGTTTGATAATAAAATGTAATAGGTACTACCTCAACTACTTCCCATAACCCACAATTTAATTAGATCATAATCATGCAAGTGTTTGAGGATAGATCTAATGCATAAAACTGGGTATGAGAAGAGGTATGATCAAAGTGTTACTTGCCTGAAATGTTGATGAAGGTGATTCACAATCAAAACTCTTGGTAGGTCTATTCGTCACACTCCGGTCAATCTATCGTAAGCAATCAATAGTAACCACACATAAGCAATCACTCAAAAGATCGGAAAGAACGAAGCAAAACGAGTCAGAAAACATCAAAACCAAGCAAATAACTCTTGCAACATAAAACAATTTCTAACAGTACCAAAATTATATGAATTTGGCCTTATCAGAAAGTTTAGGTCAAGAGCTTCGATTTGCAAAAAGAATCCACTAAATCGGAGTTATAAAACTCAAGTTATGATCAAACGAAGTTTGAATACAAATCTGATCTAATTCAAATTTTAAACTTTTCAAAAACATGTTTAAGTTGTTTTACTGGATAGAGGGGATCATAACGAAGACGTGAGCGTTGGTTTCGTTGAATTTGGATAAACGAGTAAAAAGTTATGGTCATTTGAAGATTAGGGACTAATCTGTAAAAGAAATATTCACGGATGGGTCCCTGACCGAAAATAACAGAAAAAGAAAAAGGCTAAAAAGCGAACGTTCGTTAACGAACGCTAACGAATGAACCGTTCGCTGAGAAGACCTAACCAGCTAACGTCCATTACTTAAAGAAAAACGGTTAAAAAAACAACTAAACCTAATCTCAGCCCTAGATCTAGGATCGGACGGACGGGACGGAGCGGCGGCTTACCGCGGCGGTTGATGGCGCCGGCGATGAGGAAGACGGCAGAGGCGGCTTCCGTGTTGAAACGGGAAGCGGCCCTGGTGGTCGGCGGCGTCGGCGAAGTGGCTGGGAAGGTGCGGCGCGACGAGGGGAAGACATTGGCGGTGTCAGCGCTTGGCGAGGGGGCGGAACGGGACGCGGCGGCGGCGGATCTCGTCGACGGCGGCGACGGGGAGACGCAGTCGAGAACGCCGCGAGGCGAGGAGAGAGAGAGGCGGCGGGGCCGGCGCATTTGTAGGGGAGGGGTGGCCTCGGGAGGCGTGGGAAGGGGGCACGGAGGACGCGGAGTACGGCCGGACTACGGCGGCGGCGCTCCCGTCTTGAGTCGGTCTCCTGGGAGATCGGGACGACCGGGTGGGCAGCCTTGATGTTGTTGGCTGGGCTTGACCCGGTCGGTCCAGAAGAGTTTTTTAAAACATTTTCTCAGACAAAATAAAAAAAGAATAAAACAAATATATTATATAGGCATATAATATATGAAAATTTTCAGAAAAAGATTTCCTACACGATGAACATTATTCTAGCTTCAAATAAAATACAAAAAAATTCAAATAAACCAAACAGTGCTACTGACCTATTTAAAACCCAATAAAATCATTTTAAAAATACCAAAATGGTTTCAAATTTATTTCTCTCCATTTTTCTGATGTAGGGAATCATGTTACCCTATTTTCCACTTATTTTATTTTTGGAGAAAAATAATTTGAATAAAACTTAAATAACTCCAAATTGAAAATTAAATTCAAAAGAACTTTGAATTTAATTCTTTGAAACTCCCAACTCATATTTCATATGTTTTGAAGAAGTCATTTTATCTTCGCCGTGAAAATCATTGAGTTGCATAAAGTTCCGAATTGGAAATATTTTCCAAATGAAATTCAAATATTTTCAACACCTTGTCATTTAAATAAATGAAAGAAGTCATGTCATCTTCTCTCCAGGGTTTTGTGATGAAAAGAATTTGAATTCCCGAAGATCATAAAAGCAAAAATGAAAGTTTGGGAAAGTCCTTTTATTCCCTCTCATTTAACTTTCAAAAAATTTCAAATTCACTCACTTTCAGTCAATCAATCAAACAATCAATCAAAACTATCTATTTAATATAACATTCCAAAATTTAGAATTTTGGGATGTTACAAGATGTGTCGCCTTTGAGAGTTACACTGATATTAACAGTACTGCACCTTCACTTGAAGAGAGCTAGTATCCGAAGCCTTTCTAGCCGGTCTGGCAATACTAGCACATATATTCCAGCAAGTTCCACTTTGCTGATTTTACTCTGATACTTAAGGTTTTCCCATTATATCTACACTATGATCTGTGTAGCTGCTTTGTGTCACACTAGCAGCAGTCCACTATTGAAGCTAAGCACTGCAATGACTTACAAAATTGGCACCAAGGCATTGAGTGCCATTATGGATGCAATGAAACTCATACGCTCCCCACCTGTTGATTCTTGTTCAGAATATGATCCTAATGACTATTCTAACCTCGAGGAGTCAAAGGCAGGTGGCCTGTCCTGTTCACCCATCAAGGTGCGTGTTCTAATTTGGCAATGTTTTATTGATTGCGGGTATCTTGCATATGTTGTCTTGCATTTCTTCTACTTTGTTGCACCGCCATCTGCTTAGTTTACTCATCATATATGCCGAGATGCCATGCCCATCCATTATCAATACATATTCCATCTGTCATCATACTATGTTTTTCCACTCAAATGTTGTTCTTGTGCATCAAACATCAAAAAGGAAGAGGGTGATTGCCGAACCTGAAGGAGCACCGGAAAGTCCTTGAAAAAGCGTGGTGGTGCGGAGAAATCGAACTGACACCCCACTTATATTGGCTGTACAACCAGTGACACAAAACGTAGGACCGACTCCAGCAGACTGTACCCATACTTCACTGGCCTCACCACTAGCCCTACCACACAGTACCTGCACTCCAGCAAAAGCTATACCAATTTAATTTGCCATAGCACCAGTTGTACCACAGAAAAATCCCACTCCAAAGAAAAAGTACAAAGAAGTCCACCGGCGAAGACCTATCCCAAGCTGCAGACGGCCAATTCCTGCAGATTGGAACCCCATTCCATTTATTCCCAGTTTAAAAGACAATGCTTTCAATGTTGTTAGGGACTACGTGCATATATTCCCATCATGGGAAGATTATAGTGAAGACAAACACCATTTTCACATCTTCATGTCCAACTTACGTGTAAGTGCTATTATTCATGGTTATTATTTTCTGTTTTCTGGCTGATTGAACACATCAATGATTTACATTACATTGTTGTAACTAGGCGAGGTCAATCTGGATAGTCATGACGAGCAAAAGCTTGCTTGTGCTTCTCAAGGAAGCATTGCAGCGATGTCGGTGTTACCTGAGGAAATCACACTTTGATGGCAAGTCTATAAACGAATTTCCGGTGAAGTCTCCTGTGCTAAATTTAGAAGACAATGAATGGAAAAACCTTGTTATGCACTGGTCTCGTTCCCCGGATGAGGTACTATCTATGAAATCACATGACAATTTGAACTTCTACTTTTTCGCATGTGCCTTACGGATCTTTTTTGCAGGAAATCTGCTCGAAGAAGAATTCCGATTTGAAAAGAACGACAGGATATCGCAAATATGTTACCCGCTGCTTTGCTCTTGTTAGTACTTGTTGTCCTGTATCACTGTACTTGCTTACATACCTGGTTCATTATGTGACAGCAGTATGCATGATAGCTTGCTTATCAATTGTTCGCTCCAAATTATCTGATCTGTATGAATGGTTACATTAGTGTAGAATATATCCAATACCAATGTTTTTTAGCTCTGCATTGTTCTTGTAAGTACATGTTGTCCTTTATCAGTGTACTTATAACGATAGGTAGTTGTTCATGTACCATCACTCTGCAGCTTATTTTCCTTTGCCCTCCATTTTCTACACATCAGATCTATCTTTACTCTTACCATAAGGTTGGTACTGAAGAAGTTTAGCTGTGCATTGCTCTTGGTTGTACCTTTTGCCTGTATCGCTGCACCTACATTTATAGCTACTTGGTTATGTACACTAGTAGAAAAAGGGGCAAATCTTAGACACATTAGTGCCGGTTCGTGGCTAACCTTTAGCACCGGTTCGTGCCACGAACCGGTACTAAAGAGAGTGGTGGCAGGGTGTTGTCGATGCAGGGCCCGTCCCAAAGACATTTAGTACCAGTTCGTGGCATGAACCGGCTAAAGGTCGACGTACATAAACCCTTCGTCCACCCGAGCCACTGTGTTCATCACCTTGCCCCTCACTTCCTCTGTTCTTCCCCACTCTTCCTCGAGCTCCTCACTAATTTTGCCCAAAATTTGTCAAGATTTGAAGGCCCCCATCCATTCAAATGATCACAAAGGTTAGCAGCTTTGTCCTTTCAACTCTCATTGCTAGATTAGCTCTTGCAATGCTTTGTATAGTGATTAATTTGGGAGGAATTTTAATTTGCTAGTATTTGATTTATATGCAATTTGAGGTCAAAAGTAACACTTAGTTTGCATATGTAGGTGTGGTTTACTTAGTGCCTTCTAATTCTCTGTCGTAACCACCGTCGATCGCCCGCACCGTCCCGTCGCCGGCACCACCTTGTGGTGAGGCTCTTGTTCATGTATGTTTTACATTACCAAATTGATGTTTGTGTGATTTGGATATATAGTTACTCGTATAATTATCTTACACGTGAGTTGTTTGTTATACATAGTGCCATGGTTTTGATATCCGTCCCCTCGGTCCTCGTCCTTGTTATGATTCGGATGTGGTATATTCTCTTGTAAAACTAGTTGTTGCATTTCGCGTTTATGACAAATTATGCCCATCAAGTTGACATAGATATTTTTATCTAGGAGGTATGTGAACCGGAAATTCCAACCGACCCTATTGTCGAGAGGTTAAATTTAGTTGAAAGAGAAAGCAGTATTTGAAAGAAAAATTGAAAAGAATTGAGGGGAGAAGATGGAATTGGAGTTGCATGTTGCCGATGTAAATCGATGATCACAAGATCAAGATGGAGAAAATGAGGTTGAAGATTAGAAAGATTAGAAAATATGCCATTGATAGTGTGGCTTGGTATCATTATGATGTTGGATCAATTGTTACCTTAGTTGCGATCTTGATCGCATTTGTTGTTGCATTTAAATTCTTTAGCTAGAGAGTTATTTGTATGTTGCATTTAATTAATTTGGTCTATTCGGTGTTGTGTAATGAAGATGAGCCGACAATGGATGTATGATGACCGATGCTCTCCCTAGTTCATTAATGGCGTGCATACTTTTACGCTTGCCATTGAGGCAAACAAGCGAGCGGATGGTTTTATGCCTTGTCCATGTCTTTGGCTGTAAGAATGGTCACAATTACTCTACGTCAAGAACCATTCACGTCCACCTAATTGAGTCTGGTTTCATGCCCCACTATAATGTTTGGACCAACCACGGAGAAAGAGGGGTTATGATGGAAGACAATGAAGAAGAAGAGGACGACGATGGCTATCCTGGCCATGGGTTCCCTGAAGAGGGGACACAACAATGGCGGAAGAAGCTGAGCCGGCAATGCGGGAAGAAGCTGAAGAAGAGGCATCGGATGAGCCCGCTGACGATCTAGGTCGGGCCATTGCCGATGCAAATAGAAACTGCGCAAGTGACCTAGAGAGGACGAAGTTGCAGCGCATGTTAGAGGATCACAAGAAATTGTTGTACCCGAATTGCAAAGCTGAAAAAAAAAAGTTGGGCACCACACTTGAATTGCTACAATGGAAGGCAGAGAATGGTGTATCTGACAAGGGATTTGGAAAGTTGCTGGTAATGATAAAGAATATGCTTCCAAAGGACAACGAATTGCCCAAGAGTACGTATGAAGCAAAGAAGGCTGTCTGCCCTCTAGGGTTAGAGGTGCAGAAGATACATGCATGCCCTAATGACTGCATCCTCTACCACTATGAGTACGAGGATTTGAACGCTTGCCCGGTATGCGGTGCATTGCGTTATAAGATCAGTCGCGATGACCCTGGTGATGTCGAGGGCGAGCGCCCTAGGAAGAAGATCCCTGCCAAGGTGATGTGGTATGCTCCTATAATACCACGGTTGAAACGTTTGTTCCAAAACAAACAGCATGCGAAGGCGATGCGGTGGCACGCAGAAGACCGTAAGAAAGACGGAAAGTTGAGAGTACCTGCTGACGGTTCACAGTGGAGAAAATTGAGAGAAAGTACAGGGAGGAGTTTGCAGGTGACCCAAGGAACGTATGGTTTGGTCTAAGCGTAGATGGCATTAATCCTTTTGGGGAGCAGAGCAGCAACCATAGCACGTGGCCTGTGGATCGTATGTTTGTATAACCTTCCTCCTTGGTTGTGCATGAAGCGGAAGTTCATTATGATGCCAGTGCTCATCCAAGGCCCTAAGCAACCCGGCAACGACATTGATGTGTACCTAAGGCCATTAGTTGAAGAACTATTACAGTTGTGGAATGGAACAGGTGTACGTGCGTGGGATGAGCACAGACAGGAAGAATTTGACCTAAAGGCGTTGCTGTTCGTGACCATCAATGATTGGCCTTCTCTCAGTAACCTTTCAGGACAGACAAACAAGGGATACCGCGGATGCACGCACTGTTTGGATGATACCGACAGTATATATTTGGGTAGGAAGAATGTGTACCTGGGACAACGTCGATTTCTTCCGACAAGGCATCCCGTAAGAGAGAAAGGCAAGCATTTCAAAGGTGAGGCAGATCACCGGACGAAGCCTCGCCACCGTACTGGTGCTGATGTACATGATATGGTCAAGGATTTGAAGGTAATCTTTGGAAAGGGTCCTGGCGGACAACCTGTTCCGAAGGACGCTGACGGACGCGCACCCATGTGGAAGAAGAAATCTATATTTTGGGACCTGCCATATTGGAAAGACCTAGAGGTCCGCTCCGCAATCAACATGATGCACGTGATGAAGAATCTTTGCGTGACCATGCTTGGCTTTTTGGGCGTGTATGGGAAGACAAAAGATACACCAGAGGCACGGGAGGACCAGCAACGTATGCACGGAAAAGACGTCATACATCAGGGTCAGGCCAGCTATGCTCTTACCAAAGAAGAGAAGGAAATCTTCTTGAATGCCCGCTCAGCATGAAGGTACCGTCGGCTTCTAAATCGAATATAAAGGGAATAATAAATATGGCAGAGAAAAAGTTCCAGAACCTAAAGTCTCATGAATGCCACGTGATTATGACGCAACTCCTTCCGGTTGCATTGAGGGGGCTTCTACCGGAAAATGTTCGATTAGCCATTGTGAAGCTATGTGCATTCCTCAATGCAATATGACACGAGGCGGGGTAACAGAAGACCCACAGTACAGAATGACAACAGTGGATCTCAACAATCTTGCGTATGCAGACGAACCATTCGTCCTAGCCAATGATGTGGCGCAGGTTTTTTATGTGAAAGACATGTCTACCAGGCCGAGAAAAAGAAAAGATAAGTAAGCCAATGGATCATATGAAGAGCCAAAGCCCACATAGTACTTTCAGGAAAAAGAAACATCGCGGGAGTGGATGACAAGACATACATGTCATAAGATTATGAAAAGTTTGATGAAATTCCTCCATTCACAGTGAATATTGACCCGAGCATCCAGTTAAATGATGAAGATTTTCCATGGCTACGGCGCAAAGGGACACACGCGAAGAAAAAGTTTCACACCCAAAGATCTGGGATGTGATCGGCTTCACTATCATCACTTTCTTCTATGTTTCACACCCAGGAGGAATCTCTGTAATAGTTAGGGTAGCTAGTTATGTGTTTTGGCATTTGAAACGCGAAGAAATTTTATGTGCAAACAAAAGTAGAGAGGGTTATTGCAAAAAGCTGGATGCACTTTTATTGTACAAAATGTACAATCTCTTTCAAGTATCGTGGTTTCAGCGAAAACTCAACTGTTACAAAGGCATTTCATTTTTAAATAACCTAAGCATTACCAAATTGAACATAATGATAAAACACACTAATATTAAACATAAGAAAAAAGAATCACCGAAAAATCTTTTTCAAAGTTAAGTTATTCACAAACTAGTGATTCACACAAATTTCAAATAATTCAAAATTTAAACTATTCAAATTTGAAAACTACGGCACTATCAGAAAGTTTGTAATTTTTTGTACCTATAGCTAAAATATTCACAAATAAACTCTAAATACAGAAAAAAAACAACTCAAAAATAAATAAAACAAAAATAAATATAGCGAAAAAAATTAAGAAAATAAAAAAGCCCGCCTACTGGGCCAAAGCGGCCTGCATACGACTAGGAACCCAACCTTCTGTTGGGCGGGATGCAGGCCATAGCCCAAGAGGCTAATAGGCGTAAGAGAACAGGTAGGCCCAGTGGGCACCTTGGAGAGGAGCTCGAGAGAGCTACCGCACTTGGGCTTATAAACCCGGTCTTTGTAGCCCTCGGCTAGCGAGGTGGGACTAAACTTGTCGCACCGCCTGCAGCCTTGCACCCCTTTAGTACCGGGTCGTGGCACCAACCGGTACTAAAGGGTGGGTCTTAATGCCGGTTGGTGCCACGACCGGTTCTAAAGGGGGTGCTTCCGCCGCTTGGGTTGGCCAAAACAGACCTTTAGTACCGGTTGGTGCCACCAACCGGTACTAAAGGTCCATCCTATATATAAAACACTTGAAAAAATTTCACTTTCCCTCTGTTTCCTCCCTCCGTCGCGCCGCCCTGCCCCGATCGACACCGTCCCCGTCGACGTCCCCGCCCCCGCCCCTCGTCGCCGACTCCGGCCGTGCCCGCTCCTCGTCGCCGCCCCGTCGTCGCCGCCCGCTGTCCCGTCCCGTCGTCCCGCCGTCCCGTCGCCGCGCCAACCCTTCATCGCCGCCCGCCCGTCGTCGCCGCCCGCCCGTCGTCGCCGCCCGTCCGTCGCCCGTCGCCCTTGTCGTCGCCTCGCCGGTGAGCTCGCCCCGGCCGCCATGTCCAGTTGTCCACACACACACACACTACACACACACACACTAAACACACACACACACACACACACACACACACACACACACACACACACACACACACACACAACACACACACAGGATATAAATATTAGAAATGTTAGTTATATAGAAATTTTATAAATGTTTTGTTTTTTTTATTTATAGAAATTTTTATAGAAATGTTAGCAATTTTTCTGTTTTTAGTAATATAAATATAAGAAATGTTAGTTATATAGAAATGTTATAAATGTTTTCTGATTTTTAGTTATAGAAATATTTATAGAAATTTTAGCAATTTTTCTGTTTTTTAGTAATTAAATATTAGAATTGTTAGTTATATAGAAATGTTATATATGTTTTCTGTTTTTTAGTTATAGAAATGTTAGCATTTTTTCTGTTTTTTAGTTATATAAATATTAGAATTGTGAGTTATATAGAAATGTTATAAATGTTTTCTGTTTTTTAGTTATAGAAATATTTATAGAAATGATAGCAATTTTTCTGTTTTTTAGTTATAGGAATATTAGAATTGTTATAGAAATGTTAGTTATATAATCAGGAAATTTTAGAATTAGTCTTAGTTAGATGAATTAGATTAATGTCAAATTGTTAGAATTTGCATATATATAGAATTTTAGTTATCACAATCAAATCATTTAAAAAATGTTACTTTTTGCGGGCATATAGTATTTGTTCTCGACGATATGCCCGGCCCGCATCCTCGCCGTCGACCCGTTCGCGACGACGTCCTGCTTGAAAGGACCCATGTACGGGACTGGGCTCCGCCGGCTGGCAGGAGGTGCTACACGGAGGCGCGCCGCTTGGTGAGGAACCCGACCTCAGGTCCCGTCGTCGACCCTGATCTTCTTTGGTGGCGTTCGCGTGGGCCACATTCGGTGCAGAGGCAGCTGGCCCCGCCGGAGGTGGTGCGTCGCCGTGTCAGGGAGGAAGATGAGCACGTCCATCGCTACATGGCTGCTATGGATGACGTCAGGTTCTCCACTACTTCGCGGGTTCTTTGGGCAGATGACCGGAGATATGATCCGATGATGGTTCCTTCTCTTTGGGTGTGCACCGCCGCGCCCGAGGAACATGAGTGGCGCCCTAGATTCTTCAGTAGTACTCGATCTTTATTAGGTACCTAGCTAGTGATGTATTCGATATATAATATTCGAGGCGATGTATTGAGATTATATATATTAAGATGATGATGTATTCGAGATTATATATATTAAGGCGATGTATTCGAGATTCAGTTTTTCCTTATTGATTGCATCCATGCATTGTAATTTGAATACAAATTAAATTGTTTTATATTTCTTACGTATTAGTTAAGTAAAAGCTATGGCGGACAATACGGCGAGAGAGAAAGAAGAGGAATTGTTCGACATCATACGCAGCCCTCACAGGCTAGATGATCTGAATGAAGCGGATGACGGCTCCCAATATCTGGACAATACCGAGAGGGTGATGAAAAGATATTCGATCTCGACGACCGAGCTGATGAAGTCATGAACTATGATTATGATTATGATGACACATACAATGTTTGTGATGACACAGACAATGTTGATCTTCAAATAACAAAGACTACCGGCGAGGTATATTTCTATAAGCAGGCATCATGGTGATCATCACATGTTTTTTTATTGAAGATATATTAAAGAATCGATCATTCTTCTTTCATCCCTCTGGATCGAGCAAATCTGCTTCTACAGACAGCGGGACAAAGCGAGGCCCAGGCAGATTGTTGAAGGATGGTGTAAAGTACAACATCGAATCCATCAAACCTAGTGGTGAACCCCTCACGCCTAAGAACATTGCGAACAAGTGGACTCGTCGGTCACGGAGTTCTTGTGAAGGACAAACTCGATCTCCATTCAAGAATGGAAAGAGCCAAAGACTAAACGTCCAGTGTTACTTGGGTGACGGCAGAGCCAAAAAGTCCTTTGGAAATCTCGATGGAACATTTCACCCTAACGAGATCATTTCACAGAAGCGAGATGTGGAGAAAGTCAAGGCGCTGCTCTTAAGAAGATGGCAATTGCATTCAACACCCACAAGAAAACTATATGGGCCAACTACCTCGCTAATGAAAGGAAGACTCCAGAATTCACGGAAACCGGAGAAGCAAAGAGAAACCTTTGGGGCGATTTCTTGACCTTCAAGGATTTAGAATTAGCTAAGGCAGTCGATGAAAAACAAGGCAAATGCCATAAAAAATACGTGATTCCATAGGCTGGGTCCGGTGGCTACGCGGTGGGATTGCCTAAGTGGGATAAGTCTGAGCAAGAGATGGAGGATGCAGGGTCACACGGTTACTAGGAACTAGCCCCCAGTGCGTAACTTGGTTCTATGCGCATGGGGGGCGTTGAACCAAGACAAAGCGAAGTTTTGCGAAGGCAAGTCTAAAAGGACCGAACAAAAATAATTGGCGCAATAGAAGAAGCTCGAAGGGGTGTTCACGCCCAACGGAGAGAACGACGAGCTTCTACGCATACAGGAAATCTGAACACCCGGGAAGAACACGAGGCAAGGCGTTATTCCCTGGTATGAGGGCTTTTCAGAATGGAGCGAGGACTACAGGACCCGTGCAAGAAGGAAGATGGAGGAGGAGAAGAAAAGGAAGGCTGGAGGAGGAGCGGAGGAAGCGGGACACGTAACGCCTTCAAGGCCTAGAAGCAAGGCACGCGGACAGCACTCAAATTCCAGCGGCGGCAGCAGATCGACTCACTTAGCCGAGAAAGGGGGTCTCAAAGAGCGGCAGCAAAGAAGCGGATGATCGTCCGGCATTGGATAGCACCATCCCATCCATGCAGAAGCAGCGTTGGTTACGCCATGCGACACCTGCTGGATACATACCCTATGGATGACATCATAGAGAACACTAACCGTGAGCTACACTCCAAAATGAAGAACATATCCATGAAGGTGGCGGACGGCGTTGCTTTTCGATTAGCCCGAAGCAACCTTCCATTGCATCCCGATTCAAGAGGGCTATGCTCGTGTCATGGTTGATGAAGTGGTGGACCCATATTCGGGCTCTGACTTGACATTCCTAGAGGTGAAGACGAGCGCACACCGGGAGAGGCCATACATCGTATCATCCTATGGAGAAAAGTTGCATCATCTTTCGAAGTCCATCGACACCGCGTCGTCTGCCGACTCCGCCACCGAGTCAGCAGACTCCCGCTCCTCCAAGTCCACGAACGCGTGAGCCGACTCCTCCTCGAAGTCCGCCACCTCCTCCAAGTTCCCGAACGCGTGAGCTGACTCCTCTGGTTTCAAGTCCAGCACAGCGTCATGCCACTTCTCCGATTTCAAGTCCGGCACCATGTCAGGCCACACCTCCTGCTTCAAGTCCGGCACATCGTCAGGCCACTTCTCCTGGTCCAACTCAGCCACGTCAGCCGTCTCCGCCGTCTCAGCAATCGCAGAAGAGACATGCTACAACTATGGCGCGTAGCGGTACGAGTCGAGGTAGTTCAGGAAGTACAGGCAGAGACAAGCAATATAAATATGGTCCACGCATCGCTCCTCTTCCTCAGAGGCCATACCACATGACTAAGGAGCAAAACGCAGCCATAGTGCAGGCCCAAGTGGACGCCCATTTTGGACCGAAACCGGCATCGCCGCCAAAGGAGAAAGTGCCTGAGAAAGTAATTGACCACTTCATTCATATGGCTAGAGAACCAGCTCCCAAGCCTGTTGACTCGGACTATGAGCGCCAAATCAGGAAACTACATCGAGAACGGCTAAAGAAGGAAGCGAGATCGAGCTCGAGCCAACGAGCAGCGGGCAAAAAATGCGGGAAAACCATTCCCCAGCCGGGAGAACAGGCGACGCAACCGATCACCCTGCTTGTTGTGCCAACAACAACACATGAGAGGAGGCCGCGCGCCCAATATTATTGTGGGCAAACCGTTAAAGTTCCCCAGCTAGGCGATGTGGTAATAACGGAGGAGCATATAATGCAAAATGAAATGCTCAAGATATCATTGGACAACTCCCCGAAATTGAGCCCATGTCTCTGCTTAGAGAGGAGGAAATAAAATGGAAATATGCCCGAGGCAAACCTTTGGTCCACCCAGACAAGGTCAAGAACCTCCCAACGAGAATGTATGAATTGCATCAATGGTACATGAACATTACCAAGATTTCCAACCGAGAGTCCCTCATGGTGAATGTGAAGAAGGAGCATTACTACCATGAGAAAGCTCTGTGCGTTGAGTATTCAGAACTATATCAGTTATACAATCAAGGCCTTTTCGACAAATCTCTCGTCAGTTGCTATTGTTTTGTAAGTGATTTCTTTCTGTAATTTTTGATCAATCATTACATGTAATTATCCTCACTATATATTATTTTTTGTGGTATTATATGCAGGATGAAGATGTATGAAATGAAAAACTCTGGACGCTATGGCATTGGGTTCATTGACCCAAATACCATTAATGAGTACACACGGAATCTTGCAACTTCTAAAGCAGGTGTAGAGGAAAGCATGCTAGAGTTCTTGAAGTGCCTCAATACCAATGAAGATATACTACTTCCTTACAACTTCACGTGAGTTAATACAAATTCTGTTTTTGCTTACTAGCTAGCTAGATGTTAATAACAAAGTGTATACGGTTTATGATATATAGTTGATTAATTTTATGCACATGCACCTTAATTAAGACATGCAAACGTGTGCGCATGCAGTTTCCACTGGATCTTGTTAGTCATTAATGTTGACAAAGCAACAGTCGAAGTACTCGACTCGCAACTTAAAGAAGATAAAGACTACACCATCATGAAGGGGATAGTCAACAGGTAATTTGAATCATTATTAGCTATATCTCGGCCTATTATTAGTTCGTCATTTCCTGATATGAACTATTTAGTAACCCCTTTATTGATTTTCTTTGCGGTAGCGGGGCTTGGGCAAAGTTCATCAAGGTGACTCCAGGCAATTGGCCAAAAAAGTTGTTTTGGCATCGACCAAGGGTAAGTAATTAAGTAGTACTAGCTAGCTAGCCATCTCTTTAATTCTTGTTTCAATACCATTAATTAATTGTCATGCTTGATTAATCATTATCTGATTCAATTCCATTCTCGTAAAGGCCCTGAAGCAGGCACCGGGGAATGATCTGTGTGCATTCTACCTTTGCGAGAACATTCGCAAGATGGCATCCGAAAGGAGCAGATCTCAAAGACAGGAATGGGTACGTTGTCAGAACTCTATTCATACCATTATCGATATCTTGTAACACAACTAATACACATGCATATTGATCTCCTTCTTAACAGCTCAGAGAGGTGCGGGATAAGCTCCTACCCGAGGAGCGCATACTAGCACTTCAAGAGGAAATAGTTGGATTTTTGCTCGACCAGGTCATAGATCCCAAAGGAGAATACTATTACCCGCTACCGCCCCCATGAACCACTTGTCATCGTGCATGCTTCGAAGGCACCAAGGCAACATGTATGAGAAACTGTATATGTATATACATGTGTATGTGTGAATAGTTAATGGTGTTGGCTGTGAGACATTCGATGATATATATATTATATATATATGCGGTTCAACGTACGAGAAAATCTATTTATATATATGCATAACATGTACAATTCGTAGTATCGTGAAATACCAGCAAACAAAAAATAATTAAATGGAAAATAAAGCCAAATTGAAAACACAAAATTAAAGCAAAAAATTAAAAAAACAACCAAACATTTAGTACCGGTTGGTGTTACCAACCGGTACTAAAGACCTACGCGCACACGGGCCTGGCTCGTGCCACCTGTTTGCACTTTAGCGCTAGTTCGTGACGAACCGGTAGTAAGGGGGGGGACCTTTAGTCCCCACTCTTTAGTGCCGGTTGGCGAACCGGCACTAAAGGCCGTCACGAACCGGCACTAAAGGCCGGTTTTGCACTAGTGGTAGCATCACTCTTCATCTTATCTTAAATATTCTCCATTTTTTCCTATATTATCACATATATATTTACTCTTAACAAAATGTAGAATAAAGGCAATGCTTTTGAAGAAGATTACATGGTGAACTTCTTGAATTGCCCCCCCCCATCAGCATGGACAAGGCCTTTATAGAGCCTGTCTTCACCAATAATGTAAGTTTGTCCATCTCAAGCCTTCAAACTTTGTTGTATATATTTGGTTAGGCATGACTGCAACAGCTGTTTATTTTTGGTGTTTGCATCAAATTGCTTATTTAAAGTTTATTATGTAGTTCATAAACAAAAGTTTGTCCTTTCTCAATTTAAGTTTTCAGTTGTACAACCAAGTTCCTTCTTCATACCATGTAAATTAAACTATACAGAGCAAGTGATCTTATTTTGCACTGCATGTATGCTTCTGTTCTTCATCCGTATTCCAGTGGTGTGGTGAACCTACCCACTATAGCATAATGTCATATTCTGCAATGTCTTAACTATGAACAATGTCATATCATTCTACTATTATTTAAACTGTCTCTTTATTTGCCAATCTGAAATGGTATAAATTGACAACACACTAACCATTGATACTTATGAGTTCTTGACCTGTAATCCAGTGTTGTCGTGAAGCTGCCAACTCCTTCACAATGTCATTTCCTGCCATGTCTTGACCTGAACAATACCATCTTTTGTTAATGCAATTTTAAACGGTGTCACTTTATTCGTCGGTAAGAAATGTGATGAATTGTAAGCACTGATACTTTTACGTGCAAAACCCATCATCCGTCTTCGCTTGTTTATCTTTCGTGAGTGAGGAAGTTATAAGTGTTGAACAAGCGCATTCTCATCATCTTGCTCAATTTGCTTGCGCTCTGACTCCCAATAGGCTAACCTTTCTTGAACTCTATTGAAGTCTTTGTCGGTTTTGTATATTATTTTGTCGGCGTGTTTATTTGCACTTTGGTGGCGATTTTTGATGACCAGTGTATGTATTCTTCTGTCTGCTTGTGCTTTATTATCATAGTGGTGAACTTTCATGCCCAGTGGATGTAATATGCCGTAATTTCTTTATTGTATAGTCTAGGTTTTTCTTATTCACGATGCTGCGGTTATTTTATCGTATATATATCCTGTCTTCGCGATAAACCGCCAAACCGTAAAATTACGGTACATAATCGAACGTCATGCAATCACGATGTAGGTTGGGCACAAGCGTGCGAACAGCTCACGGGCGGCAGCAGCTAAAATGAACCCGGCCCATGATTGTGCGAATCAAATCACGGGCTTTTAACGAGCCAAAATTGTCTCGGTCTTTGTTTGGCCCAATCGGATATCGGTCATGAGCGGGCGGATGCAAATCAGGCCGTAGTTAGGCCCAATTATATGACGGGCTTTTAACAACCGAAATTAATATAGGGCCGAAATGTTAAATGGGCCCTTAACAGGCCAAAACTAATGTCAGGCCGAATTACTAAGTGGGCCTTTAGCAAGTGGGCCCAAAAGCATAGTTGAGCCCAAAGCCTCTTAAAGGGCCGGACCTGATCTGGGCCGTAATTTGGCCTAGAACGTGGTAGGCTTATAACAGGCCGGATCTCATATGGGCCACTTTTAGGCCGGAACGTGTGAGCCATTAATGGACGGATCGAGATATGGGCGACATTTGGCCCAAAACATGGCAGCAGGTTAATGGGCGGCCTACTAGGGTCCTCAAAATCTTGTGGGCCTACAATTGGTAAGCCCATTAATGTCGGCAAAATCTCGTGGGCCTTTAGTCGGGCGGCCCATTATGATCCGCAAGAATCTTGTGGGCCTTTACCTGGGCCGACCCATTATGGCACACAAAAATCTTGTGGGCCTTTAGCTGGGCCGGCCCATTATGGCCCGCAAAATCTTGTGGGCCTTTACCTGGGCCGGCCCATTATGGCCCGCAAAATCTCGTGGGCCTTTAGCTCGGCCGGCCCATTATGGTCCGCAAAATCTTGTGGGCCTTTAGCTGGGCCGACCCATTATGGTCCGCAAAACTTGTGGGCCTTTAATTGGGCCAGCCCAATTAAACGTGTTGGGTCGTGCCACGTGTCGACATATCATAGGCGCTATACATCCAATGAGTGGATGACATCTGTCCCGGTGAGCCGACACGCAGTTTCCTCTAGCCAATGATGATTTTACACGTGGAAAATCCCCATTGGTCGGGGCTGTTAACGGGTTACCGGATCCAAAACCCGACCCGATAGCTTAACGGCGTTCCGTTACGGTGGATGCCACGTGTCAGTCACCCTCGACGAAAGCATTTCTGTGACGCGCGATTTATCGTCATGGAAGTGGACACTTCCGTGATGATAATTTTCGTAATGTCATGGAACACTTCTACGACAGCACATGTATGACTATCTGGATTCTGTCATAAATTTGTCATGGATGTATATGCATGACAAAAAAACGCGACCTACTGTGACAAACACGTATCATCACGGAAGTGTATTTTTTTTGTAGTGACTCCGGCGCCACCGGGAGAGAGGGGGAGAGAGCCCCCCTCCTTCTTCTTCTTCCATGGCCTCCCCCCTAGATGGGAGGAGAGTTCCCCTTCTGGTCCATGGCCTCCATGGCCGCAGAGGGGCGGGAGCCCCTCCGAGATTGGATCTCCCTCTCTGTTCTCTTCTATTTCGTGTTCCCCAGATCTGGCCAAAAACCATTTCTCATATTCCCGGATATCCGTAACTCCGATCGCGCTGAGATTTGAACACGATTTTTTTTCGGATATAAGCTTCCTTGCGCCCGAAGTATAGCTCCAACCGACGTACGAGGTGAGCACATCCCACCACGCCACGCCTGGCTCTGGGACCGCGCCTTGGTGGGTTGTGCCCAGCTTGGGCCTCCGTTTGCGGTGATTCCAACTCCCAAAAATCACATATATTCCAAAATAATTCTGCATGAAATTTTATTGCATTTGGACTTCGTTTGATATGGATACTTGGCACTGGGAACTAGATCCATTGGTTAGTTCAATAAATCATATAAAAAGTTGCCAAAAGTGTATAAAAGTTGTATAATATTGGCATGAAACAATCAAAATTATAGATATGACGGAGGCGTATCAATGGCCCTTCCTCCGCGTCACCGTCGCCGCGCCCTGCCCCAAGCCCATCCTTGTTATCACCGCCCTCGAGCCCACTCCTCGTCGCCAACGCGTCCTCGCTATGAGCGCCGCCCCGATCCCCTCCTCCTCCTACTATTTATCCCTGTACTGGCCGCCATCACCGCGCCTTGCCCCATCACCGCGCCCTGTCGCCGACCCCAACGCCCTGCCGCCGACGCCGATGCCATCTTCGGTGAGCCACTGACCAAGGGAGTCGAGTGTGGCGACGCCGTGTGGGATAGAGGAAGATGAGGAGGGGCATGGCATCGATTCCCCCCTCTGTCCAAATTTTTCTGAATTTTCTGATTTTTTTGATAGTGCTAAACAATGCACATCAAGTGTATGATGAAATGCTAAAGGGCTCTAGGAAATTTAGGAATTTTTGAGAATTTTTGTGGTGACGTGTTGATGCACAAAAGAGAGTCTGGCAAAGTTTGAGTTTTTTTTCAATTTAAATTGCGCTTTGACCATGGAGTTTGAATCTGGTCCAAATTTGAACTGAATGAAATTTGAAAAAATTGAACCATAGAACCAAATGTTTTTGGCGGAATGGGTTATGGGTACTGTCAAATAGATGGAGTAATTTTTGTGGGTGCAAAAGAATTGGGGAGAATATAGCTCCTTTGCAAATGAAAAGAAATATGAATAATTGAAATTCAATTTATTCAATATAAGAAAAATATTTACATAGTTACGGATATTTGCACAGTTAGAGATATTCATGATCAAAGTCATTTATGTATATGTTCATATGAATGATCCATGGATATGTATGCATTGATGTATGATTTTTTTTGTCCATATATGTGCATATTTAGAAAAAAAATTGTGTGTGTATATTTATATATGCAAAAGATACATTTAAGGTTAGTTGATTTAGTGCATTTTAGGTTAGTTGTACTGTTAGTGCATTTTAGGTTAGTAGATTTTAGGTTAGTGGAGAGGAAAAAAGGAAAATAAGGAAAAAAGGAAAATAAGGAAAAAGAAGAAAAGTGGAAGAAGGAAGAAGGAAGAAGGAAGAAGAAGAAAAAGAAGGAGAGGAAAAAGGAAAATAAGAAGAGGAAGAAGGAGAAGAAAAAGAGAGGAAGAAGAGGAGAGAAATATAAGAAGAGGAAGAAGAAGAAGAAAATTGTTCTATTTTTTCTTCTTCTCCTCTATTCCTTCTTCTTCTCCTAATTCTATTTTTTTCTCCTCTATTCCTTCTTCTTCTCCTCTTTGTTTTTTCTTCTTCCTCCTCTTCTTATTTTTTATCAGGAACGAGGATGTCGAGGATCGCCAAGAGGTCGAGGGTCGGGAACTAGCGTAGAGGGTCGAGGGTCGCCGAGGGGTCGAGGATCACCGAGGGGTCGAGGATCGCCGAGGGGTCGAGAGGGGGACGTCGATCAACCCCCTCTCGCTTGACCAACTCTCGAGGACACCCAAACCCTTGAAAAAACGTTGTCGATCTCCTACCCCCTCCCGCCCCTACCCGACAAACTCTCTCGAGTTTATAAGAGAATTATCAAGAATGCCCCCATTATGGATGTGCATAATTAAGTTGATCCATTTTTTTCTTGATCTCATCTACGCTTCTATATGTGCACGTTCTCTTGTGTCAAAGTATTCAAGAAATCCATGGTTTCATAATTAGCCGGAAGTAACAGGCGCATGATGGTATGATGCTCTCCAAAGTTATTTTGGAAAGGTGTCCTGATAGGATAATTCGCTTTTTGGTATGAAGTTCAGCAAAGGCCTTCCAAATAGTGATATTCCAAAGGCTATTGATGAACTTCGTACCAAAAAGCGAATTATCCTATCAGGACTCCGTTACAAAATAACTTTGGAGAGCTTCATACCATCATGCGCCTGTTACTTCCAGCTAATGATGAAGCCTTGGTTTTCTTGAATCCTTTGACACTAGACAACGTGACATATAGAAGGGTAGATGAGATCAGGAAAAATAGGGACCATTTTCTGCACATCCAGAATGGCGCCATTTTGTTCAATCCCTTGTCGGTCCGGACGTCGGACATTCATGAGAGAGGCGGTCCGGCCCAAACCCTAGAAGCGTTGCCGAGGCCACCCCAAACCCTAAAAGAGTTGCCGAGGCCACCCAAATTTACCAAGTTAAAAGAGAATTGTCGTCGAGGCCACCCCAAACCCTAGAAGCGTTGTCAAGGCCACCCCAAACCGTAGAAGCGTCGAGGCCACTAATTAATATTCCTTGTTGTGATTGGCTAGCTAGGTCTATGTTTGCCACTAATATATCCATCTCTCATGTTTGTATATTAATTGCCATGTTGTAATATTTGCAGAAACTATGGAGCAAAGAGACTTGGAAACAGAACAGTTGTTCGGGGACATAATCCTCGGCGGAGGTGATATCTTGTCGTATCTCAATGACACCGATGGTTTGGAAGGAGAGGGTGAAGGCTCCGTTGATCAAACAATGGAGTAGGAAGGACATGATCACGATGTCTCTGGTGACCGAATGTCGGTGGAAGAAGGAGACCATGATGACGGCTCCGGTGACCGAACGGAGGAGGGAGCTGTTGCAAAGTCCGGCGAGGTATATATATTAATTAAGCCTGTGCCGACTAGCTAATTGATGCATTAATTGTTTTGGTATGTACATATATTAACTCTTATTTCTTCTTTTATAGCCCTCCGGATTGAGCCAAACTTCGGTAACGAGACGAGGCCCGAAGAAAAGGTTGCGCCGGGATGAAAGGTTCACGATCATAGCAATCTCTGACAATGGCCAACCGATTGAACCCAGGCGGACCAAGGACGCATTTTACGCTTTCGATCTTGGGGCTATTGTTAGGGACATGATCCCGATCAGCATCCAGCTATGGAATAAGCCTAAGAACGAAGACCCTCAAGTTCCTTATGTCAACGATAGACAGAAAGATGATCTTTGGACCTCGCTAAAGGCAAATTTCACCCTACCGCCTGAGGAGGATCCAGATAAGCCAGTTATAGAGCCATTGGTCAAGGCTCATGCTCTTAAGAAGATGGCAGATCTATTCAGGAGGTGGAAGAATGAGTTGAAATCAATGTATGTCGACAAAGGGAAGACTCCGGAATTCACCGGCCGATTTGAGAAGATAAGAGATCACTGGTCCGCATTTGCGGCCTACAAGACATGGGAGAGGAGTAAGAAGATGCCAGAGACAAACAAGAACAATGCTGCAAAGAAGAAGTTTCACCATCGCACGGGGTCAGGTGGCTACCTCAAAGCCCGGCCGTTGTGGGACATACCTGAGAATGACCTGATTGCTGAAGGGGTCGAACCAGAGACATTGAACTGGCCAGATCGTTCAAGGACTTGGTCCTTCGGGGTTAGGGGAACCTTGGACCCTGAAACGGGAAAGTGCGTTTGGACGGACGAGCAACTTGCAACACCCGTCAAGAAGCTTCAGAAGTGTATCGCCACAGCGCAGCAAGGGACGTTCGTTCCCGACAGAGAGAATGACGAGCTGACCGAGGCCCTCGGGAATCCTGAGCACCCTGGACGAACACGAGGCACGCCAGGCTCCGTTGCATGGAAGGTTGGGTTTCCCGGTGCAGGCAATTACAAAACCCGGGAGAGGAAGAGGAAACTGGAGCAGAGCGAAATGCAGAAGCTGAATGCAAGAGTACAAAAGCTAGAGGAACAAGTTGAGAGCCAGCAAGGTGCCGGAGCTACCCCAGAAGCTACCCCGCCATCTCAGTGGAGAAGCAGCATGGCTTCCACCGAGCTCGTTCAGTAGCCTGACTTCACGGCCCCTAGCTACCACATGGATGCTATCACGGAGGCTCAATATTGCCAGCTTATGATGCAATGGCAGAACCTCAAAGTCAAGGCGGATGTCGGCTCTGTTGCACCTCCTCAACCCGACGGAACTTTTCACTGTCGTCCGATTCCACATGGCTATGCTGTTGTGAGGGTGGATGAAGTAACAGAGGGATTTGAGGAGCTCGAGCCTGACCACCCTACAGGTGAAGGGGAGACTCAGTTGGGTCTTGCTGAAGACTCCATGTCTATGGCGGAAGGAGCACATCAAGCTGCCGAACTGGATGCCTCCGCCTCCTCCTCCTCCTCCAGTGAGTCAGGGCACTCCGTCTCCTCCTCCTCCTCCGGCAAGTGATCAGGGCAATCCGCCTCCTTCTCCGGCTGCTCCGGCGCATGAGGCCGACACTCCGCCTTCTTCTCCGGCTGCTCCGACGTGTCCGAGCAGTCCGCCTCCTCCTCCGCCTCGTCAGCAACGGCGAAAGACAGACGCCGCTGCCCCGGCTCCTGCGGCGCGTGGGAGCACTCCGCCTCCTTCTTCGCCTCATAAGCAACGATGGAAGAGAGAAGCCGCCGCTCCAGCGTCTAGCAGTACAGCCAGAGGCGGGAGGCAATACAGATACGGTCCATCTCTCAAGCCTCTAGAGAAGTTACCATACGAGAGGACCGTGGAGGAAAATGCGGAGATCTGTGAAGCCTATGTGAAGGAATTTTTTGCAAAGAACCCTCCACCTCCGGAGGGGGCGATAGATTCGGTGAAAGCGAAGCGCACTATCGATGCCCTGAAGCGACCACCACCGCCTTCGCCGGATGACAACCATGTCCGCGCTCTTAAAAAGACACTAGAAGATGCGCGTCGGTCAGGAACTACTTCAAGTGATAAAAGGTTAGCAGAATGAAGAAGTGGGAAACAAATTCCCCAGCTCGGCGAACAGGCGAACCAATCGTGCCCCCCGCTCAAGGTGTCTACCGATATCGTTGCAAATCTGCCGAGGATGGTGCCCGGTACCAATCCTGGTGATTACCTGGGCAATGATGTACATTTTGATACAATGAAGGTGGACGAATTCAGATACCAGTACGGGAAGCCTCTCGTCAAAGATGGAAGTCCTCCTCTAACAACGATGATGCGGAGATTCCATCAATGGTACATGAACACCTGCAGCGAGTCTGGGAAGGATGCTTTGTCGATGAGAATTAAAGATGACCACGACTTCATTGGACAAGATCTGTTAACTGTTGATTTTGACGATTTTTTCCAGTTCTACAATCAAAAGGCCCTCGACAAATCACTCGTGGCTTGCTACTGTCCGTAAGTACTACTTTCTGTAATTAAGTCTCTATATATAGCTCAGCTCTTTCATTGCATGCATATATAATTATCCTCACTATATTATGCAGATTGAAGATCGTCGAATGCAAAAAAGCACAAGTCTATGACATTGGGTTCATTAACCCAAATTTCATACATGAATGGACGGTTAAAAATAACGTCTCAGAAACCAAGGACAACTTGCTACAATAGTTGCTCAAAAGTCAAACCAAAGATAAAATACTCTTTCCTTACAACTTCAAGTGAGTGTTACTGTCTTGCGCATATTCGGTTTCCCTTATTACTCGAGGTTATAGTAATGTAACTGATGAGTTATGCATGCTTGCACAGCTTCCACTTTATTCTTCTAGAGATTAAGCTTGAGCGGGGAGTAGTGACCATCTTAGACTCAAGACGAAAAGATCCCGAGGACTATGCGGAAATGACTCAAATGCTCCAGAAGTAAGTTCAATCAATCATTATCGCACCATATCGACAACTTTGTTCATTTCCTGATATCAAGTAATTATTTTCTTTGTCTGGCGGGGTTTGGAAAGAGTTCACCGTAATTCCTCCGCGACTGCAGACCGAGCTGCGATTTAAACACCCAAAAGTAAGTACTACTACCTAGTTTCGCGCATCTCCCATTGATTCTAGCTAGTTTCATCAATACCATTTAGCATGCTTGCTTATCAGTTTGATTGACCTCTATTTCTCGTAAAGTGCTTGTGGTAGAAACGCAGAATGATTTATGTGGATACTACATTTGCGAGTTCATCTACATCACGATGGCCTCTAATAAGCGGGGCTACTCTGAAAAACAATATGAAGTGTGTAAGCAAAAATATTCACAATTTTATTTTATTACCATCATTTGTGTTGAGTTTCAATTATACACATGTATTGAGCCTCTTCTTCAATTTAGATCTGGCAGATGCGGGATGAACTCCTACCACAAGATCGCATACGAGCAATTCAAGAGGAATTGGCGGGATTATTTCTTGACCACGTCATCAATCCAGCCGGAGAATACCATGTGGAACTTGACTTCAGATGTTAGGGATTGTAAGAGATCTTATATTGTATATATGTAGCTAGTAGCATCGGATAGATATACGAAAACTTGTTGTTCGACCAATCTCTCGGAGAAGCAGAGGTCGATCACTTCTCTCTGTATATGTTCATGACTATCTTGTGTACTTAATGGTTTCCTTCGTTTGCTTACTAGCTAGCGTGTCGAGTCCTCTCTATACGTATAGTACGTAGCGTCGACCAAGCACGGAGATAAGAGAGGTCACTTCTCTCTAGCTATTAGCTAGCTAACACAATATATGAAACCCCCAAATTAAGCCTCCAAAACCCTCAACCCCCCCCCCCCCCTTAAAAAAACAAAACCCCCAACTCCTGAGCTACTAACGCGTGGATGCTCTTTGGTCCCGGTTGGTGTTACCAACCGGGATTAAAGGCCATCCTGCCTGGGCTCGCCGCAGCGGCCACGTGGAGCCCCACCTGTCCCGGTTCATAAGTGAACCGGGACTACAGGTGTTGGGCTTTAGTCCCGACCCTTTATTTCCGGTTCCAGAACCGGGACAAATGGGCCTCTGGAACCGGGACAAATGGGCCTTTTTCTACTAGTGTCTCCTCCACGGTTTAGGCAAAGCCACATCGAGGACGCCGTGTCGATCCCGTCTCTGTCTCATCGAACACACGAAATTTTTCCATTTGACTGATTAATTGCAAATGCAAATAAAAATTTGTACATGTAGAAGATCCAAAACCGAGTCAGATTCTTTCTCAGATTGGCCAGAGGTCGAAGAATGGAGAACATTGACGGTCTACCAACCGATGTGATGTGTTTTTACCCCATTGATGATTTTAGTGGCATCTTTGTATTCCTGAAGTGTCACCAACTCACCATGCTAAACAGTAAATTCAAGAAAAATAGCAAAAAATTCAAAAATATCTGAAATTTTTACACATGAAAGTTAAGAGAATCTTCTAGGTGCGTGCAAAATTTCAAGGTGTTTGGACATTTGAGGAGCCATTCTTGCCCATCTTGCGGACTTCATCAAGGTGACCCGTTGCAAAGTTTTATGCTTCTGCATAGATAAATTTTATTGGATCGGAGGGGGGATATAAAAAAGTACCGAACAAATATCGCTAAAAAATTTAAAAAGAATTTTTAATTCAATTTCTATAACTCGGTATAGATACATATTGAACTCCAATGTACAGAAACTTGCAGCTAGCCCAGTGGATATTCCTCCATAGTTCCTCACGTCCTTGGAATCATCTTATCATATGAGGAAATTGACATATAGCACCTATGTTACTTGTGCGGTTATGCGGCACCGTTCTCTAGAAATGTGACTTTTCAATACGCGACTAAAATAAAGAACTGTATAATCATGCTTTCTATAATTTTTCATCAGAATAATGAATAACATATACTTAGCTTAACAAAAAAAGTAACTAAAATTAGTTTTGCTAAAATTCCTCTGAAAACATATTTTCTAAAATCTCTCATCTAATTTTGGGTACCCAAACAACCATAGTGATAGAGGTATGCCCAATTTATGCATAACACGCCTTGTGCTGCAACACCACTTAAGCCAATTGGATTCCCCACCTAAGCATCTCCAACGGCTTCCCTTTACCCTAAACAAACCCTAATATAGGAGAAGTTGGCACAGAAAACACACTCCAATAGCTCCTGTATACCCAAAATGTTTCAGGTGGTCACCTAAAAACACCCCTTCCATCTTCTCCTATAGCCCGAGTTATGTTGGTGGGAGCCAACCGCCTAACACTTCACCGTGTGTGCACCATTGCCACCGCCCGCCGGAAGCTTGGATGCCGCCGCAGGCCATGCCTCACCGTCGCCCGCCTCCACAGCCTCATCGCTTCCCGCCTTGCCGACATCGGTGGTATCTTCTGAGAGAGAGAGAGAGAGAGAGAGAGAGAGAGAGAGAGAGAGGGAGAGGGGAGGGAGGGAGGGAGACATATTAGCCACTGACAGGTGAAACACATATGTCAGACTAAGTATAGGAGAAGGTTTATAGGGAACAAAAGTTCACTTGCAAAACCCCTCACAAAATATTAGAAGGGTCTTTATAAGCACTTGCACGAAAAGATTTATTGGATAGCTGTTGGAGATGCTTTGATGGTGAAAGTTTAGGGCTCGTTTGGTAGCCCGTGATCCTGGGGGGGGGGGGGGGGGGGGTCCGCATCAAAAACCGGGGCGCTTTGGTCACTTGCTCGATGGGGATATTCTGCCCTGATTCTCGTCCTTTCCTCGGGTAAGAGATCCACGCCCAGAGAGGCCAGGGAGAAAATCCACAACTGGGGCATGAGAGGTAACGGTGCAAGGCACACCTAGCGACCTCCTCCGGTGACTATCCTGAGCACTACGCCTAACGTTTTTCTAGACGTGATCTCCTCCCCTCTCCCCTATCATCCAAATTGACGTGGTGATCTCCCTGTGGTGGGAGGAGAGAATCCCCGATGGCCATGGAAAACCCCGTGTGAAGGATTAGAGCCCTGCGATACTTTCTCCTTGCAACCAAATTATGCCTAAGGGAGGGAGCTTCTCCTTTAACCTCGTTCTTCAATGGACACAAATATCTGGTTGACGAACGCTAGGGGAGGTGGTCCCAGCGAACGACTCATTCAACCCAGGAGAAATGATGAAGCGAACTGAATCATTTTGCTAGAGGACAGCCCTCCCAGTGAACCCCCTTGCCCCTCCACGTACATACATCTCTGAGCCTAAACCATTGGTTGGCCCAGAAAGGAAAGCCCATTTTGCTAGGACGCACTACAAAAACATTTAGAACTGGTATTTTTGAACTCATATGAAAAAGTTAAAAACAACACAGAAAATGCCATGATGTACGGAATAAAAATGCAGTCATGTTCAAAATGATCAGGTATTGTACACTCTCAAAATAACAAAAAATAAAAAAAGTATTTGGCAATGCCAAATATCTTGGATTTCATGCATAACACACAACTAGCCCACAAAAAGGAAAAATGTCATTAAAATATAAAATCATACATGGAAAATTTGAGCTTAAAAAAGCGTACATAAATTCCATGTGACAAATTATTCTAAAATTGAAAATGTTAAAGGGCCAAAGAGGAATTGCCCATGATCGAAAGATAATAAAATTGCCATAACATATAAAAATGTCATGATCCAAATATTAAAATGGCCATGCTTCTATATTTTTGTTGTCATGATCTCAATGATAAAAATGCCATGATCCAAATAATAAAACTGCCATGCTATTAGTAAAAAAAAATACCATGCTATTACAAATAAAAATGCCATGTACATATCAGATTTTACGATGAGAATGATTCAAAAATTGAAAATGTTAAAGAGCAAAAAAGGAATTGCCCATGATCAAAAGATAACAAAAATGCCATGGCATAAAAATAAAAATGTCATGATCCAAATACAAAATTGCCATGCTCCTATATTTTCTTTATCATGATCTTGATGGTGAAAAATGCCATGATCAAAATAATTAAACTACCATGCTATTAATAATTAAAATGACATGCTCTTCAAAAATGCCACGGTCTAAAGAAACAAAAATGCCATCATTTTAATAGTAATAAATGTCATAGAATAAATAAATAATAAATCCATGCTACCTACCCTAAGACTACCAAGGTCTAATTGAATTAAAATGCCATGGTCTAAAAAAATAAAAAATAAATCCATGGTCTCAATTTTAAAAATGCCATGGTATAAAATAATAAAAATGCCATCATTTTAATAATAAAAATACCATAGTCTAAAAAAACTTAAAATGTCTTGCTACCTACACTAAAACTACCATGGTCTAACAAACAGAAGTCCACGATAGCTTAGTCATATGAACATATCAAAAATTTAGGAAATTTGGTTCTTTTCAAAGAAACCATGGCAACTAGTTTGACATGGCAAAATATGGAGGGGACAAAAATTCTAAGAACGGTTGTGTAAGGGGCATTATACAAGAAATTGCCCATGAGGCGAGACCCTATGACACACACATTAGCATATAGAAAAACACACAAGTTTTGAGTCAACAAAAGCAAAAACAAAAATCATACTTCAGTGTGGAATATACATGGCAAAGAAATATTTTAAAATTGCCAATGGCAAGAAAATTCCAATGGCAAAATCTGTAAAGGGACATAACATTGTTGTGCATGGCAGAAAGTATCTTAGATTTGCCAATGGAAAAATCTATAAGGGGACAAAACATTGATGTGCATGGCAAAAAATAATATTAATTTGCCATTCATTTGTTCGAATAAATGTTGCCATGATATGTAACTACGGGATGAAAATGTCATAGTAGAGTGAATTTGCCCTGGAATTTGAAATAAATTGTCGTGGTAAATACAATTTTGTTGCCATGGCACAAACTGAAAAATGCAAAGTAGAGTGAATTTTTTCATGAAATCTATAATAAAAACTAGATGGGATGATGCATTAGCCTTCATTACTCAAAAACTAAATAGAATATAGTGTGTAGATTAGTTGTGGTCAGTCCAAAACAAATTGGCAAACGGGAGCATCTCCGCGCTGATGGGAACCTCACAAAAACTTAGTGCCTTGTGCATGAACAAGAAGTCATGGTTGCTGAACCCGACGAACTGCATCTCCCCGTCGGAAAAGCCGCTCGACAACCTCTTATCCTCCCTGCAACTGGAAAAAACCGGAGTAGCCCATGCCTCCCTGCTTTTCCCTCTCCTTTCTTGCCTCTTCCTCCTGCTTGAGCTCCCCATGGAAGCCACCCGTCCTCCTCCTCCTCCTCGAGCTCCCCATGGACCACCATGACTACCTCGTTGGATCCGTGCCACTGTCAACTTCTCGCCATGCATGCTGGCTCGAGTAAACGAGCTCACGCCCGCCATCGATGAGGATGCGTCGCCGTGACTGCATAATATTCGAGTTCCCCGCAGGAGCCACTCCCGAAGGATGAAGTGCCAGACCAACATCGCCTTCCGCTATGCGCGAGGTCTGTGCCACCGTTGCCTCTGCTGCGGTCGCCGACGAGGAGGGGGAAAGTGGATGTCAAAATGGAACGCAACTACATGATGGTGTGGTGATGAGAGGATATGGTCCTATGCGTCGATGAGGACGTTCTCATGAGGAAGCATACCCAGCGAGTGTTTTTTAGGAATAACTATGTGTTTATTGCAAATAGCATACGCATCACGTACATGCAAAATTCACTGAAAGGACCTAGAAACATAGGTGTCCCTGTACAACTACCACTAGTAGAAAAATGGTCAAATGTGAAGCACATTAGTGCCGGTTTGATTTTGAGCCGGCACTAATGTGTCCATTAGTGCCGGTTCCAATGGCTAGCCGGCCGCTCTCATTAGTACCGGTTCGTGGCGAACCTTTAGCATCGGTTCGTGCCACGAACCGGTACTAAAGAGAGTGGTGGTAGGATGTTGTCAGTCTGGGGCCCCTCCAGCACTTTTAGTACCGGTTCGTGGCACGAACTGGTACTAAAGGTCGACGTACATAAACCCTTCATCCACCCGAGCTCGCTCTGTTCTTCCCCTTTCCCCTCTCCTCCTCTGTTCTTCCCCTCTCTTCCTCGATCTCATCACACATTTTGCCCAAAATTTGTCAAGATTTGAAGGCCCCCATCCATTCAAATGATCACAAAGGTTAGAAACTTTGTCCATTCATCTCTCATTGCTAGATTAGCTCTTGCAATGCTTTGTATAGTGATTAATTTGTGAGTTTAGTAATTTGGGAGGAATTATATGTGCTAGTATTTGATTTATATGCAATTTGAGGTCAAAAATAACACTTAGTTTGCATATGTAGGTGTGGTTTACTTAGTGCGTTCTAAATCTTCGTCGTAACCACCGTCGATCGCCCGCACCGCCCGTCGCCGGCACCACCTTGTGGTGAGGCTCTTGTTCATGAATGTTTTACATTACCAAATTGATGTTTGAGTGATTTGAATATATAGTTACTCGTATAATTATCTTACCCGTACGTTGTTTGTTATACATAGTGCCATGGTTTTGATATCCGTCCCTGTCGGCCCTTGTCCTTGTTATGATTCGGATGTGGTATATTCTCTTTTAAAACTAGTTGCTGCATTTCGTGTTTATGACAAATTATGCCCATCAAGTTGAGATAGATATTTTTATCTAGGAGGTATGTGAACCGGAAATTCCAACCGACCCTATTGTCGAGAGGTTAAATTTAGTTGAAAGAGAAAACGAGCATTTGAAAGAAAAATTGAAAAGAATTGAGGGGGAGAAGATGGAATTGGATTTGCATGTTGCCGATGTCGTCGATGATCACAAGATCAAGATGGAGAAAATGCGGTTGAAGATAAGAAAGATTAGAAAATATGCCATTGATAGTGTGGCTTGGTATCATTATGTTGTTGGATCAATTGTTACCTTAGTTGCGATCTTGATCGCATTTTTTGTTGCATTTAAATTCTTTAGCTAGAGATTTATTTGTATGTTGCATTTAATTAAGTGTTGTACATGAACTTTATGTATGAACTTGTATTAATTTGGTCTATTCGGTGTTGTGTAATGAAGATGAGCCGACAATGGATGTATGATGACCGATGCTCTCCCGAGTTCATTGATGGCGTGCATACTTTTCTGCTTGCCGCTGAGGCAAACAAGCGGGCGGATGGTTTTATGCCTTGTCCATGTGCTGGATGTAAGAATGGTCACAATTACTCTACGTAAAGAACCATTCACGTCCACCTATTTGCGTCCGGTTTCATGCCCCACTATAATGTTTGGACCAAGCACGGAGAAAGAGGGGTTATGATGGAAGACAATGAAGAAGAGGATGACGACGGCTATCCTGGCCATGGGTTCCTTGAATATGATGATACAACAATGGGGGAAGAAGGTGAGCCGGAAATGCGGGAAGAAGCTAAAGAAGAGGCATCAGATGAGCCCGCTGATGATCTAGGTCGGGCCATTGCCGATGCAAAGAGAAACTGCGCAAGTGATTTGGAGAAGAAGAAGTTGCAGCGCATGTTAGAGGATCACAAGAAATTGTTGTACCTGAATTGCGAAGCTGACAAGAAAAAGTTGGGCACCACACTGGAATTGCTGCAATGGAAGGCAGAGAATGGTGTATCTGACAAGGGATTTGGAAAGTTGCTGGTAATGATAAAGAATATGCTTCCAAAGGACAACGAATTGCTCGAGAGTACGTATGAAGCAAAGAAGGCTATCTGCCCTATAGGGTTAGAGGTGCAGAAGATACATGCATGCCCTAATGACTGCATCCTCTACAGCGGTGAGTACGAGGATTTGAATGCTTGCCCGGTATACGGTGCATTTCGTTATAAGATCAGTCGTGATGACCCTGGTGATGTCGAGGGCGAGCGCCCCAGGAAGAAGATTCCTGCCAAGGTGATGTGGTATGCTCCTAGAATACCACGGTTGAAACGTTTGTTCCAAAACAAAGAGCATCTGAAAGCGATGCGGTTACGGAGAAGATCGTAAGAAAGACGGAAAGTTGAGAGTACCACGACGGTTCACACAGTGAGAAAAATCGAGAGAAAGTACAGGAGGAGTTTGCGGTGACCCAAGGAATGTATGGTTTGGTCTAAGCGCAGATGGCATTAATCCTTTTGGGGAGCAGAGCAGCAACCATAGCACCTGGCATGTGACTCTATGTTTGTATAACCTTCCTCCTTGGTTGTGCATGAAGCGGAAGTTCATTATGATGTCAGTGCTCATCCAAGGCCCTAAGCAACCCGACAACGACATTGATGTGTGCCTAAGGCCATTAGTTGAAGAACTATTACAGCTGTGGAATGGAACAGGTGTACGTGCGTGGGATGAGCACGGACAGGAAGAATTTGACCTAAAGGTGTTGCTGTTCGTGACCATCAATGATTGGCCTGCTCTCAGTAACCTTCGTGACAGACAAACAAGGGATACCGCGGATGCACGCACTATTTGGATGATACCGATGGTATATATTTGGATAGTTGTAGGAAGAATGTGTACCGACATCATCGATTCCTTCCGAAAGCAGTGCATCCCGTAAGAAAGAAAGGCAAGCATGTCAAAGGTGAGGCGGATCACTGACGAAGCCTCGCCACCGTCTTGGTGCTGATGTAAATGATATGGTCAAGGATTTGAAGGTAATCTTTGGAAAGGGTCCTGGCGGACAACCTGTTCCGAAGGACGCTGACGGACGCGCACCCATGTGGAAGAAGAAATCTATATTTTGGGACCAGGCATATTGGAAAGACCTAGAGGTCCGCTCCGCAATCGACGTGATGCACGTGACGAAGAATCTTTGTGTGACCCTGCTTGGCTTTTTGGGCGTGTATGGGAAGACAAAAGATACACTAGAGGCACGGGAGGACCAGCAACGTATGCACGGAAAAGACGACATACATCAAGGTCAGGCCAGCTACGCTCTTACCAAAGAAGAGAAGGAAATCTTCTTTGAATGCCTGCTCAGCATGAAGGTACCGTCTGGCTTCTCGTCGAATATAAAGGGAATAATAAATATGGCAGAGAAAATTTCCGAACCTAAAGTCTCATGGCTGTCACGTGATTATGACGCAACTACTTCCGGTTGCATTGAGGGGGCTTCTACCGAAAACGTTCGATTAGCCATTGTGAATCTATGTGCATTCCTCAATGCAATCTCTCAGAAGGTAATCGATCCAGAAATCATACCAAGGTTACAAAATGATTTTGTGCAATGTCTTGTCAGTTTCGAGTTGGTGTTCCCACCATCCTTCTTCAACATCATGACGCACGTCCTAGTTCACCTTTGCGAAGAGATTAACATTTTGGGTCCTGTATTTCTACACAATATGTTCCCCTTTGAGAGGTTCATGGGAGTCTTGAAGAAATATGTTCATAACCGTGCTAGGCCAAAAGGAAGCATCTCGAAGGGCCATGAAAATGAGGAGGTCTGTCGGTGTCAAAACCGGCGGATCTCGGGTAGGGGGTCCCAAACTGTGCGTCTAGGCGGATGGTAACAGGAGACAAGGGACACGATGTTTTTACCCAGGTTCGGGCCCTCTCGATGGAGGTAAAACCCTACTCCTGCTTGATTAATATTGATGATATGGGTAGTACAAGAGTAGATCTACCACGAGATCGGAGAGGCTAAACCCTAGAAGCTAGCCTATGGTATGATTGTTGTTAGTCTCACGGACTAAAACCCTCCGGTTTATATAGGCACCGAATAGGGTTAGGGTTACACAGAGTCGGTTACAATGGTAGGAGATCTACATATCCGAATCGCCAAGCTTGCCTTCCACGCCAAGGAAAGTCCCATCCAGACACGGGACGAAGTCTTCAATCTTGTATCTTCATAGTCCATGAGTCCGGCCAACGGTGACAGTTCGGCTATCCGGACACCCCCTAATCCAGGACTCACTCAGTAGCCCCCGAACCAGGCTTCAATGGCGACGAGTTCGGCGCGTAGATTGTCTTCGGCATTGCAAGGCGGGTTCTTCTCCAAATTCCATATACTTGTCAAATAGTGTCCGCACGATAAATGCTGCGCTCCTTGGCTTCCACGCCCAATAATGGGCATCTTCCACGTGTTTGAATGAATGCGAAAAGCCAGGGTATTTTTAAACTTATCCCCCTAGCTGCGCAAATGAGCTGTCTATAAAAGGGACGAGGATCTAGATCCGAGTCACACCATCCTCCCTCCGCGAGCTTTCATCGGAGCGCCTCTGACAAAAATCCATTCCATCATGGACAGTCAACGCGGCTCCTCCTCTCGCGCTCCTAGCCCTCAGCCTGGAAACTGGGAGAGATGCTCAGTCCCTCATAGCAAGCTAGTGACACTCCAAACCAAGGGATTTCTTCCCCCGGCCTTCATGGTTCCGGTTCGAGCCGGACTCGCCACCTATAAGGGCGGAAAGCAAGCGGAGAGTATCCCCGATCCCTCCAAAGGAGAGCGGGTATGCTTTATCTCTTATCTAGTAAGAGGACTCGGATTTTCAATTCATCCGTTTCTCCGGGGCACTTGGAGTTCTCTGGCCTCGGTTGCACCACCTTACGCCTGCCTCCGTTTTGCACATCGCGGGCTTCGTGGCCCTTTGCGAACTGTTCTTGGCGTCGAGGCTCATTTTGCATTGTGGAAGAGATTATTCTGCCTTGTACCCCGTTCTCATGAGGGTCAATATATCAAGTGGGCGGAGCCGAGCTATGGCGCAAGATAGCCGGACCGGATATCTATCCGAACCCCGAAGAAGGCGTCCAAGACTGGCCTTGAATGGTTTTATATAGAAGACGTCCCACCGCCGGATCATGTTCGGATCGGTCTCCGGAGTTCAGCAATGCTCCTTTGAAGAAACGCCTGAGTTGGCGCCATGAGCTCCGGAGGGAAGGCGATAGGGACGTCCTTTACTGATGAGCCGAATAAGATTGTTAGCTCATTCGGATGACCATGATCGGTGTCATGGCCACATGTATTATCACGGGGGTGCAGCCGCTCCAAGATAGGGGCCACCCCATGTAGGATTTCAACGGGAGGACGATGCCACCCGTCATGGCCGTGAAGGGGCCGGATCGGTCACCGATCTGGTGAAGATCTTGTCCGCGCTGTACAAGGGAGAAGAGGAGGATTTTCTCCGCGTCAGTCCATTGAACGGATTTTCTATGAACAATCCTCGAAGCTGGGTAAGCGGACATTTCTTTTTTGTACACCCGATCCGTATTCCCATGTTTAGGTATCTCATTTTGTGATTTTGACGCAGGAACTGCGCCAGGCCGTGAAAGACATAAACAACCCGCCTCCACAACCCGAGGATCCGGAACGGCTCCTCGATCCGGCCTCCCAAGAGGATCCAGACATATTGGTGTAGCTGATTGATGGGGTATTTCACCAACTGAGCATCGATAATGCCTTGGTTGCCATTACGGCCGATTACCCCGGAATACTTCCAGCCTCACAGGTAACTGAGACCGAGGTCCCAATACTCTGATAATGACCCATCCATGCTTATTTTTTATCACCGTATACCAATGGTGTTTCGCAGAGGGTGCCTTCGAGGCAGGAGGCCGAGCCCGCGGCGGCTAGCCAACAAGGGGCAGCATGGCCCCGCAGGCTAAAAAGAAGTGCGGTCCGGATCGAAACGCCGCCGCAGCGGTATGGCGCGTCACCATATTCCCAGGATTGATTCCTGGAAGGCGAACGCTGGTGCTCTTTTCAGGAAAAAGAGCGCTCGCCGTACTGTGTCCGGAGAGGTTGCCAATCGAGCCTCCGCCAGCCAGGCTCCAAAGCAGGGTCCAGAAGCGGAGGCGAGCACGAGGCGTGCGTCGGATGCTCCTCCGACAGAGAATGCCGACAGATTGTCCGCCACCAACTCCGAGGTGGAGAGCGCCATGAATCACAGGCGCCGCCAGACAGTTCTTCGTGACGCATGTTTCTCCCAAGAGGCATTGAATGCCTTCAATTGAGAATCGCACCTCCGTGCCGCTCAAGATGGTCTAGCCAGAGCCACGGAGCAGTATGTAAAGGACATACTGGTGTGGAAATTTGACGATTATATATGCCAAGAGCCCCGAGACTTAAAATAGTTAGAATAACTGATTTAAGGATCATTTGTTATGCAGGATCTTACAAAAAAGAATACCCGACTGTCCCAGGAGCTTGAAGAATGCAAGGCCCAACTTGAGGCCGCACTAGCCGCTACAGGGGGAGCCATAGAGACCCCCTCTGGTAATATATGCTTCAAAAGATAAGTAGTTTGTGAAGTGCGGCGTGTGTGTAAATCTGACAATAATATTGCAGATGGCGCCGGACTAGATCCGGACAAGCAACAGCTCTTGCGCCGGTTGAAGGCGGCGAGAATGTGCTTACAAGGGTGAGGCAAGAGAAAATAATCTCCAGATGCCAACACCCAGCTGGGTGAGGAACTAAAGGATGTTCGTGCCCATGCGACTCCGTGAAGGGAATCGGCGACTTAAATGGCGGCATTTATAGTAAGTGCTTGGCGAACTTTGAAAAAGAGTTCGGCGAGGAAGTCAACTAACAGAGTTATGTCTGTAGGTATGCTCACGGGTCGTCCTGCAGAGGAAATGCCCGGTTCTACGGGTGACCTTCTTCCCGAGCTATTGCAACTGCACGAACGAGTTCGGCGGGTGATGAAAGGCGTCGCACAGGCCTTGTGGCCATCTGTCTCCCTGCCCGAAGGCCTTGGAGAGCTTGCAGAGAAGCTTCAGGGAGCACGGCGGCGCTTCCAACTATGGAAGATATCGGCCTGTCGTCAAGGCGCCAGGGAGGCCTGGGCCATGGTGAAGACGCGGTACATGAAGGCGGACCCAAACCACATGGCTGAGGTCGGACCTGTGGGGCCCGACGAGAAGGAGATCCCTGTGAGCTTAGTGTACGGCCAAGTAGAGTTGGCCGCAAAGTATTCCCAGCAAGACTGTAAACTAGACAGCCTATTGGATGGCATTGAAGAGGAATACAATCAGTCAATTTGACTATGTAATTTAAAATCACATGTAAAATGCCTTCTAGCCGGATTGTAGATCGTTTGTCGTAGCGGACCTTTTCGCTTCAACCTCGGGACCCAATAGTGCAGGTGTGTCCGAATACCCTCACGGTTATGTAAAAACCGGGGCATGCGTGGAGACCAGGCGTAGGGGTCATGAGTGCTTTATCATACAAGTGCCCAACTAGTTATGTTATATTACATGGTTAGTAAGAAATATCTTCCAGGGAGAATAGTTCCGTTAGGGGTTCCTTTCCCTGGGAGGCATGCCCTAAGGTGCATGTCCAGACTGCGAAAAAAGCAAAAAAGCATCTGGGGGCAGATAAATGAAAAATAAAAAATCGCCTTTTAGTTCACCGACCGAATATTCCCTTAAGAACGCTAGCTTTCGGCTTCACCCAGTCTGAGGTACACGTCCGGCTGACCCGGCGGTAACAATCACAGAGGTGCTCCCTTTACCACCTAGCCGAACAATCGGGAACGTAGGGGTAAGCACAGGAGCCAGGCAACCCAGCTTGGCCAAAACTTAAGTCATATCGAAGCATATAATGGTGAATAAAAGGTACATGCGGAAGTGTGACACATGTGTTGGGCATAAAGTCTGTATAAATAAGCTTCTGTTAAAGAAGCCCCCAGGTATAATGAGCGCGGATAGCGTGTAAAGTGTGTGCGAACAATGCGCAAACGAGCCTTTAACGGCTTCGGAAAAAAGGAGGGAGAAGGAGAGAAATAAAAGACAGCTTAAAGTATAAAATATAGCCGGAGGAAGGAGACGAACTCAGAATCCGGCGCTAGGCGTAGAATCTTCGGAGACGGGCTGCGTTCCATGGGTTTGGCTCGAGTCAGTTATCCGATGCGTTTTGCAGACGGTACGCTCCGCCGGTCAGGACTTGGTCGATGATGAAGGGTCTCGCCCATTTGTGCTTGAGTTTGTCCTTTTTCTTGTCCGGCAGGCGTAGAACTAGTTCGCCAACATTGTAAGCTTTGGCCCGTACTTCCCTGCTTTGATATCTTTGAGCCTGCTGTTGATAGAATGCGGAACGAGCTTTTGCCACGTCACGCTCCTCCTCCAAGGCGTCCAAGCTGTCCTGCCGATCGAGCTCGGCTTCTCTTTCTTCGTACATGCGCACGCGAGGTGAGTCATGAATTATGTCGCATGGCAAAACTGCCTCTGCGCCGTATACCATAAAAAATGGTGTGAATCCGGTAGTGCGATTCGGCGTGGTCTGCAGCCCCCAGAGTACAGAGTCGAGCTCCTCTACCCAGTGCGTGTTAGATTCCTTGAGGGACCGCACTAGTCTGGGTTTAATGCCGCTCATGATTAGACCGTTTGCTCGCTCGACTTGACCGTTAGTTTGGGGGTGATAGACTGCAGCGTAGTCGAGCTTGATGCCCATGTTTTTGCACCAGAGTTTGACCTCGTCGGCCGTGAAGTCCGTGCCGTAACGGTGTACTACCCCTGATATGAAGTCTATCACCGGTCCGGATTCGGCCGTCTTTACAGGTTTGGCCTCTATCCGTTTGGTGAATTTATCCACCATGACCAATAGGTATTTTTGCTTGTGGGTTCCTCCTTTAAGGGGTCCAACCATGTCAAGCCCCTAGACCGCGAAGGGCCAGGTGATGGGTATAGTTTTGAGGGCGGTGGGTGGCATGTGGCTTTGATTAGCAAAGAGCTGGCAACCGACGCATCGTTGGACTAAGTCCTGAGCATCTGCCCGGCCGTCGGCCAATAAAATCCTGTCTGAAAGGCCTTGCCTACAAGGGCCCGGCTGCGGCATGGTGTCCACCGAGTCCGGCATGAATTTCAGCCAGGAGATTCCGCCCTTCCTCTTCGGAGATACACCTTTGAAGGACTCCGGTTGTGATTTTCTTATAAAGCTCTCCCTCATGGACCTTATAGGCTTTAGACCACCGCACTATGCAGCGGGCCTCGTTTTGGTCCTCGGGAAGTTCCTGCCTAGTTAGGTAGGCTAGGAATGGTTCTGTCCACGGGACGATGACTACCATTATTGCGTGGGCTGACGGTGTTATTTCGTTGGCGGGACCACCAACTATGTTGGAATGTTCGGTGTGGGGTGGTGTGGTTGGGTCCAGGTTGTTATTTCCGGACTCTCCCTCCCATAGTACGGATGGCTTGAAAAGCCTCTCTAGGAAGATGTTGGGGGGGGCGTCATCATCGCTTTTGCACCAATGCGTGCCAACACGTCTGCTGCCTGGTTGTTATCCCGGGCTATATGGTGAAATTCGAGCCCCTCAAACCGAGCTGACATTTTTAGGACGGCATTGCGATAAGCTGCCATTTTTGGATCCTTGGCATCAAAGTCCCATTTATTTAGGATATCGCGAGGTTCGAATCCCCGCGCATCTCTAGGCGTTGAATGCCCATGGAGACTGCCATCCGGAGACCATGTAGAAGGGCCTCGTATTCGGCTGCGTTGTTGGAGTCCGTGTACATTATTTGAAGTATGTATTGGACTGTATCTCCAGTTGGGGACGTCGAGCAGCGCCAGGCCCCGTGCCGCCAACATTTTGGAGCCGTCGAAGTGCATGATCCAGTTGGAATATGCGCCGTACTCTTTAGGGAGTTCGGCTTCAGTCCATTCGGCGATGAAGTCAGCCAAAACTTGCGACTTAATAGCTCGTCGTGGCTTGTAGGTTATGTCGAACGGGAGGAGCTCAATGGCCCATTTACCAATCTGGCCCGTTGCGTCGCGGTTGTTTATAATGTCATTAAGAGGTACTTCAAAGGCTACTGTTATCGAACACTCTTGAAAGTAGTGTCGCAGCTTCCGGGATACCATGAACACCGCGTATGCTATATTTTGATAATGCGGGTACCGTGACTTGCATGGAGTTAGGACAGTGGACACGTAGTAAACTGGTTTTTGAAGAGGGAACTTGTGTCCGTCCATTTCTCGTTCGACAACGAGCACCGCGCTTACCTTGATGGGTTGCTGCGATGTATAATAGCATTGGTTCGCCCATGTTGGGCGCGGCCAGGACCGGATTTGTTGCCAATATGGCTTTGATTTCTTCGAGTCCAGCCGTGGCAGCATCCATCCACTCGAAGTGTTCGGTGTGCCGGAGGAGGCGATAAAGGGGTAATGCCTTTTCTCCTAAGCGGGAGATAAAGCGGCTTAGAGCCGCCATGCATCCAGTCAATTTTTGTATTTGTTTGAGGTCTTTGGGGATATCCAATTGTGACAGAGCTCGGATCTTGGCTGGGTTTGCTTCAACTCCTCTACGGATACAATGAAGCCCAAGAGCTTTCCGGCTGATGCAGCCGAAAACACATTTTCCGGGTTGAGCTTGATGTCATATGTTCGGAGATTATCGAATGTGAGCCTCAATTCGTCGACTAGGGTTTCGACATGCTTGGATTTGACGACCACATCGTCTATGTATGCCTCCACTGTTTTGCCGATCTGGTTTTTGCGGACATGTCTGAATCATCTTATTTGGTATGTTGCGCCGGCGTTTTTGAGCCCAAAGGGCATTGTGTTGAAGCGAGAATGGGCCGTATGGAGTGATGAATGTCGTTGCGGCTTGGTGCAGCTCTGCCATCTTAATTTGGTGGTAGCGGAGTATGCGTCGAGGACACACAATGAATCGTGTCCTGTGGTAGCATTGATAATTTGATCGATGCGGGGGAGGGGGAAGGGATCCTTTGGGCAAGCCTTGTTAAGGTCCTTAAAATCGACACATAGGCGCCAGGAATTGTCCTTCTTTGGTACCATTACCAGGTTTGCTAGCCGGTACGGATGTTTAATATCTCTGATGAATGCGGCCTCCAATAGTTTAGCTAGCTCCTCTCCCATGGCCTGTCTCTTGGGTTGAATGCTTGCCAAGAGCTTGTTTGGTAGCTTGAATCCTTTTAGGATATTTAGGTACATGCTCTGCTAGCGGCGTGGGATTCCTGGCATGTCTAAAGGGTGCCAGGCAAAAATGTCCCAATTTTCGCATAGGAATTCTTGTAATGCGGCGTCCACATCAGGGTTTAATTGTGCCCCGATGGAGGCCGTTTTTCTAGGGTCCGTTGGATGGACTTGGAATTTGACTATTTAAATACGCGGTTTAAAGAGGTGGACTTGGATCTATTATCGAGTATCACATCGTCCACTGTTCACCGTGGAGCCTTGATGCGGTGAGTTCCTCTGCCGCTAGGGCTTGGATAGTGCCTCAAGGGCAAGTGCGGCTTTTTTATTTTCGGTAGCGGGCTATGTCCGTCACTAGCAAGAGTGATAATTCCGTTGGGTCCGGGCATTTTGAGCTTCATGTACCCGTAATGGGGTATAGCTTGAAAAATTGTGAATGCCTCTCGCCCTAATAGGCGTGGTATCCGCTGCTGAGCAGGGCACTTGGAATGTGACCTCCTCGTACCTATAATTGTCCGTCGTGCGAACACCACATCTAGTGTGATCTTTCCTGTCTGACATGCTTCCCGGTAGGGATTATTCCTCTAATGGTTGTGCTGCTTTGCTCAATGCGGCTCCAGTCTATTTCCATTTTTCGAAGGGTTTCCTCGTAGATGAGGTTTAATCCGCTGCCGCCATCCATGAGTACCTTGGTAAGGCGAAATCCGTCCACTATTGGACTGAGGACCAATGCGGCTGGTGCTAGGGCTGTTCGGAATTTAGGTTAAATCACTTGGCGTTAAAGGTAATAGTCGTGTCACTCCATGGATTTATTGTTGCTATCTGGTAGACTTCGGCAAGGCTGCGGAGTGTTCGTTTCCGCATATTATTTGATGCGAAGGTCTCGAAGACTGTTAATACCGTACTAGTATTGCTGGGCTGGTGCTCTGGAGCTAAGAGCTCTTCGCCACTTTTGGCCACCTGCCGTAGTATCCAACATGCTCTAAGGCTATGAGTTCGAGTGGCGCCCTACGTACTCACAATTTTGCGAGGTCCATTGAGCCATCCCTCCAAAGACGGTTCCATGCCCTTTGGGGGGTTTTGCTTTTCGGTATGTAACCCAGTGCACAGTGATGATGCACCCTTTTATTTCGGACTAGGGTGCATTATTCGGGGCGGATTATCCCAAAATTTGATTTCGGTTTTCGAGCGCTCTCCATCACGCAGTACTTTCGTACTATGGACGCCAAGTCAGTGGAGCGTGTAATTTCACGACGACTTATGGCGTTTAGGATTCCCTTATCTGTGCAATCATTGCAGAAGAATGAGATTGCGTCCTCCTCGCGGCAATCCTTTATCTTGTCCATAACCAGGAGGAATCTGGCCGAGTAATGATGTCTTTGTTTCACGGGCTCTTGCGGATTTGGGATAGATCGCTTATGTTTGGGTGGGCGGGTGGAATTAAATTCGAACCCCGTCGATCTAAGATTCAGGGGCCAAGAAGTTTCCGAACTTGGAAGCTTGGGTTCTTGGAGGTTGTCCAATGAATCTAGCCGCTGCGACTTTAATTTCAGGGCTTGAGTGGTGTCCTCCCCTCCGCAGGAATCCGGCATGGAGGGGTCAGGAATCCGGACATAGCTAGTCCTTAAGGTAGGAGAAGAGTCGCCGTATTGTTCCTCTACCACAGCAACGTGGTGGGATGCCTGCGGAGAGTTGATCTCTCTCAGATCGGATTTAGGTCCAATCTAATCGTAGTCTGTAGCGACTCCCAGGGCGGCGATGCGATCCAAGAGCTTGTTTAAGGAAGAGAGCTCCGTTGGATCTAACTGCTCGGCGAGTTCCGAGTTAACGTGAAGATTGCTTCCGATGACCCGAGAAGTCATCGTCGGCTGCAATGACGAGCAGTGATCATAAGAAAACCGCCTAGCCGGAGAGTTTGGCCGGTGGCCGAAGCTCCTTTAGCAACGGTGTCGTCTTTAAAGATGGGATGAGGCATCCTTCCTGACAGCGACGACACAGAGGAACTCTCAATGAAAGCACCAATGTCGGTGTCAAAACCGGAGGATCTCGGGTAGGGGGTCCCGAACTGTGCGTCTAGGCGGATGGTAACAGGAGACAAGGGACACGATGTTTTTACCCAGGTTCAGGCCCTCTCGATGGAGGTAAAACCCCACTCCTTCTTGATTAATATTGATGATATGGGTAGTACAAGAGTGGATCTACCACGAGATCAGAGAGGCTAAACCCTAGAAGCTAGCCTATGGTATGATTGTTGTTCGTCCTAGGACTAAAACCCTCCGGTTTATATAGGCACCGAATAGGGTTAGGGTTACACAGAGTCGGTTACAATGGTAGGAGATCTACATATCCGTATCGCCAAGCTTGCCTTCCACGCCAAGGAAAGTCCCATCCGGACACGGGACGAAGTCTTCAATATTGTATCTTCATAGTCCAGGAGTCTGGCCAACGGTGATAGTTCGGCTATCTGGACACCCCCTAATCCAGGACTCCCTCAATGGGCGTGGGTAACCCAACCGCGCCATTGATTACGGCGCTTGGGAGATAAGCGAGTTTTATCAGGCCGGTGGGGATGCATAGCTTTCTCCGTGCATATAAGGGGATAAGGATCCACTTTTTCACACACGCCTTCTTCCTCCTTTGCTTATCCATTTCCGCGCACTCGAGCTCCAGCGCCCAAGTCCGCACATCCCACCTCAACCTTCTCCAACTATGTCCGGAGCGGGAGGCAAGTGGATGGCCTCCTCCGTCACGGAGGGGCATATCAAAAAGCTGCGGAAGGCCGGATACTTGTCCGACGACATCGCTCATCGGCTCCCCGACAAGGGGCAGCTCATCCCCACCCCTAGGCCCCATGAGAGGGTGGTGTTCCTCCCCCACTTCCTCCGCAGACTAGGGTTTCCACTTCACCCATTTGTCCGGGGGCTCATGTTCTACTACGGCCTAGATTTCCATGATCTGGCCCCGAATTTCATCCTCAACATCTCGGAGTTCATCGTCGTGTGCGAGGCCTTCCTCTGCATCCAGCCCCACTTGACTTGTGGTTGAAGACCTTTAATGTCAAGCCGAAGGTAGTGGCGGCCGCCAAGCCAGTCTTGGAGGTGCCATGGTGGGCAAGATGGCCAACGTCCTATGGCTCGAGGGCTCCTTCGTGGAGACCATAAAGGGGTGGCAATCGGGGTGGTTCTACATGACCGAGCCGCGTGCCTCCAAATGGGCAGCGGCCCCCGAATTCTGATCTGGCTTCCCTACACGGCTCACCTCATGGAAAGAGACGGGCCTGACGTGGGGTAATTCGGAAGAGCTGGCCGGACTCCAAACCTACGTCTGAAACCTGGTGGACAAGAAGCTCAAGCTTGTCAACGTAGTCCAGGTTATGCTCATCCGCCGGATCCTCCCATGCTAGCAACAGGCCTTCAACTTGTGGGAGTTTGATCCGGCACGGCACCGAACCTTGAGCCAGCTCTTCGACACTACGTACGAAGATGCACGGAAGGTGCTTTGTTCAAGGGCGCCGAGGCTCCGCATCCGCTACCGAATATCGCGGATTCAGCTCATGACATCAAGCCAGCGAGGTAAGCTATTTTACCCTTCTGAGGACTCTTTTTCATAGTTTGACTCTATGCGGGATCTAAAACTCCCTCACCTTTGACAGGACTAGCAGAAGACGTCCGGACAGTTAACTGTCCGGCTCCCTTGCCGGAAAGATCTAGCGGGCGCCCGCTTGGCCAGAGCTCTTTGGTTCCGGCACCTTACGTGGTGCCGGAGAAGAAGGCCAAGAAGGCGGCCACGGGAACTCGGAGGAGTTCCCGGCGCCAGGTGTTGTCGGACTCATCGTCCGATGACTCCAAGGCGGACTCCTCCCACGAAGACGAGGAGGAGGAAAAAGAGGCCTCTACCCCAGCGAGGGGAGAGAAGAAAAGGAAGGCCGCCCCAACTAGCGAGGCCGGAGGGTCCAAGAAGGGAAGGACCCTCCCTCCGGACTACACCGCCGACGCCGACGTCGGCGGAGAGGAGTGGCCACCAAGGACCAAGCCCCTGGCGAAATCGTAAGTGTCCGGACACCAGAATAACTCGTGGCATTCCATTTGTCGCACAGCATCTTCTAATGCCGAGTATAACCATGCAGCCCGCCCAAGGACGGGCTCGGCGATTCGTCGAGCGGCTCCCTGGATTCGTCGGAGATGAATAGCACCTCACTTCCGACCGCCACGTCTCCTCCTGCCGCGGATGACGCCGGGGTGGAGTCCCAAAAGGGGCCCAGCCAGGAGGAGGTGGCCATGGAGGCGCCAAGAAGGCGACCTCCGGACTCGGCGCAAAGGGATAAAACCCGAAGGGCTTCAAGTTCGCCACATGCACGACTCCGTCTGGAACCTTCAGTGGTTCCGGAGTCCAACAGCAACCCCTTCAGAAGAAGGGCAAGATTGCGGCACCGGTGACCTCCGGCCCAACCGGAGGCACGGATGATTTGATGGAGGCGCTTAACAGGCGCTTCCATCGACGAGCACCGCCTTTATTATGAGTGCGGTGATCCTGAAGGTTCAGTCTGGCAAGAGCGGGCTGACTGAAGCCTATGCCAGCCTTCTAACATGCTTTGAGGTATGTATTAAGATATGTAAAAATATTACCGCATAGACAGTAGCCCCTGATGCTCAGTTTGGTGTTCGGAAAGAAATAGCCGAACTGAGGATCTAAAAAGATATACGCAGGAGTCTAACATAAGTATGTCAATATGGGAATGCAGGTTGCACTGTTGACCTCTGCCGCACTGACTGCGGAGGTTGTTGCATTAAAGCAGAGCCTCGAGCGGTCCGAGAACAAGCTCGGACTTGCCAAAAGGCAGCTCGAGGACAAGGAAGGTAAGTAATACCTTATGGGAGTATTTAAAAGATGTGGTTGCAAAAGATGACATGAATAACGTGAATACTGCAGGGGCCACGAATGAGGTGGCGACCCTGAAGGAAGCGGTGTCCAAGGCTGAAAGCAATGCGGCCGCGGAGCGCACCGAGCGAGAGAAACAGGAGGCGCGGGTGGCGGAGGTGCGGCAAGAGCTCCAGGCTCTCGTGGAAAAACACGAGAGTTTGGAGTGTGACTCAAAGACTCGAGAGTCCGAGCTCGCCTCGGCCCTTGAGAGCGCCAAAGCCGCTAAGGCCAAAGCCCAAAAAGCCCTCCAGGAGATTGATGCGATGAAGAAGATAGCGGCGGGTAAGGAATTCTATATGCAAAGCAAGCATGTGAAAGTGAATTATCTGTTACTTACCCGAATCCGGAGATCTCCAGGAGCATTCGCAGATCTGCCCCGCAGTGTGTCTGATGCTGCCACATTCTACCGAGCCGAGGAGGGAATCTCGATGGAGAAGGTGTTCTGGTGTCAGTATGCTGAGGCCAGACTGCCGGTGCCCTTAAGCGACCAGTTGAAGCAGCTGGTCGAGCTCCATAAGGTGGCCGAACAGGCCATGAAGGGCCTCATAGCTCGGCTGTGGCCTAGGGAAGCCATGCCTGGGAGCTACTTCGGGCTGGTGAGGCGGCTGGTGGATGCATGTCCATGGGTTGACGTCGTCAAGCGCTCCGTCTGCATCGAAGGTGCCCGTAGTGCCCTTGCCCTTGCTAAGGTGCACTGGGCAAGATGGACGCTGAGAAGATTGTGACGGACGGGCCACCACCACACAAGGAGCATCGCAAGCCTGAAATGTATTATGAGGGCGTCCTGAAGGGTGCCTGCCTTATAGCGGATGAATGTTCCAAAGATGTAATATTTGAGTAGACTCGCATTTGTTATCCTGTGCGCTGAAAACTTGTTCATATGCGCTAAGCAACACTTTTGAATATAAAATATTACCTTCCGTGCGGCCGTGTATTAAATTTGAGAGATGGCGAGTTGTCGGCTTCAGCCCCCATGCCACGAGTGCTGGGGTGTTCGGGATAAACTTGAGCACTCTTGTTCCCATTCTTGGGTCCTTCGAGGGAGGCGTTCAACGTGACGAACAAGGCAACCGGACTATAATGCTTGAACACTCTCACTTAGCCATAGAATTCTATAATTTTAAATTTCGGCGAAGCCCCTAGTATTCGGAAGACTGAGTTCGGGGCGCTATCCACGCCTAGGCCGAACAATGCCGACTCCTCGCTCTAAGCGGCATAAGTCTTTAGGGACTCGAAAACCTCTCAAACAGCGACCGGCTCTCGCCCTATCATGATGGTCAGTTTTAGCTTTCTCCACTGAGGTGCTTAACCCAGCTCAACCGGGGCACAATCGCAGTGGTTCTCCCAGTGCTACCTTAGCGATATAACGAAACATAAGGTACCAAAACATGGGAGCCGGGCAAACCCAACTATTGACCCGAGACATGATTCAGAGCCGATGCATATAATGCTATAAGTTCGGGGTGCCGCACTTGTGAAAGTGTTCGGACTTATCACACCATGTTGTGGGGTACTTAAGCCCCTGGTGTATTGCCCGTACCAAAGTGTACGGTTGCACAATGTCGTAAATGAACATATATATATAGAAAAAAGGGAATTCAATAATAGGCACAAGCTATGTGTTGTTTATTCAAAAAGGGCTGCAGTAAGAGCAGAATGATACAAATAGTGCGATAAGCAAGGGACGGGACTTTTTAACATGTCCCCCTCCAGGGGTAAGCTGCGGGATGGTGTGTAAAACAGGTATACTGCTCGTAATAGAGACCACCTGGACACTCGACATAGCTTTACGCTTCCACGGCTGTTGCATCGTGTGTTCGGCGATTCTCTTTGCTGGATGTGGCTTCGTGAGAACAGAGTCCTGAAAGTAAAAAAAGAAGAAAAGAAAAGAATGACACAATTGGGAGCCCCTGGTGCGGTTGAGCCGTATTCTGTGCATGCCGTGGTCGTGCCCCTTCCCCTATGCCCATAGTATTTCCACAGCGTATTTATGTACGCGTAGTACTGGTTTCGCAATTTCGCGAGGGCTGGGGCTTTGGGCCGCATTGCTATGCGTGCTCGGAACGTGCCAGGCGGTCTTGTTGTAGGTTACTCCGGGCGCGCTTGACGGTGTCCGGACGTTTAATAGCCGGACTCGAGAATTGCCTTAAGAGGCTGCTTTGTACTTCCGCCGCGAGGGTCGCCGTATGCTCCTCCGTTCGGAGAGCGTTGGTGTTTCCGTTACCGTAATGACTCCTCGAGGACCTGGCATCTTGAGCTTGAGATATGCGTAGTCGCGGCACCGCATTGAACTTTGCAAATGCGGTTCGTCTGAAAGTAGTCGCGTGATAGCCGCTGTGGAACGGGACTATGTCGAAGATTAACTCCTCGCGGAAGTTATCCGGGATCCAAGACCACTTCAAGTGTAATCGAGCTCGCATGATTGGCCTCTACACCTGGTATGACGCCTTTAAAGGTAGTCTTCGTGGGTTTAATCCTTGATGGGTCTATGCCCATTTTGCCCACTGTGTCCTGATAAAGCAGGTTCAGGCTGCTGCCGCCGTCCATTAGGACTCTAGTGAGATGAAATCCGTCAATGATTGGGTCTAGAACCAATGCGGCGAACCCGCCATGGCCGATGCTAGTGGGGTGGTCCCTTCGATCAAAAGTGATCGGGCAGGAAGACCACGGGTTGAACTTTGGGGCAACTGACTCCATCGCATATATGTCCCTTAGTGCATGCTTCCGCTTCCTTTTGGGTATGTGGGTTGCGTATATCATGTTCACCGTCCGCACTTGCGGGGGGAAGCCCTTCTGTCATCTATTGTTCGGCGGCCGGGGCTCCTCCTCGTCATCGCTATGGAGCCCCTTGTCATTGTTTTCGGCATTTAACTTGCCTGCCTGTTTGAACATCCAACAATCCCTGTGGTGTGATTGGTTGGTTTTTCGGGGGAGCCGTGTATCTGGCACGAGCGATCGAGTATTCGGTCCAAATTGGACGGGCCCGGAGTATTTCTTTTAAATGGCTTTTTCCGCTGACCGGGTTTAGAGCCTCTGAATCCGGCATTGACTGTCGTATCCTCAGCATTATCGCCGTTAATGCGGCGCTTGTGCTTGTTGCGACGTGACCTGCCATTGTTGTCCTTGGTATCCGAATTACCAGGGCTCTTGGTCATGTTATTACTGCGAGCTAGCCAGCTGTCCTCTCCCGCGCAAAACGGGTCATGAGTGTTGTGAGGGCTGCCATGGATTTCGGCTTTTCCTGTCCTAGGTGTCGGGCAAGCCACTCGTCGCGGATGTTGTGTTTAAAGGCTGCAAGGGCCTCTGCATCTGGACAATCGACGATTTGATTTTCTTGGTTAGGAACCGTGTCGTAATTGTCTGGTCGATTCCTCCGGCTGCTGAATTATGTGGCTTAGGTCATCGGCGTCGGTGGTCGCACATATGTGCCCCGGAAATTTTCGAGGAATGCGGCTTCCGTGTCTTCCCAACAACCAATTGACTCTGCTGGCAAGCTGTTAAGCCAATGCCGGGCTGGTCCTTTAAGCTTGAGTGGAAGGTATTTGATGGCGTGTAGATCATCACCGCGGGCCATGTGGATGTGAATGAGATAGTCCTCGATCCAAACCGCAGGATCTGTTGTGCCATCATATGATTCAATGTTTACGGGTTTGAAACCCTCAGGGATTTGATGATCCATCACTTCATCTGTGAAGCATAGTGGGTGTGCGGCGCCTCTATATTGGGCTATATCACGACGCAGCTCAAATGAGCTTTGTCTACTGTGTTCGGCCCGGCCGGAGTTGCCATATCCGGCGTGACGGTTATCGTCACGTGTCGTGGGGCGCCCACGCGATCCGTGAGATCGATCTTGTTTGCCTTGCCTTGTCCTCCAATATATCTCGCAGGTCTGGCGCATTTCCCGCCTTTGGTAATTTTAAGCTGGCGCCGAGTGCGGCTTGAGTTGAGGGCCGAGAGGCCTCTGTCAGCGCCACGAGGTGGTCGGTCAGCCATGTCATGCGCTGGTGATGTAGGTTTGGGTGCTTCCTCCTCTAATCGGCGTAGCAGCCTGCGTCTTGGGTAGCTCTTGGAGGGGCGCTCGAGTTCATACTCTTCGGCCGCAAGGACTTGAGTCCATCTGTCAGCTAGCAAGTCTTGGTCAGCTCTAAGTTGTTGCTGCTTTTTCTTGAGGCTGCTTGTCGTGGCCATGAGCCTGCGTTTGAAATGCTCTTGTTCGACGGGATCCTCGGGCACGGCAATTAAATGCTGTCGTCGAGGCTTGCTTCATCTTCGGAGGAGGCATGTAATTATCGTCCTCTACCTCTTTTTCTCGCCACTCTCTCATGAGGGCTGGCTTCTCCATCCTCCCTGTCTTTGAATCCTGCTGGAGGGGTTGTCTTCCGCACCGTCCGGTGTTATTGTCTCCCATGCCGGAATCACCGCTTTTGCTGTGGCGGGATTTAGAGCGGCGCCACGACACCGTGCTTAGGCTGTTTCTTGAGGGGTCATCCTCCATTGTTCCATCACCATTCCCATCTTTTGGGATGTCCACCATGTATATTTCAGATGACGAGGTGGCCTTCCGATTGCCACTGTGGGCGCTGGTTCCTGATTCGTCTCTGCATCGTCGTCCATACCGTCGATGTCTTGAGTCAAGTCGAGCATGTCGGTTAAATCATCGATTGGCTACTGAAGTGGGTGGTGGGTGGGATTTGAATTTCTTCGTCGTCCGCATCCCACCCTTCCTGACCAGAATCCGGCCAGGTCTCTCCTGATAAAGAGAGATACTTTAGTGAATTCAGGATGTCGCCAAAGGGCGAGTGCTGAAAGATGTTCGTGGCAGTGAATTCCATGATCGGGCGCCCAATCGGATTCGATTAGGCGAAGCGCGAAGGCTCGGAGTCCGGAGAGGAGTCCGGCACTTTGGAGTTACTGAGCCGCAAGGGCCAGGCGTGGGTGTACGGCTCAATCGCCGTAGAGATAGCAGCCCCCCAGGCGGTGTCCAGCCACCCGTCCTCGATCCGCGCAGTCGGGTCGAGCTAAAGGTCGGAGCGGACACCGGTGCGGCCTCCAGGACACTGTTCGGCGGCAGAGCTAGATCATGCCCCTCGTGATAAAGGCGCGCGCTTGGCTGTGGCTCGAACCCGTTGAAGATCAAGTCTCCGCGGACGTCATCCGTATAGTTCAAACTTCCAAATCTGACCTGGTGGCCAGGGGCATAGCTTTCAATCTGCTCCAGATGGCCAAGCGAATTGGCCCGCAGTGCAAAGCCGCCGAATACGAAGATCTGTCCGGGGAGAAAGGTCTCACTCTGGAGCGCATCGTTGTTGATGATCGGAGGAGCCATCGGGCCAAAAGATGACGACACAGAGGAACTCTCAATGAAAGCACCAATGTCGGTGTCAAAACCGGCGGATCTCGGGTAGGGGGTCCCGAACAGTGCGTCTAGGCGGATGGTAACAGGAGACAAAGGGACACGATGTTTTACCTGTGTTCGGGCCCTCTCGATGGTGGTAAAACCCTACTCTGCTTGATTAATATTGATGATATGGGTAGTACAAGAGTAGATCTACCACGAGATAAGAGAGGCTAAACCCTAGAAGCTTGCCTATGGTATGATTGGTGTTCGTCCTACGGACTAAAACCCTCCGGTTTATATAGGCACCGAAGAGGGTTAGGGTTACACAGAGTCGGTTACAATGGTAGGTGATCTACATATCCGTATCGCCAAGCTTGCCTTCCACGCCAAGGAAAGTCCCATCCGGACACGGGACGAAGTCTTCAATCTTGTATCTTCATAGTCCAGGAGTCCGGCCAAAGGCTATAGTCCGGTTATCCGGACACCCCCTAATCCAGGACTCCCTCAAGGTCATTGAGTTTTGTATTGACTTTATTCCTGACCTTAAGCCGATTGGTGTTCCTGAATCACGGCATAAGGGCAGACTGGATGGAAAAGGCACGCTAGGAGGGCATCAAATAATATGTATGGACGGGCATTCTCTCATTGAAACACACTACACAGTTCTACAGAATTCCGCCTTGGTGGCTCCGTATATGGAGGAACACAAGAAGTTTCTACACTGCAAACACCCGGAGAAGTCTGACGACTGGATTACACGTGAACAAACAAGGACTTTCGCTGGTTGGTTGCAGAAACATGCCATGCATGATGGCGATATTCAAAATGACCTGTACTCGCTGTCCCAGTTACCATCTTCGAATATAATGACTTTCAAAGGGTACCAGATAAATGGGAATACATTTTACACGATCGGCCAAGATAAGAAGAGCACCAACCAAAACAGTGGTGTCCGCTTTGATGCAACAACCAACACGGGAAAGGAAACATATTATTGTTACATAGAGGACATATGGGAACTTAACTATGGAGGTGGTTTGAAGGTCCCTTTGTTTCAGTGCAAATGGGTCAATATGACACAAGGCGGGGTAACGGAAGACCCGCAGTACGGAATGACAACAGTGGATCTCAACAATCTTGCGTATGCAGATGAACCATTCGTCCTAGCCAATGATGTGGCGCATGTTTTTTTATGTGAAAGATATGTCTACCAGGCCAAGAAAAAGAAAAGATAAGGAAGCGAATGGATCATACGACGAGCCAAAGCGCCACATAGTTCTTTCAGGGAAAAGAAACATCGTGGGAGTGGATGACAAGACAGACATGTCAGAAGATTATGAAAAGTTTGATGAAATTCCTCCATTCACAGTGAATATTGACCCGAGCATCCAGTTAAATGATGAAGATTTTCCGTGGCTACAGCCAAGCAAAGGGACACACGCGAAGAAAAGTTTCACACCCAAAGATCGTGGATGTGATCGGCTTCACTATCATCACTTTCTTTCCGTGTTTCACACCCGTGAGGGAATCTCTGTAATAGTTAGGGTAGTTATGTGTTTTGGCATTTGAAACGAAGAAATTTTATGTGCAAAAAAATTCTTTCATGCATTTACTGATTCTTTTTCAACTAAATTACCCTGAAATTAAAAAAGCATTTCAAATGAACTCAGAAAAGGTTGAAAGTTGGCATGGTATCATAATTTCACCCACATAGCATGTGCAAAAAAGTAGAGAGGGTTACGTCAAAAACTGGATGCACTTCGTGTACAAAATGGACAATCTCTTTCGAAGTATCAGTGTTTTGGACGAAAACTCATCTGTTACAAAGGCATTTCGTTTTTTAAATAACCTAAGCATTACCAAATTGAATATAAGGATAAAACACACTAATATTACACATAAGAAAAAACAATCACTAAAAAATCTTTTTTCAACGTTAAGTTATTCACAAAATAGTGATTCGCACAAGTTTGAAATAATTCAAAATTTAAACTATTCAAATTTGAAAACTACCGGCACTAACAGAAAGTTTGTAATTTTTTGTACCTATTGCAAAAATATTCACAAAGAAACTCTAAAGACAGCAAAAAAACCACTCAAAAATAAATAAAACAAAAATAAATAAAGCAAAAAAATTAAGAAAATAAAAAAGCCCGCCTACTAGGCCAAAGCGGCCTGCATACGACTAGAAACACAACCTTTTGTTGGGCCAGGATGCAGGCCCAAGAAGGCCCAAGAGGGCCCACAGGACAACCTGAACACGTAGGCCCAGTAGGCCTGCTTAGGAGAGGAGCTCGACAGAGCTACCGCACTGAGGCTTATAAACCAGTGCGGTCGCCCCTCTACTAGCGAGGTGGTACTAAACTTGCCGCACCGCACTGCGCCAGCGCACCCCCTTTAGTGCTCTGCAACCGGTACTAAAGACCAAGAGGGGGTCTTTAGTACCGGTTGGAGCCACCACCCGGTACTAAAGGGGGTGCGCTTCCCGCCGCTTGGCCTGGCCAAAACAGAACTTTAGTACTGGTTGGTGGCTCCAACCGGTACTAAAGGTCCATCCTATATATACAACACTTGAAAAAAAAATAGTTTTCCTCTCTGTTTCTTCTCTCCGTCGACGACACGCACCGCTTGCCCCGATCGACGCTTGCCGCCGCCCTTGATCGTCCCGCCCTCGTCGCCACCCCGTCGGCGACGCTGCACCGGCCGTCCCCGTCGTCCCCGTCGCCGCGCCCCGCCCCGTCGTCGCCGCCCCATCCCGTCGCCCCGTTGTCGCCTCGCCGGTGAGCTCACCCCGGCCGCCATGTCCACACACACACACACACACACACACACACACACACACACACACACACACACACACACACACACACACTACACACATACACACACATCAGTTTGTTTGTTATAAATTTTAGTTATAGAAATTTTTCTGTTTTTTAGTTATAGAAATGTTAGAAATTATTCTGTTTTTTAGTTATAGAAATATTAGAAATGTTATAAATTTTTTCTGTTTTTTAGTTATAGAAATATTTATAGAAAATTTATAGAAATGTTAGCAATTTTTCTGTTTTGTAGTTATATAAATATTAGAAATGTTATAGAAATGTTAGTTATATAATTAGAAACGTTAGAAACTATAGAATTAGTTTTAGTTAGATGAATTAGATTAATGTCAAATTGTTTGAATTTGCATATATATAGAATTTTAGTTATCACAAACCAATCATTTAAAAAATGTTACTTTTTGCGGGCATATAGTATTTGTTCTCGACGATATGCCCGGCCCGCATCCTCGCCGTCGACCCGTTCGCGACGACGTCCTGCTTCAGAGGACCCATGTCCGGGACTGGCTCACTGGCTGGCACTGGGAGGTGCTACCTGGAGGGACGCGCCGCTTGGTGAGGAACCCGGCCTCGGGCCCCGTCGTCGACCCTGATCTCCTTTGGTGGCGTTCGCGTGGGCCACATTCGGTGCAGAGGGAGCCGGCGCTGCCGGAGGTGGTGCGTCGCCGTGTCAGGGAGGAGGACGAGCACGTCCATCGCTACATGGCTACTATGGACGTCAGGTTCTCCAATACTTGGCAGGTTCTTTGGGCAGATGACCGGAGATATGATCCTGTGATGGTTCCTTCGCTTTGGGTGTCCACCGCCCGCGCCCCAGGAACCGCAAGTGGCCTAGATTCTTCTGTAGTACTCGATCTTTATTAGGTACCTACCCAGTGATGTATTCGATATATAATATTCGAGACGATGTATTCGAGATTATATATATTATTCGAGACGATGATGTATTCGAGATTATATATTAATCGAGACGATGCATATATTATGTACTATATATATGATTCAGTTTTTCCTTATTGATTGCATCCATGCATTGTAATTTGAATACTAAATTGTTTTATATTTCTTATGTATTAGTTAAGTAAAAGCTATGGCGGACAATACCGGCAGAGAGAGGGAGAAGAGGAATTGTTCGACATCATACGCAACCCTCACAAGCTAGATGATCTGAATGAAGTAGATGATGGCTCCCAATATCTGAACAATACCGGAGAGGGTGATGAAAAGATATTCGATCTCGATGACCGAGCTGATGAAGTCATGAACTATGATTATGATTATGATGACACAGACAATGTTTATGATATCTTCGAGCCTGCTGTTGATAAAATGCGGAACGAGCTTTTGCCACGTCGCGCTCCTCCTCCAATGCGTCCAAACTGTCCCGCCGATCGAGCTCGGCTTCTCTTTCTTCATACATGCGCACGCGAGGTGAGTCATGCATTACGTCGCAGGGCAAGACTGCCTCTGCGTCGTACACCATAAAAATGGTGTGAATCCGGTAGTACGATTCGGCGTGGTCCGCAGCCCCCAGAGTACGGAGTCGATCTCCTCAACCCAGTGCGTTTTAGATTCCTTGAGGGACCGCACTAGTCTGGATTTAATGTCGCTCATGATTAGACCGTTTGCTCGCTCGACTTGACCGTTGGTTTGAGGGTGATAGACTGAGGCGTAATCGAGCTTGATGCCCATGTTTTTGCACCATAATTTGATCTCATCGGCCGTGAAGTTGGTGCCGTTATCAGTGATGATACTGTGGGGGACGCCGTAACGGTGCACTACCCCTAATATGAAGTCTATCACCGGCCCGGATTCGGCTGTTTTAACATGCTTGGCCTCTATCCATTTGGTGAATTTATCAACCATGACCAATAGGTATTTTTGCTTGTGGGTTCCTCCCTTAAGGGGTCCAACCATGTCAAGCCCCCAGACCGCGAACGGCCAGGTGATGGGTATAGTTTTTAGGGCGGTGGGTGGCATGTGGCTTTGGTTAGCAAAAAGCTGGCAACCAACGCATCGTTGGACTAAATCCTGCGGATCTGCCCGGGCCGTCGGCCAATAAAATCCTGTACGGAAGGCCTTGCCTACAAGGGCCCGGGCTGCGGCTTGGTGCCCACCCAGTCCGGCATGAATTTCAGCCAGGAGGTTTCGCCCTTCCTCTTCAGAGATACACCTTTGAAGGACTCCTGTTGTGCTTTTCTTATAGAGCTCTCCCTCATGGACTTTATAGGCTTTGGATCGCCGTACTATGCAGCGAGCCTCATTTTGGTCTTCGGGAGTTCCTGCCTAGTTAGGTAGGCTAGGAATGGCTCCGCCCACGAAGCGATAACCGCCATTATTTCGTGGGCGGAGGGTGTTATCTCGGTGGCGAGCCTCCGATTGTGTCGAAGTGTTCGGTGTCGGGCAGTGCGGTTGGGTCCGGATTGTTATTTCGGACTCCCTTCCCATAATGCGGCTTGAACAGCCGTTCGAGGAAAGATGTTAGGCGGGACGGCATCGCGTTTTGCGCCGATGCGTGCCAATATGTCCGCCGCCTGGTTGTTATCCGGGCTATATGATGAAATTCGAGCCCTTGAACTGCGTCTTGACACTTTTAGGACCGCATTGCGGTACGCTGCCATTTTTGGATCTTTGGCATCAAAGTCTCCGTTTATTTGAGATATCGCGAGGTTCGAATCCCCACGCACCTCTAGGCGTTTAATGCCCATGGAGACTGCCATCCGGAGGCCGTGCAGAAGGGCGTATTTGGCTGCGTTGTTGGAGTTTGTATACATTATCTGAAGGACGTATTGGACTGTGTCCCCGGTTGGGGACGTCGGACGCCAACCAGCCCGTGCCGCCAACATTTTGGAGCCGTCAAAGTTCATGATCCAATTGGAGTATGCGCCGTACTCTTTAGGGAGTTCGGCCGGTCCATTCGGCCATGAAGTCGGCCAAAACCTGCGACTTAATAGCTCGTCGTGGCTTATAAGTTATGTCGAATGGAAGGAGCTCTATGGCCCATTTAGCAATCCGGCCCGTCGCGTCGGGGTTGTTTATAATGTCGTTAAGAGGTACTTCGGAGGCTACCATTATCGAACACTCTTGAAAGTAGTGTCGCAGCTTCCGGGATTCCATGAACACCGCGTATGCTATCTTTTGATAATGTGGGTACCGGGACTTGCATGGAGTTAGGACAGTGGACACATAGTAAACCGGTTTTTGAAGAGGGAACCGTGTCCGTCCGCTTTTCGTTCGACGACGACGAGCACCACGTGACAACTTGATGTGTTGCGGCGATATATAATAACATTGTTTCGCCCATGTTGGGCGCGGCCAGACCGGATTTGTTGCCAATATGGCTTTTATTTCTTTGAGTCCGGCCGTGGCATCCGCCCACTCGAAGTGTTCGGTCTTGGGAGGAGGCGCTAAAGGGGTAACGCCTTTTCTACCAAATGGGAAATAAAGCGGCTTAGGGCCGCTACGCATCCAGTCAATTTTTGTATTTGTTTGAGGTCTTTTGGAATATCCAATTGTGACAGAGCTCGGATCTTGGCTGGGTTTGCTTCAATTCCTCTCTAGGACACAATGAAGCTCGGGGAGCTTTCCGGCTGGAACGCCGAAGACGCATTTTTCTGGATTGAGCTTAATGTCATATTTCAGAGATTGTCGAATGTGAGCCTCAAGTCGTCTACTAGAGTTTCGACATGCTTGGATTTGACGACCACGTCATCTACATATGCTTCCACTATTTTGCCGATCTGGTTTGCCAGACATGTCTGAATCATGCGATGATATGTTGCGCCGGCGTTTTTGAGCCCGAAGGGCATTGTGTTGAAGCAGAATGGGCCGTATGGAGTGATGAATGCTGTTGCTGCTTGGTCTGGCTCCGCCATCTTGATTTGGTGGTAGCCGGAGTACGCGTCGAGGAAGCACAATGAGTCGTGTCCTGCTGTAGCGTCGATAATTTGATCAATGTGAGGGAGGGGGAAGGGATCCTTTGGGCAAGCCTTATTAAGGTCTTTGAAATCAACACATAGGCGCCAGGATTTATCCTTCTTTGATACCATCACCAGATTTGCTAGCCAGTCTGGATGTTTTATATCTCTGATGAATCCGGCTTCCAGAAGTTTGGCTAGCTCCTCTCCCATGGCCTGTCTCTTAGGTTCGGAAAAGCGCCGAAGAGCCTGTTTGACTGGCTTGAATACTTTTAGGATATTTAGGATGTGCTCGGCCAGCCAACATGGGATTCCTAGCATGTCTGAAGGGTGTCAGGCAAAAATGTCCCAGTTTTCTCGTAGAAATTCTCGTAGTGCGGCGTCTACAACAGGGTTTAATTGTGCCCCAATGGAGGCCGTCTTTGCAGGGTCCGTTGGGTGGACTTGGAATTTGACTATTTCATCCGCTGGTTTAAAAGAGGTGGACTTGGATCTTTTATCAAGTATCACATCGTCCCTGTTCACCGTGGAGCGCGTCGCAGTGAGTTCCTCGGCCGCTAGGGCTTCGGATAGTGCCTCGAGGGCTAGTGCGGCTGTCTTGTTTTCGGCGCGGAGTGCTATGTTCGGATCACTAGCTAGAGTGATGATTCCGTTAGGTCCGGGCATTTTAAGCTTCATGTACCCATAATGGGGTATAGCTTGAAAAATTGTGAATGCCTCTCTCCCTAATAAAGCGTGATATCCGCTGCTGAACGGGGCCACTTGAAATGTGACCTCCTCGGACCTGTAATTGTCCGTGAGCGAACACTACGTCGATGTGATTTTTCCTGTGCAGCATGCTTCCCGGCTAGGGATTATTCCTCTAAAGGTTGTGCTGCTTCGCTCAATGTGGTTCCAGTCTATTTCCATTTTTCGGAGGTTTTCTTCGTAGATGAGGTTTAGTCCACTGCCGCCATACATGAGTACCTTAATAAGGTGAAAGCCGTCCACTATTGGACTGAGAACCAATGCGGCTGGTGCTCGGGCTGTTCGGAATTTGGGTTCGTCACTGGCATTAAAGGTAATAGCCGTGTCACTCCATGGATCTATTGTTGCTACTTGGTAGACTTGACAAGGTTGCGGAGTGTTCGTTTCCGCATGTTATTTGATGCGAAAGTCTCAAGATCATTAATACCATACCGGGTGTTCTTTGGGCTGGGATTACGAGGCTAGAAGCTCTTCGCCACTTTTGGCCACCTGCCGTAATATCCAACATGCTCAAGGCTATGAGTTGGAGTGGCGCCCTCTGTGCTATGAATTTTGCGAGGTCCGTTTAGCCAACCCTCCAAGACGGTTCCGTGCCCTTTAGGGGTTTTTGTTTTTGGTGTATAACCCGGTGCTTGGTGATGATGCACCCTTTTATTTCGGACTAGGGCTGTATTCGGGCGGATTATCCCAAAATTTACTTTCGGTTTTCCAAGCACTCTCCATCATACAGTACTTTTGTACTATGGTCGCCAAGTCAATAAGCGTGTAATTTATAGCGACTTATGGCGTTTAGGATTCCCTTGTCCGTGCAATTATTCAAAAAGTGAGATTACGTCCTTCTCTCGCCAAATCCTTTATCATGTCCATAACCGTGGAGGAATCGCCCAAGAATGATGTATTGTTTCAGCGGGCTCTTGCCGAATTCGGGATATATCGCTAATGTTTGGGTGGGCGGGTGGAACTAGATCCGAACCCGTCCAATTTAAGACTCGGGGCCGAGAAGTTTCCGAACTTGGAAGTTTGGATTTTGAATGCTATCCAATGAATCCAACCCGCCACCGACTTTAAGTTCGTGGCTTGATCGACATCCGTCCCTCTACGGGAATCGACATGGAGGGATCGGGAATCCGGACGTAGCTAGTCCTTAAGATAGAAGAAGAGTCGCCGTATTGCTCCTCTATCACAGCAACATGATGGGTAGCCTGGGGAGAGTTGATCTCTCTCAGATCGGTTTTAGGCCCGATCTGGTCGTAGTCTGTGGCGACTCCCAGGGCGGCGATGCGATCCAAGAGCTCGTTTACGGAGGAGAGCTCGATCGGATCTAACTGCTCGGCAAGTTCCAAGTTAACGTGAAGATTGGTTTCGATGACCCGAGAAGTCATCGTCGGCGCGGTGGTCGAACTGGCGGTCATAAGAAAACCATCTAACCGAAGAGTCTGACCAGTGGCCAAGGCTCCTTTGGCGATAGTGTCGTCTTTAAAGACGGATGAGGCATCCTTCCTGACGGCGACGGCACAGAGGAACTCTCAATGAAAGCACCAATGTCGGTGTCAAAACCGGCGGATCTCGGGTAGGGGGTCCCGAACAATGCGTCTAGGCGGATGGTAACAGGAGACAAGGGACACGATGTTTTTACCCAGGTTCGGGCCCTCTCGATGGAGGTAATACCCTACTCCTGCTTGATTAATATTGATGATATGGGTAATACAAGAGTAGATCTACCACGCGATCAGAGAGGCTAAACCTTAGAAGCTAGCCTATGGTATGATTGTTGTTCGTCCTACGGACTAAAACCCTCCAGTTTATATAGACACCGGATAGGGTTAGGGTTACATAGAGTCGGTTACAATGGTAGGAGATCTACATATCCGTATCGCCAAGCTTGCCTTCCACGCCAAGGAAAGTCCCATCAGGACACGGGACGAAGTCTTCAATCTTGTATCTTCATAGTCCAGGAGTCCGGCCAACGGTGATAGTTCGGCCATCCGGACACCCCCTAATCCAGGACTCCCTCGACGGGCGTGGGTAACCCAACCGCGCCATTGATTACGGCGCTTGGGAGATAAGCGAGTTTTATCAGGCCGGTGGGGATGCATAGCTTTCTCCGTGCATATAAGGGGATAAGGATCCACTTTTTCACACACGCCTTCTTCCTCCTTTGCTTATCCATTTCCGTGCACTCGAGCTCCAGCGCCCAAGTCCGCGACATCCCACCTCAACCTTCTCCAACTATGTCCGGAGCGGGAGGCAGTGGATGGCCTCCTCCATCACGGAGGGCATATCAAAAAGCTGCGGAAGGCGGATACTTGTCCGACGACATCGCTCATCGGCTCCCGACAAGGGGCAGCTCATCCCCACCCCAGGCCCCATGAGAGGGTGGTGTTCCTCCCCCACTTCCTCCGCGGACTAGGGTTTCCACTTCACCCATTTGTCCGGGGGCTCTTGTTCTACTACGGCCTAGATTTCCATGATCTGGCCCCGAATTTCATCCTCAACATCTCGGAGTTCATCGTCGTGTGCGAGGCCTTCCTCTGCATCCAGCCCCACTTCGGCTTGTGGTTGAAGACCTTTAATGTCAAGCCGAAGGTAGTGGGCGGCCGCCAAGTGGAGTGCGGAGGTGCCATGGTGGGCAAGATGGCCAACGTCCTATGGCTCGAGGGCTCCTTCGTGGAGACCATAAAGGGGTGGCAATCGGGGTGGTTCTACATCACCGAGCCGCGACTCCAAATGGGCAGCGCCCCGAATTCCGATCTGGCTTCCCTACACGGCTCACCTCATGGAAAGAGACGGGCCTGACGTGGGGTAATTCGGAAGAGCTGACCGGACTCCAAACCTGCGTCCGAAACCTGGTGGACAAGAAGCTCAACCTTGTCAACGTACTCCAGGTTATGCTCATCCACCGGATCCTCCCATGCTAGCAACGGGCCTTCAACTTGTGGGAGTTTGATCCGGCACAGCACCGAACCTTGAGCCGGCTCTTCGACACTACATACGAAGATGCCTGGAAGGTGCTGTTCAAGGGCGCCGAGGCTCCCGCATCCGCTACCGAAGATCGCGGATTCAGCTCGCAGCATCAAGCCAGCGAGGTAAGCTATTTTACCCTTATAGGACTCTTTTTTCATAGTTTGACTCTATGCGGGATCTAAAACTCCCTCACCTTTGACAGGACTGGCAGAAGATGTCCGGACAGGTTAACTGTCCGGCTCCCTTGCCAGAAGATCCAGCGGACGCTTGGCTTGGGGTTATTGGTTGCGGCACCTTCATTAGTGCCGGAGAAGAAGGCCAAGAAGAAGGCCACGGGAACTCGGAGGAGTTCCCGGCGCCAGTTGTTGTCAGACTCATCGTCCGATGACTCCGAGGCGGACTCCTCCCACGAAGACGAGGTGGAGGAAAAAGAGGCCTCTCCCCCAGCGGGGGGAGAGAAGAAAAGGAAGGCCGCCCCAACTAGCGAGGCCGGGGGGTCCAAGAAGGGAAGGACCCTCCCTCCGGACTACACCGTCGACGCCGACGTCGGCGGAGAGGAGTGGCCACCAAGGACCAAGCCCCTGGCGAAATCGTAAGTGTCCGGACACCAGAATAACTCGTGGCGTTCCATTTGTCGCACAGCATCTTCTAATGCCGAGTATAACCATGCAGCCCGCCCAAGGACGGGCTCGACGATTCGTCGAGCGGCTCCCTGGATTCGTCGGAGATGAATAGCTCCTCACTTCCGACCGCCTCGTCTCCTCCTGCCGCGGATGACGCCGGGGTGGAGTCCCAAAGGCCCAGCCAGGAGGAGGTGGCCATGGAGGCGCCAAGAAGGCGACCTCCCGGACTCCGGGCGCAAAGGGATAAAACCCGAAGGGCTTCAAGTTCGCCCTGTCGGGACTCCGTCGAACCTTCAAAGTGGATCCGAGTCCAACGAGCGACCCCTTCGTAAGAAGGGCAAGATTGACACCGGTGACCTCCGGCCCAACCGGAGGCACGGATGATTTGATGGAGGCGCTTAACAGCGCTTCCATCGACGAGGAGCACCGCCGTTATGAGTGCGGTGATCCGTAAGGTTCGATCTGGCAAGAGCGGGCTGGTGAAGCTCGTGCCAGCCTTCTAACAGGCTTTGAGGTATGTATTAAGATATGTAAAAATATTACCGCATAGACAGTAGCCCCTGATGCTCAGTTTGGTGCTCGGAAATAAATAGCCGAACTGAGGATCTAAAAAGATATACGCAGGAGTCTAACATAAGTATGTCAATATGGGAATGCATGTTGCACTGTTGACCTCTGCCCTTGACCGATCAAGGAGGTTGTTGCATTAGCAGAGCCTCGGCGGTCCGAGAACGAGCTCGGACTTGCCAAAAGGCAGCTCGAGGACAAGGAAGGTAAGTAATACCTTATGGGAGTATTTAAAAGATGTGGTTGCAAAAGATGACAGGAATAACGTGAATATCTGCAGGGCCACGAGCGAGGTGGCGACCACGAAGGAAGCGGTGTCCAAGGCCGAAAGCAATGCGGCCATGAGCGCACTGCAGCGAGAGAAACAGGAGGCGTGGGTGGCGGAGGTGCGGCAAGAGCTCGAGTGCTCTCGTGGAAAACACGAGAGTTTGGGCGTGACTCAAAGACTCGAGTCCGAGCTCGCCTCGCCCTTGAGAGCGCCAAAGCCCAAAAAGCCCTCCGTGAGATTGAGGCGATGAAGAAGATAGCGCGGTAAGGCATTCTATATGCAAAGCAAGCATGTGAAAGTGAATTATCATTACTTACCCGAATCCGGAGATCTCCGGGAGCATTCGCAGATCTGCCCCTTGATGTGTCGATCTTTGCCGCATTCTCTACCGAGCCGAGGAGGGAAGCTCGATGAAGAAGGTGTTCTGGTCTCAGTATGCTGAGGCCGGACTGCCGGTGCCCTTAAGCGACCAGTTGAAGCAGCTGGTCGTGCTCCATAAGGTGGCCGAACAGGCCATGAAGGGCCTCATAGCTCGGCTGTGGCCTAGGGAAGCCATGCCTGGGAACTACTTCGGGCTGGTGAGGCGGCTCGTGGATGCCTGTCCATGGGTTGACGTCGTCAAGCGCTCCGTCTGCATCGAAGGTGCCCGTAGTGCCCTTGCCCTTGCTAAGGTGCACTGGGGCAAGATGGACGCTGAGAAGCTTGTGACGGACGGGCCACCACCACACAGGGAGCATCGCAAGCCTGAAATGTATTATGAGGGCGTCCTGAAGGGTGCCTGCCTTATAGCGGATGAATGTTCCAAAGATGTAATATTTGAGTAGACTCGCGTTTGTTATCCTGTGCGCTGAAAACTTGTTCATATGCGCTAAGCAACACTTTTGAATTTAAAATATTACCTTCTGTGCGGCCGTGTATTAAATTTGAGAGATGGCGAGTTGTCGGCTTCAGCCCCCATGCCACGAGTGCTGGGGTGTTCGGGATAAACTTGAGCACTCTTGTTCCCATTCTTGGGTCCTTCGAGGGAGGCGTTCAACGCGACGAACAAGGCAACCAGACTATAATGCTTGAACACTCTCACTTAGCCATAGAATTCTATAATTTTAAATTTCGGCGAAGCCCCTAGTATTCGGAAGACCGAGTTCGGGGCGCTATCCACGCCTAGGCCGAACAATGCCGACTCCTCGCTCTAAGCGGCATAAGTCTTTAGGGACTCGAAAACCTCTCAAACAGCGACCGGCTCTCGCCCTATCATGATGGTCAGTTTTAGCTTTCTCCACTGAGGTGCTTAACCCAGCTCAACCGGGGCACAATCGCAGTGGTTCTCCCAGTGCTACCTTAGCCGATATAACGAAACATAAGGTACCAAAACATGGGAGCCGGGCAAACCCAACTATTGACCCAAGACATGATTCGGAGCCGATGCATATAATGTTATAAGTTCGGGGTGCCGCACTTGTGAAAATGTTCGGACTTATCACACCATGTTGTGGGGTACTTAAGCCCCTGGTGTATTGCCCGTACCAAAGTGCACGGTTGCACAATGTCGTAAATGAACATATATATATAGAAAAAAAGGGAATTAAATAATAGGCACAAGCTATGTATTGTTTATTCAAAAAGGGCTGCAGTAAGAGCAGAACGATACAAATAGTGCGATAAGCAAGGGACGGGACTTTTTAACATGTCCCCCTCCAGGGGTAAGCTGCGGGATTGTGTGTAAAACAGGTATACTGCTCGTAATAGAGACCACCTGGACACTGACGGCGTAGCTACGCTTCCACGGCTGTTGCATCGTGTGTTCGGGCGATTCTATCGCTGGACAGGGCTTCGTGAGAACGGAGTCCTGAAAGTAAAAAAGAAGAAAAGAAAAGAATGACACAATTGGGAGCCCCCGTGCGGTTGAGCCGTATCACAAGATGCCGTGGTCGTGCCCTTCCCTATGCCCATAGTATTTCCACAGCGTATTTATGTACGCCAGTAGTACTGGTTTCGCAATTTCGCGAGGGTCGGGCTTTGGGCCGCATTGCTATGCGTGCTTTCGGAACGTGCCGAGCGGTCTTGTTGTAGGTTACTCCGGGCGCGGCTTGAGCGGTGTCCAGACGTTTAATAGCCGGACGAGAATTGCCTTAAGAGGCTGCTTTGTACTTCGCCGCGAGGGCCGCCGTATGCTCCTCCGTCCGGAGAGGCGTTCGGTGTTTCCGTTACCGTAATGACTCCTCGAGGACCTGGCATCTTGAGCTTGAGATATGCGTAGGCGGCACCGCATTGAACTTTGCAAATGCGGTTCGTCCGAAAGTCGCGTGATAGCCGCTGCGGAACGGGACTATGTCAAGATTAACTCCTCGCTTCGGAAGTTATCCGGGATCCAAGACCACTTCAAGTGTAATCGAGCTCTGCAGTTGGCCTCTACACCTGGTATGACGCCTTTAAAGGTCGTCTTCGTGGGTTTAATCCTTGATGGGTCTATGCCCATTTTGCCCATCGTGTCCGATAAAGCAGGTTCAGCTGCCGCCCGTCCATTAGGACTCTAGTGAGATGAAATCCGTCAATGATTGGGTCTAGAACAAATGCGGCGAACCCGCCATGGCCGATGCTAGTGGGGTGGTCCCTTCGATCAAAAGTGATCGGGCAGGAAGACCACGGGTTGAACTTTGGGGCGACTGGCTCCATCGCATATACGTCCCTTAGTGCACGCTTCCGCTTCCTTTTGGGTATGTGGGTTGCGTATATCATGTTCACCGTCCGCACTTGCGAAGGAAGCCCTTCATCCTCTATTGTTCGTGGCCGGGGCTCCTCCTCGCCATCGCTATGGAGCCCTTGTCATTGTTTTCGGCATTTAACTTGCTGCTGCTTGAACACCCAACAATCCCTGTTGGTGTGATTGGCTAGTTTTTCGGGGTGCCGTGTATCCGCACGGCGATCGAGTATTCGGTCCAAATTGGACGGGCCCGGAGTATTTCTTTTAAATGGCTTTTTCCGCTGACCGGGTTTAGAGCCTCTGAATCCGGCATTGACTGCCGTATCCTCAGCATTATCGCCGTTAATGTAGCGCTTGTGCTTGTTGCGACGCGACCTGCCGTTGTTGTCCTTGGTATCCGAATTACCAGGGCTCTTGGTCATGTTATTACTGCGAGCTAGTCAGCTGTCCTCTCCCACGCAAAAGCGGGTCATGAGTGTTGTGAGGGCTGCCATGGATTTCGGCTTTTCCTGTCCTATGTGTCGGGCAAGCCACTCGTCGCGGATGTTGTGTTTGAAGGCTGCAAGGGCCTCTGCATCCGGACAATCGACGATTTGATTTTCTTGGTTAGGAACCGTGTCCAGAATTGTCTGGCCGATTCCTCTGGCTGCTGAATTATGTGCCTTAGGTCATCGGCGTCTAGTGGTCGCACATATGTGCCCTGGAAATTTTCGAGGAATGCGGCTTCCAGGTCTTCCCAACAACCAATTGACTCTGCTGGCAAGCTCTTAAGCCAATGTCGGGCTGGTCCTTTAAGCTTGAGTGGAAGGTATTTGATGGCGTGTAGATCATCACCGCGGGCCATGTGGATCTGAATGAGATAGTCCTCGATCCAAACCGCAGGATCTGTTGTGCCATCATATGATTCAATGTTTACGGGTTTGAAACCCTCAGGGATTTGATGATCCATCACTTCATCTGTGAAGCATAGTGGCTGTCTTGGCGCCTCTGTATTGGGCTATATCACGGCGCAGCTCAAATGAGCTTTGTCATCGTGTTCGCCCGACCGGAGTTGCCATATCCGGCGTGACGGTTATCGTCACGTGTCGCGGGGCGCCCACGCGATCCGTAGATCGATCTTTTTTGCCTTGCCTTGTCCTCCAATATATCTCGCAGGTCTGGCACATTTCCCTGCGCCTTGGTATTTTTTAAGCGGCGCCGGGGTGCGGCTTGAGTTGAGGGCCGAGAGGCCTCTCTGTCGCGGCCACGAGGTGGTCGGTCAGCCATGTCATGCGCTGGTGATGTAGGTTTGGGTGCTTCCTCCTCTAATCGGGGTAGCAGCCTGCGTCTTGGGTAGCTCTTGGAGGGCGCCGAGTTCATACTCTTGACCGCAAGGACTTCAGTCCATCTGTCAGCTAGCAAGTCTTGGTCAGCTCTAAGCTGTTGCTGCTTTTTCTTGAGGCTGCTTGCCGTGGCCATGAGCCTGCGTTTGAAATGCTCTTGTTCGACGGGATCCTCGGGCACGACGAATTCGTCGTCGTCGAGGCTTGCTTCATCTTCGGAGGGAGGCATGTAATTATCGTCCTCTACCTCTTTTTCTGCCACTCTCTCTCATGAGGGCTGGCTTCTCCATCCTCTGTGCTGAATCCTCGCCGAGGGGGTTGTCTTCGGCACCGTCCGGTGTTATTGTCTCCGTGCGGAATCACCGTCTTTCTTTGTGGTGGGATTTAGAGCGGCGCCACGCCCGGCCGCGCTTAGGCTGTTTCTTGGAGGGGTCATCCTCCATTTGTTCCATCGCCATTCCCATCTTTTGGGATGTCCACCATGTATATGTCGTATGACGAGGTGGCCTTCCGGTGCCACTGTGGCGCTGGTTCCTGATAAATCTCCTGCATCGCCGTCCATACCGTCGATGTCTTGAGTCGAAGTCGAGCATGTCGGTTAAATCATCGGCGGTGGCTACGAAGTGGGTGGTGGGTGGGCTTTGAATTTCTTCGTCGTCTGCATCCCAAATTTCTTCCCGACCATAATCCGCCAGGCTCTCCTTATAAAGAGAGAGACTTTAGTGAATTCAGGATGTCGCCAAAGGGCGAAAGTGCCGAAAGATGTCCGCGGCAAAGTGAATTTCCATGATCGGCGCCCAATCGGATTCGATTAGGGGCGCAGAAGGCTCGGAGTCCGGAGAGGAGTCCGGCACTTTGGAGTTACGAGCTTCGCAAAGGACGGCGTAGGTGTACGGCTCAATCGCCGTAGAGATCGCAGCCCCCGAGGCGGTGTCCAGCCACCCGTCCTCGATCGGCGCAGTCGACTCCGAGCTAAAGGTCGGAGCGGACACTGGTGCGGCCTCCACGATACTGTTCGGCGGCAGAGCTAGATCATGCCCCTCGTGACAGTGCGGCGCGCTTGGCTGTGGCTCGAACCCGTCGAAGATCAAGTCTCCGCGGACGTCATTCGTGTAGGTCAAACTTCCAAATCTGACCTGGTGGCCAGGGGCATAGCTTTCAATCTGCTCCAGATGGCCAAGCGAATTGGCCCGCAGTGCAAAGCCGCCAATCTGAAGATCTGTCCGGGAGAAAGGTCTCACTCTGGGCGCATCGTTGTTGATGATCGGAGGAGCCATCGGGCCTAAAGATGACGCATACGGAAGGAACTCTCAATGAAAGCACCAATGTCGGTGTCAAAACCGGCGGATCTCGAGTAGGGGGTCCCGAATCGTATGCGTCTAGGCGGATGGTAAAAGGAGACAAGGGACACGATGTTTTTACCCAGGTTCGGGCCCTCTCGATGGTGGTAAAACCCTACTCCTGCTTGATTAATATTGATGATATGGGTAGTACAAGAGTAGATCTACCACGAGATAAGAGAGGCTAAACCCTAGAAGCTTGCCTATGGTATGATTGTTGTTCGTCCTACGGACTAAAACCCTCCGGTTTATATAGGCACCGATGAGGGTTAGGATTACACGGAGTCGGTTACAATGGTAGGAGATCTACATATCCGTATCGCCAAGCTTGCCTTCCACGCCAAGGAAAGTCCCATCCGGACGGGACGAAGTCTTCAATCTTGTATCTTCATAGTCCAGGAGTCCGGCCAAAGGCTATAGTCCGGCTATCCGGACACCCCCTAATCCAGGACTCCCTCAAGGTCATTGAGTTTTGTATTGACTTTATTCCTGACCTTAAGCCGATTGGTGTTCCTGAATCACGGCATAAGGGCAGACTGGATGGAGAAGGCACGCTAGGAGGGCATCAAATAATATGTATGGACGGGCATTCTCTCACTGAAGCACACTACACAGTTCTACAGAATTCCGCCTTGGTGGCTCCGTATAAGGAGGAACACAAAAATTTCTACACTCCAAACACCGGAGAAGTCGGCGATTTGGATTACACGTGAACAAACAAGGACTTTCGCCGGTTGGTTGCGTAAAGCGTGCCATGCATGATGGCGATATTCAAATGACATGTATTCGCTGTCCCGCTACCATCTTCGAATATAATGACTTTCAAAGGGTACCAGATAAATGGGAATACATTTTACACGATCGCCCAAGATAAGAAGAGCACCAACCAAAACAGTGGTGTCCGCTTTGATGCAACAACTGACACGGGAAAGGAAACATATTATTGTTACATAGAGGACATATGGGAACTTAACTATGGAGGTGGTTTGAAGGTCCCTTTGTTTCAGTGCAAATGGGTCAATATGACACAAGGCGGGGTAACGGAAGACCCATGATGCGGAATGACAACAGTGGATCTCAACAATCTTGCGTATGCAGATGAACCAGTCGTCCTAGCCAATGATGTGGCGCATGTTTTTTTATGTGAAAGACATGTCTACCAGGCCGAGAAAAAGAAAAGATAAGGAAGCAAATGGATCACACGACGAGCCAAAGCGCCACATAGTTCTTTGAGGGAAAAGAAACATCGTGGGAGTGGATGACAAGACAGACATGTCAGAAGATTATGAAAAGTTTGATGAAATTGCTCCATTCACAGTGAATATTGACCCGAGCATCCAGTTAAATGATGAAGATTTTCCGTGGCTACGGCGCAAAGGGACACACGCGAAGAAAAAGTTTCACACCCAAAGATCAGGGATGTGATCGGCTTCACTATCATCACTTTCTTCTGTGTTTCACACCCAGGAGGGAATCTCTGTAATAGTTAGGGTAGTTATGTGTTTTGGCATTTGAAACGCGAAGAAATTTTATGTGCGAAAAAATTCTTTCATCCATTTACTGATTCTTTTTCAGCTAAATTACCCTGAAATTAAAAAGCATTTCAAATGAACTCAGAAAAGGTTGAAAGTTGGCATGGTATCCTAATTTCACCCACATAGCATGTGCAAAAAAGTAGAGAGGGTTACGGCAAAAACTGGATGCACTTCGTGTATAAAATGGACAATCTCTTTCGAAGTATCAGTGTTTTGGACGAAAACTCATCTGTTACAAAGGCATTTCATTTTTTAAATAACCTAAGCATTACCAAATTGAATATAGGGATAAAACACACTAATATTACACATAAGAAAAAAGAATCACTGAAAAATCTTTTTTCAAAGTTAAGTTATTCACAAACTAGTGATTCGCAAAAGTTTCAAATAATTCAAAATTTAAACTATTCAAATTTGAAAACTACCGGCACTAATAGAAAGTTTGTAATTTTTTGTACCTATTGCAAAAATATTCACAAAGAAACTCTAAATACAGCAAAAAAAAACAACTCAAAAATAAATAAAACAAAAATAAATAAAGCAAAAAAAATTAAGAAAATAAAAAGCCCGCCTACTAGGGCAAAGCGGCCTGCATACGACTAGAAACACAACCTTTTGTTGGGCCAGGATGCAGGCCCAAGAAGGCCCAGAGAGGCCCATAGGGCAGCAGAACACGTGAGGCCCAGAGGGCCTGCTTAGGAGAGGAGCTCGACAGAGCTACCGCACTGGGGCTTATAAACCAGTGCGGTCGCCCCTCGACTAGCGAGGTGGAACTAAACTTGTCAAGATCAAGATTGCGCCAAGACCCTTTAGTGTCGGGTTGTGGCTGCAACCGTACTAAAGACCAAGAGGGGTCTTTAGTACTGGTTGGAGCCACCACCCGTACTAAAGGGTGCGCTTCCACGCTGGCCAAAACAGACCTTTAGTACCGGTTGGTGGCTCCAACCGGTACTAAAGGTCCATCCTATATATACAACACTTGAAAAAAATTAGTTTCCCTCTCTGTTTCTTCTCTCCGTCGACGACACGCGCCGCTTGCCCCGATCGACGCCGTCGCCCGCCGTCGTCCCCGCCCTCGCCGCCCCGTCGGCGTCACTGCCGTCAGTCCCGTCGTCCCCGTCGCCGCGCCCGCCCGTCGTCGCCGCCCGTCCGTCGCCCTGTCGCCGCCCGTCGTCGCCCGCCCGTTGTCGCCTCGCCGGTGAGCTCACCCCGGCCGCCATGTCCACACACACACACACACACACACACACACACACACACACACTACACACATACACACACATCAGTTTGTTTGTTATAAATTTTAGTTATAGAAATTTTTCTGTTTTTTAGTTATAAAAATGTTAGAAATTATTCTGCTTTTTAGTTATAGAAATATTAGAAATGTTATAAATTTTTTCTGTTTTTTAGTTATAGAAATATTTATAGAAATGTTAGCAATTTTTCTGTTTTGTAGTTATATAAATATTAGAAATGTTATAGAAATGTTAGAAATTTTAGAATTAGTTTTAGTTAGATGAATTAGATTAATGTCAAATTGTTTGAATTTGAATTTTAGTTATCACAAACCAATCATTTAAAAAATGTTACTTTTTGCGGGCATATAGTATTTGTTCTCGACGATATGCCCGGCCCGCATCCTCGCCGTCGACCCGTTCGCGACGACGTCCTGCTTCAGAGGACCCATGTCCGGGACTGGGCTCACGGGCTGGCACCGAGAGGTGCTACATGGAGGCGCGCCTTGGTGAGGAACCGGCCTCGGGTCCCGTCGTCGACCCGATCTCCTTTGGTGGCGTTCGCGTGGGCCACATTCGGTGCAGAGGAGCGGGCGCTGCCGAGGTGGTGCGTCGCCCGTGTCGAGGAGGAGGAAGCACGCCCATCGCTACATGGCTACTATGGACGTCGAGTTCTCCAATACTTGGCAGGTTCTTTGGGCAGATGACCGGAGATATGATCCTGTGATGGTTCCTTCGCTTTGGGTGTCCACCGCCCGCGCCCCAGGAACCGCAAGTGGCCTAGATTCTTCTTTAGTACTCGATCTTTATTAGGTACCTAGCCAGTGATGTATTCGATATATAATATTCGAGACGATGTATTCGAGATTATATATATTATTCGAGACGATGATGTATTCGAGATTATATATTAATCGAGACGATGCATATATTATGTACTATATATATGATTCAGTTTTTCCTTATTGATTGCATCCATGCATTGTAATTTGAATACTAAATTGTTTTATATTTCTTCTGTATTAGTTAAGTAAAAGCTATGGCGGACAATACCGTCAGAGAAAGAGAGAAGAGGAATTGTTCGACATCATACGCAACCCTCACAAGCTAGATGATCTGAATGAAGCAGATGACGGCTCCCAATATCTGAACAATACCGGAGAGGGTGATGAAAAGATATTCGATCTCGACCGAGCTGATGAAGTCATGAACTATGATTATGATTATGATGACATAGACAATGTTTATGATGACACAGACAATGTTGATCTTCAAATAACAAAGACTACCGGCGAGGTATATTTATATAAGCAGGCATCATGGTGATCATCACATGTTTTTTTATTTGAAGATATATTAAAGAATCGATCTTTCTTCTTTCAGCCCTCCGGATCGAGCAAATATGCTTCTACAGACAGCAGGACAAAGCGAGGCCCGGGCAGAAACTTGAAGGAGGGTGTAAAGTACAACATCGAATCCACCAAACATAGTGGCGAACCCCTCACGCCTAAGAACATTGCGAACAAGTGGACTCGTCAGTGCGGAGTTCTTGTGAAGCACCAACTCCCGATCTCCATTCAAGAATGGAAAGAGCCAAAAACTAAACGTCCGGTGTTACTTGGGTCTGACAGAGCAAAAAGCCCTTTGGGAATTTCGATGGAACATTTCACCCTACCAGTTATTTCATCAAGCGAGATGTGGAGAAAATCAAAAGGCGCTTTTTAAGAAGATGGCAATTGCATTCAACACCCACAAGAAAACTGTATGAGCCAACTACCTCGCTGCAGAAAGGAAGACTCGAATTCACGGAACTCAAGAACCAAAGAGAACATGGGCCGATTTCGTGAAATTCAAGGAATCGTAATTATCTAAGGAACGGTCGATAAAAAACAAGGCCAATGCCGCAAAAGACGCAGCCCATAGGCTGGGTCCAGGTGGCTACGCCGGTGGGAATGCCTAAGTGGGATAAGTCTGAGCAAGAGATGGAGGATGCACGGGTCACTCCGGTTACTAGGAGCTGGCCCCCAGTGCGTAACTTAGTTCTATGCGCATGGGGGCGTTGGACCAAGACAGGCCTGGTTTCATGAAGGCAAGTCTAAAAGGAGCCGAACAAAAGATACTTGACGCAATAGAAGAAGCTCGAGCAGGGGTGTTCACACCAACAGAGAGAACGGCGAGCTTCTACGCATACAGGAAATCTGAACACCCGGGAAGAACACGAGGCAAGGGCTTTATTCCCTGGTATGAGGGATTTTTGGAATGGAACGAGGACTATAGGTCCCGTGCAAGAAAGAAGATGGAGGAGGAGAAAAAGAGGAAGCTGGAGGAAGAGCAAAGGAAGCACGACGCAGAACGCCTTCAAGGCCTAGAAGCAAGGAACGCGGACTTGGCACTCAAATTCCAGCAGCAGCAGATCGACTCACTTAGCCAGGAAAGGGGGTCTCAAAGAATGCAGCAAAGAAGCGGATGATCGTCCAGATTGGATAGCACCGTCCCATCCATGCCGAGAAGCAGCGTTGGTTACGCCAGGCGACACACTGCTGGATACATACCCTGTGGATGACATCATAGAGAACACTAACTATGAGCTACACTCCAAAATGAAGAACATATCCATGAAGGTGGCGAACGGCGTTGCTTTTACAATTACCTCCGAAGCAACCTTCCATTGCACCCCGATTCCAGAGGGCTATGCTCGTGTCTTGGTTGATGAAGTGGTGGACCCATATTCGGGGCTACAGCTTGACATTCCTGGAGGTGAAGACGAGCGCACACCGAGAGGCCATACATCGTATCATCATATGGAGAAAGGATTGCATCATCTTTCGAAGTCCACCGACACCGCGTCGTCTGCCGACTCCTCCTCGAAGTCCGCCACCGAGTCAGCAGACTCCCGCTCCTCCAATTCCACGAACGCGTGAACCGACTCCTCCTCGAAGTCCGCCACCTCCTCCAAGTCCCCGAATGCGTGAGCAGACTCCTCCGATTTCAAGTCCGGCACAGCGTCAGGCCACTCCTCCGGTTTCAAGTCCCGGCCTGGCGTCGAGCCACTCCTCCCGCCTCCAACTCAGCCCACGCCCGCCTCCGCCTGCCTCAAAGAATCAAGAAGAGACACGCCCGCAGCTATGGTGCGTGGCGATGCAATCGAGGTAGTTCAGAATGCAAAGGAGACAAGCGATATAAATATGGTCCAAGCCTCGCTCCTCTTCCTCAGAGGCCTTACGACATGACCAAGGAGCAAAACACAGCCATAGTGCAGGCCCAACTGGACGCCCATTTTGCATGGAAACAGGCACCGCCGCCAAGGGAGAAAGTGCCTGAGGAAAAGATTGACCACTTCATTCGTATGGCTAGAGCACCAGCTCCCAAGCCTGTTGACTCAGACTATGAGCGCCAAATCAGGAAGTCACATCGAGCACGACTGAAGGAAGCGAAGCTCGAGCTCGAGCCAACAAGTAGCGGGCAAAAATGCGGGAAAACCGTTCCCTAGCTGGGAGAACAGTAGTAATCGATCCCCCGCTTGTTGTGCCAACAACACATGAGAGGAGGCCAGCGCTCAATATTATTGTGGGCAAAGTGTTATCGTTCCCGAGCTGGGCGATGTGATAATAACGGAGGAGCATATAATGCAGGGTGAAGTGGTGAAGATCTCTGTTGGACAACTCCTCGAAATTGAGCCCATGTCTCCGCTTAGTGAGGAGGAAATAAACGGAAATATGTCCGGGGCCAACCTTTGGTCGAGCTGACAAGGTCAAGAACCTCCCAACGAGAATGTATGAATTGCATCAATGGTACATGAACATTACCAAGATTTCCAATCGAGAGTCCCTCATGGTGAGTGTCAAGGAGGAGCATTACTTCCATGAGAAAGCTCTGTGCGTTGAGTATTCAGAACTATTTCAGTTATACAATCAAGACGCACTCGACAAATCTATAGTCAGTTGCTATTGTCTGTAAGTGATTTCTTTCTGTAATTTTTGATCAATCACTACATGTAATTATCCTCACTATATATTATTTTCTGTGGTATTATCTGCAGGATGAAGATGTATGAAATGAAAAAATCTGGACGCTATGGCATTGGGTTCATTGACCCAAATACCATTAATGAGTACACATGGAATCTTTCAACTTGTCGAGATAGTTTAGAGGAAAGCATGTTGGAGTTCTTCAAGCGCCTCAATACCAGTGAAGATATACTACTTCCTTACAACTTCCTGTGAGTCACGCTGTCTTGTACTACAAATTCTGTTTTTGCTTACTAGCTAGCTAGATGCTAATAATTAAGTGTATAGGGTTTACGGTAGTTGATTAGTGTTATGCACATGCCCACTTAATTAAGACATGCAAAAGTGTGCGCATGCAGTTTCCACTGGATCTTGTTAGACATTAAAGTTGACAAAGGAACAGTTGAAGTACTGGACTCACTACTAAAAGAAGAAAAAGACTTTACCATCGTGAAGGGGATAGTCAACAGGTAATTTCAATCATTATTAACTATATCTCGGCCTATTTAGTTCGTCATTTCCTGATATGAACTATTTAATAACCACTTTATTAATTTTCTTTGCGGTAGGCAGGGCTTGGGCAAAGTTCATCAAGGTGACTCGAGCAAATGCATAAAAAGCTATTTTGGTATCGACCAAAGGTAATTAATTAAGTAGTACTAGCTAGCTAGCTAGCTACCATCTCTTTAATTCTTGTTTCAATACCATTAATTAATTATCATGCTTGATTAATCATTATCGATTCAATTCCATTCTTGTAAAGGCCTCAAGCGGTAGCGGGGAATGATCTGTGTGCATTCTATGTTTGCGAGAACATTCGCATGATGGCGTCCGAAAGGAGCAGATCTCAAAGACAGGACTGGGTACGCGTTTGTCGTAACACTATTCACACCATTATCGATATCTAGTCACACAACTAATACACATGCATATTGATCTCCTTCTTAACAGTTCGTAGAGGTGAGGGAGCAGCTCCTACCGGTGAGCGCATACTAGCACTTCAAGAGGAAATAGCGGGATTTTTGCTCGACCAGGTCATAGATCCCAAAGGAGAATACTATTACCCGCTACCGCCCCCATGAACCACTTGTCATCGTGCTCCGAAGGCACCAAGGCAACATGTAGGAGAAATTGTATATGCATATACATGCATGTGTATGTGTGAATAATTAATGGTATTGGTTGTGAGACATTCGATGATATACATTTATATATATATGCGGTTCTACGTACAGGAAAATCTATTTATATATGCATAACGTGTACAATTTATAGTATCGTAAAATACCAGCAAACAAAAAAGAATTAAATGGAAAACACAAAATTAATGAAAAAAAACAACCCCCCCCCCCCCAACATTTAGTACCGGTTGGTAAGCCCTACACGCACCCAGGCCTGGCTCGTGCCACGTGATGGCACATTAGCGCCGGTTCGTGACGAAGCGATGCTAAAGTGGGGGAGGGGGCTTTAGTCCCCACTCTTTAGTGCCGGTTGCCGAACCGGTAAGGCCGTTACGAACCGGCGCTAAAGTCCGGTTCTGCACTAGTGTACACAAAGGATCTTCAAAGAAACAAAGTAAAGCTCAGTCCTAAGAGACCCTTGCATCCATGTCAACTTCACTTGTTGCCGACCACCGTCATCGCTGAAGCACCACCAGCGGTAGGAAAAATGAGCCACCCCACAAAGCGGATCCACCGAAGCACCATAGCTGAAGCAGCATTGTGAACCGATTGAGAAGCCCGTCACAGAACGACAAGGCCGAAGCTCTGTAGCACATCGGCCGGGAACATCCCAATGCTCGTCGGATTGCAGATCCGCCGACTCCGTTCGACACCGTCGAAGTAGGGGATCGGATCTGCTCGCTGTCTTCCACAAACCCTTGTATGAGGCCACCATGTCCCAAGGGCCTCCCGCGCTGCCACCATCCGAAGAGGGAGCTAGCATCGACCAATTCACCCCTACGCATCCTCCCAGGCCCTCAAGCTATGTTGGAGGAGACATCGCTGAGACGGAGACAGGTCTGGAGGACAAAGGACAAGAGCTTGGTCGTTGTTGCCTCACCGGCCAAGCCCTACCAAAGATCTCGTCGGCCACGCATGACCCGCGAGTAGGCTGTAGCTCCCAGATATGTCACCACTACTCCGAAGACCCAAGCGTGAGGGATAGATCTGAGGCACCCTTATTGATGGCCATTGCCATCGCCGTCGGAGAAGCCATGACGGCCAACGCATCTTACCTAGACTATAGCCAAAAAACGAACCGCTTTAGCGGATTCGACGACTCCAACCACCACCCAACAAGCACAAGACTCGCGGGGGAGCGAGGGAGCCAGATCCAAAGTTGGAGGTCGCGCCGCCCCTCTGGTCGCCTTGGATTGAGAGAGTGAGGAGGCTTGGGGAAGGGTCGCGTAGGAGGTCTCTTTGGGTCCACCCAGCGAGCGTTTGGTTTCGGCTAATGTGTGAAGCCGCCCTGCTTCAAGAGTCGTGCTTTTAATCTGATGGCTGTTGGCGTGTTCGCTAGGAACTCCCTCCGAGCGAACGTTCGCCAAGTAACATTTCCGTTTTTAAAAGGGAAAATAACTGATACTACTACTAGAAACAAACCAGTGGACTGTAAGCTGCGCTGCCTATCCTTCCACCGTTTCCACCTACCCACCGGTCAGCTCAGTCCACGGCACCGGCACCGGAGCATGCTCTCCGTCGGCGGCCGCTTCCAGGGCGGAGCTCCCCCATGGCGACGGCCCCGGCCACGCTCGCGCCTGGCGTCTCCGCCGGCCTCCAGCAGCGGCCCCGGCGACTCCGAGTTCGACCCTCGATTTCACCGCTCCCTTTCTTGAATTCCTGCCGCAATTTCTCATTTTGATGGAAACGTGTCTGGCTCCTGCAGAAAGGCCAGGCCTTTGCTCGTGGAGAGGTACCGAGACGGCGCCGCCAAGAGGTCTCTTCTCTTCTGAAATCCAATAGCTCGCCGTCTATTTGTTTGCTGATACGCCTGACTGAATCTGCAAAGAGTTATCGAGTCTGTATCTGCGACGAGTTTCTCATCGTCTGATTGATGTGGCGAGCAGGTATCTGTTGGACGGCGACTCTAAGCTGCAAGTTCTTTGGGAGAAGCATGATGAATCTTCGGTGAACACTGTCGAAGATGAAAAGACGAATTCTTCGATTCCCCGGGCTGTTAGTGATTTTGTACTTCCAGCAGGTTTTCCAGGTGAATGCTGGCACCCCTGTGTGGTTTGCTTACGCATCTATGCATTGCTTTTGCTCTTTGTCATGGAGTATGAACTGTGGAGGTTCAGGTTTACAACCTAGGAAATGCAGTGATTGTGGTGTTTTCTAATCATAATGCAGCAAACAAATTGTTTTGCTAGTTCTGTAGTTTGATTTTTTTTGTATATGCATTTTCCTCAGTTTCTCTCGGTATCCTGCATAAGAGGTCATTATTGCAGAGTTGTAGACTGACACCATGTCTGAAGCTATATACCACTTCTGAAATCAAACCTATAACTCTCTGGTGTTCCTCGTTTATATTTCAGAATCTGTTTCGGATGATTACCTGCAGTACATGCTATTGCAATTCCCAACAAACGTGACAGGATGGATCTGTCACACGTTGGTTACATCAAGTCTTCTGAAGGTACCCCATAATAATCTAGTATTAATCAAGATGTTTGCAGAAGTAAATAATGTTGTAGTGACAAAACGATGAGCTGATACATCTCATGTGATGTGATATATAATCACATGGATTGCATTATTTGATAGCTCCAAAATAACTTCAAGATTTTGCCACGTGCCCATAAACAATCGTAGTCCGAAAAGACTTCCAAGTCATAATCTTCAATTATTATGTCAAAACTGATGATTAGCTGATCATAGATTGGCACAGGCTGTAGGTGTTGGGTCCTTTACAGGAACTTCAGCAGCTGCTGCTGCCGCTGCTATCAGGTCATTACCATCTTTGCTATGTTTTATAGGCTATTAGAAATCCGGAACTTTAATATTAATTTATGTTATTTGGAAGACAAAGAATCTTCATATAAGTTTTAGCTTAGCTATGTTTCATCCTGATTTGATCACCGTTATTATATTTGTATGCACAACTCAAGTCTTAACCAAATATTGTATCAACAAATCAACATACCAGAGGGCACATACCAACATGCTAACAGTCAACATGAAACATGAATGCGAGTGGATCAGCTCATTTTATGCTCGTGGTTAAATCACTTACTTTGTTTGTGCTGATGTAATCCTCTTCTGTAGATGGGTATCAAAAGATGGCATAGGAGCTTTTGGACGTCTTCTTATTGGTATGATTATGCCTGACTATTTTATCAGAATACTTTATCCTGGAATATCTACGAATGACTTGTTTTAGGTGGACGATTTGGAACACTTTTTGATGATGACCCAAAGAAGTGGCGGATGTATGCTGATTTCATTGGGAGTGCTGGAAGGTTCTTGCACTAACTCTGTTAAATTATAACAGCAAATATATAAAATCAAGTGAAGACGCAAAACCCGCTTATAATATTACTATTTATCTGTGCAATATGGCAGCATCTTTGATCTCACCACTCCTCTCTATCCTGGTTACTTCCTTCCACTTGCATCATTGGGGAATCTTGCAAAGGTATATTGAAAGCAAGACATATTAATCCTTACATTTAGTTTCACATGTGACTAAAGGCTAACTCGAAGTTTGTAGAGAGCTCCCTCCATAGAAAATGATTGACTCTGGACTTCTTAAGCAGGCTGTAGGAAGAGGATTTAGAGACCCTTCCAATCGTGTTATCCAAAATCACTTCGCAAAATCGGGAAATCTAGGGGAGATTGCTGCAAAGGTACTAGCTATTTCAGTACTCTCTCTAATAATCAGTTCAGTGTCCTATTGTTCAGTCAATTTTGTGAAACCGCAGAAAAACGGTACTTGTGTAGGAAGAAAACAAAAAATATTATGAGTGTCCAGAGTTCCTTTGGAGTTTCATAATCAAATGGACTTCAGAATTCTTTCATTATGCACCGAAATTATTATTTTCAGTATATAAAAGATATTGCTGAATAATTTTGCAAAATTTTCACCAACCAACTGTTTTGTATTTTTTTCAGGAGGAAGTATGGGAAGTAGGAGCTCAGCTGGTAGGCCTTTCTATCGGTGTGCTTATTCTGGTAATAATATTTATTAAGCTCTCTTTACTTGTAATAACGAACCTCCTTCCAGTATAACAACCTTAACTTTCCTCACTGTTCGATGATTCTTTGGTATTTCATTCCAGGACACGCCAGGTATACAGTCTTCATACTTAACTCTTACTCTGACATGGCTGGGTGTTCGTCTTCTACATCTTTGGTTTCGCTACCAGTCCCTAGTAGTTCTCAAGTTCCGCACAGTAAGGTGCTGGACTTAAATTATGTTTGCTCAATTTAATAAAGCTCCATGTTTGCACTTTTAGACCATGTATTTTCATCCATATACACAAGTGTATAATATTAGTGTACTAGTTTTTGATTCATCGCCTTTATTCCCTCTTCATGTCTGTATTGGTAGGTTAACCTAAAACGCGCTCGGATTCTTGTGAGGTCACATGTTGCGAATCATACAGTTCCTGGTGACATGTTCTTCACTTCTTGATTTTACTTTTTTTCTTTCTTGGTTGCTTTTGGAAAATTTGTTGATACTTGTTTTGTCCTTCTGTTCTAGGCTATGTTGCTTGCAATGAGGGGGAGAATATTTTAACATGGGAGAGATTCTTGCAACCCCGAATTTCTTTTGGTGTGCCCATGGAGAGGATGCTCGGTGGAGAGGAATCCACTCACATGGACATGGTTTGTGTCTTTCGCAATTTCTTTCTTTCATGGTATGAGTTTTTGAAATGCAAAACTGGGAAGTTGTTTCTTGACTTCATCATTACAATGTTTTTGTAGTTGAGCTTCCTTGGTAACTAGTAGAACTGAAGAGACAAAAGGGTGTTTGCTTTGTTAAATATCTACATAGCAATATGTATAGTCGTAACAATTGTTTAAGGACTCGTCCAACACCTAATTTCCAATGAGGCACTGGCATCGATTTGCACCCAGTTTTAAACTTAAAGATGTAAACCTCAAGTGGAACTCACAGCCAGAATCTTGTAAATTTGCCTACCACGCCAAGCGGCGAACCTCTCCCCATTAATTCAGTCATTTCACGATAGTGTGGTGAAGTAAAATATCTTGCATCAAAGACCATGTAAAATTAGTCAGTGTTAACATAAACCAGCTGTATCAGTCTGGTAGAGTTGAAATCACCAGAGCCATTTGCTGGTACTTGCAACCAATTTCATAACTCCACATATGGCTTTTGGTAGCACTTGCTCATGCGTGTTCTTTACTCCCAAAACAGGTGAATATGCTGCTGAAGCTATACAAGAATGAGAAGTACATCCTCTGTGTTGAGCAGCTTCGGTCAGAAGATCCAACATACCTTGTTACATTCAAGGTGATGTACTGCTAAACATCTGTGTATGAAAATAATTATGCGGCGTGTATCAACAAATGCGTGCTTGTTTTCAGGAGGCGGCAACGAGCATGTCGGTCCTAAGGAGCCTATGGCAAGCCCACTGGCTTCACCAAAATCAGCTGAAGCAGGACGACATTGTCGCCTGGCTAGAAGAGAGCCTTACTGCATTGGAGGATGGGTTTGCAAACTTCATCAAACAGATGGAGGAAGCTGGCTGGGATCAAAACCAAATCTTCTTGAAGGTGCCAAAAGAACCTGTCTTGGTGTTGGAACACCTTGACCAGGAGGGGTGAGATAACAGATGGATCATTTTTGGGGTTTCACCAGTGCTAACCAATCAGTTCCAACCGAACGACAAACTGAAGCTCAAAGCCTCTGGTGGTAGATGTTTAGTGGGCTAGTAACAATCCACACTGCAAGAAACATTGTTTGGCATGTGGCTCAATGTTTTGTACCGTCGAAAACAGAAATTCACAGTTAATCTAGCATTATTCAGCAGTCAGTATAGTGGCATATTGGTGGATTTCTGACAGAGTGACATAATCTCAGCCATTCACATAATGGTACATTGTTGCCCATGTTGCTATAGTTGACTACTTCGCCTAGACATACCATTTGTGCATACTAATTGCTTCACTTCATGGACAAGAAGCAGACAACAAACACTGAAACACATAGGGCATATAAAACAAACACTCAAACACATAGGGAAGATGATCAGAACTTGTGTTCGAAACTGCATTCAAGCAACTGAGCAGGAGCAGATATAAGGAGCATATATATACACATATTTTAACACCTACAGCACATCAGGATTCAAAAGCAGCACATACCTAATTCTAAATGTTTGTTGCTTCAGATGGCTGCGGCATGCTGCCATAGTACCACAAGGCTTCAGCACATCAGGGTTCAAAAGCAACACAAAACTAACTCTAAAACGTTTGTTGCTTAGGATGATCGTTGTATACTACCACAGGGCTTCAGCGTGTTAAGCTAGGACTAAGACGCGAGATGGTACCCAAAATGAGCTCCAGCAGCGGCTGTCAATGGGTTCTTTCTGCCAAAATAGCTGCTGCATTAACTACATCTATCATCAAGCTTTGGATTTGCCCTTTCCCTTCGCCGTATGGGTGAAGCGAGTCTTCTTCGCCTTTTTGCTCTTTCCACCACCACCATCCGAGTCGTCATCACTACTGTTGTCGTGCTTGCCATTTGGTTTCTTCCGCGAACCTGATCCGTATACATATTCCTTGACCTTCTGGCTGGTCCTCTCTTCCGTGGGATCGTCGACGTCGTTCTTTGGTTTCCAAATGAAAATGGACCTGCACCGGCAGAACCTCGTAAGAGTGAAAAAGATCTAGCATTGGTAGATATGCTGGGTAATACAGATCGAGTGGCCTACCTTGAGCTTCCTGTGGCTAGGATATCGTCTTGAGGATGTAGCTTGTTCACTGGGCTGATAGTGGTTATGTCGGGGTCCATCACCTCGGCCAGAAGCTTCCCAGTGCTTGTGTCTATGAAATCAATGGGATGTAGAGCAACCCCATTGTAGTTTTCACTTATGTAACGACCAATAACTGCAACTGTTTCTGAGTAATCCTGCAGAACAATAACATTTCATATCAAAGTTGCCATGTTGGTTTTTGCAACTTGGCAACAACAATAAAATGGAAGGAAAAAAAGGAAACAATTCATAGCTGGAACTGAACCTTCGGATCCCACTCCGCTTTGAAGGGAGTCAAATGACGATTGAAATCATGGCTGTGAACAATTTCTCTACTTGGGGATTCCAGATTACCAAAAATATAATCCCAAACACGAATTCGATTGTCCTGACATGTTGTCATGATCTTATTCCCACTTCGTGGAGAAAAATATCCTGAATTAACAACCCGCCATGAGCAAGGCTGGCAAGAGCGGACTTGGGATCAAGTTTCCTTGTATCCCAAATACGGGCCTACAATCACAGAGCGGACATATGTGAATTATTAGATATAGGGTAAAGAAAGGGATTTGTACGTACGCAGAGCACAGCACACTCACAAAGTGATCATTCCCGCTGCTCAGAAGAACTTCAGGTTGTGCAGGGTTGCAATGAAGGCCAGTTACCTTGCTACCTTTTTTATGTATAAGAATTGGTTGCCCGATTCTTTCCTTCGACCGTCTATCCAATCTGTGAGAATTAACGTGTAAAACAGACATATAGCTCGCATGCAAGATACTCTGATAAGGCAAAGGCGTATATGGTATATGTCACATATGACAATGTACAATGATATCTCTGAATCACATATGATAGTATCCACCTATATCTTGAACTCAAATAAAAATAGAAACTCATCACTCATAACTTCATTTGGAATTGAGTTCCCAAGCAAATGCATGGAATACACCATATTAACATCCAAGTCAACAGTTTGAAAAGAAGCTGCATATACTGCATGTAAGCTATTAATTTCAGAGAAGGTATGAAAAAAGCTCCTGGGGATACTCATTTACTCACAAGTAAAGAAATCCAAAACTATCTGCCACCAAAAGAAGACCTTTCTCGGAGTTTAAGTCCATCCCATATATCATGCGCCAAGTGCTTGGACCCTGTTAAAAGCAATAAACAGGGTCGATTAAATCAAGCCCAAAGTGGATGCCAAAAAAGAATCAGAACAATGCAAAGAAATGTTCGCCTAACACAGCACAAGATGTATAAAGATAATATCAAAATGTAATGTTTACAAAATCCATTTTAGCGCAGCAAACTGTATAAGCTTGATCAGAAAGCAATGGGGATAACTTACACTCCAACCATCTGGGTTGAGATTTAACAAGGGCGAGCCAATTCCAGTGTCCAAGTCTGTGCTGCTGATAGTCCCATCAGACGAAGCTGTGTATAGCACTCCATCATTGGCAGTGTCAAACCTGAATAAAATCATATCAAGTTGCCATACTTCATCCTTGGATAAAAGAATAGATAATAGCTATCAAACTAAAGCTCTTACTTCATACTGTTCAGAATGCAGGAGTGCACAGAATCATAAGTAATCTTCTCATGCAACTTAACATAATCCCAGATGCCTAGTAGCCCTTTCTGTGTGGGCAGAAAAACAAAGGGGCGATTTTTAGTCACCTAAAAATACCTGCAATGTCACCATACTTACAAGGAATTAAGTAGCCAACAAAGCCCAGTGGTAGGACTGTAATACCTTGTCTCCTGATAAAAGCACATTGTTCTTAGTTGGATGAAATTCCAGGCAGGTCACACGTCTTTGGTGAAACTTTATGTTGCCACACTCCAATTGGTTAGGTACTAGAAACCGAGGCTTAACCTAAAATTAGGGAGAGGAACTTATTTTAAACATAATTGGTACTAGCAAAAAAGCAGTGATATTTAGTGTTGCAACTGATAATGATGCGGAAAAAGGGCAGTGGTCATCAACTCACGCACCATGGAGATCTTGCCTTTCACTTGACTCTGAAAGACGTAATCCAATGACGTGTTTGTGTTCCTTCTAGGGGCTGGGATAACACCATGCTCCATTGCTACCCTGTGGGGGCAAGTCAAGGTCGTATGACCTGCAAAGCGCAAACGGCGAAAATATCAGTGACCCAGAAAGTCTCCATCCATGCCAAGCTTTCAAGTAGTAAATGCCAAATGCATAAGTTACTGTTAAACACTCAAAAGTTAACAGCCATCAGAGATTCATGTCTGCAGATACATGAGAAAATGGTATGTGGCGGTTCATCAATACCGAACTATTTTTATCCATCTTATCTCAATAGAAGTGCAGGCTTTTATTATAAAAAAATACTTCTTCAGAACTATCTGGAACAAGCAGTTAGTCTAAAGTCTAAACTGCAGTGAGCATGTACACAAGGAAGTGGAGTACTAATTCATAAAACAGAGTTCCTGAGCTATCCTGCCAGTTTCTAACTCGCCAACTCCAATCACTATATCATTGAGCTCTTCTACTTCCCAGAGCACAAATGAACAAACAAGCAAGCAAGCAAGCGTAGTTACAGATATCAGGACCTGGCATCTTGCATAGGAAGCAAGGCTTCATGGGGCAATCGATGTACACCGCGCCCTTGAACCCTGCCTCATGCCCCGTCTTCTTGCAGACCTGCAACCAGACATAACAAAGCACACAACAAAATTACTAGTACAGTAAAAGAACACTCAAAAGTTCAGACGCCATCAAGGATAGAAATCTTTCCAAACAAGAAGCTTGAAACGATGCTGAAGTGGGCAGTTCCTAAATTAGTCCTGCTAAATGCGGGATGGAGCAGCCATTTCCACAGCACAAGCAAGGGGAAGCAACCGCCCCTGCTCTGAACTGAACCCCCAAAACATCCGCGGAGGCTAAGAGGCTTACAAGGGAAAGGGTGACTGCGGCACGAAACGTAAGCCCGAAATCTCGGAAATAAACATTCTTTATGGGAAATCATGCAAAATCGAGGGCGAAAGGCTCCGAGAAAATAGGGGAAGCCCCTTCGGCGGCGGCGGCCGGCCGGAAACTACCTTGCAGACTTTCTTGAGGCTGATGGTAATCGGGCCCTTCCTGCCGCCCCTCCCCGCTGCCGCGGGGGACTCCCTGGCCGCTGGCTCGTCGGCGACCGCCTCCTCCTCCTCATCGGAACCCTCGACCTCCACCTCCTCCTCTTCCTCGTCGCCGCCGTCGTCGTCAGAGGAGGACGAGGAGGAGGCGTCCTGCCGCTGGTGGCCCTCGTCGTCGGAGTCATCCTCGTCGGCGCGGCGGCGGCGGCGGCTGCGGTTGTGCACGAAGCGGGCGCGGGCGGGGGCGGCCATTGTGGGCCCCGTGTGTCGGCGGGGCGGCGGAGGGAGGACTCGGGAAGCGGGAAGAGCGAGGGGGAGGGAGGAAGGTGTGGTGTGGGCAGAGACGCGACGGCGAGAAAGGGAGAAAAAGCGGTTGGGGTGCTTGGCGTCGGTTGGGCTCGCGCCGTTTGGGCTTGTGCAAGGGACTGGTCTAGGGCACACCTTGACAGACTTTCTTAAATAATTCTAAAAAAAAGACTAACTTTTAAAAAAATGCTTTCACATTTCCTTCGCCTGGGTTTATAAGTCTCACTAATATAATTTAAAAATAGTAATCATACATTTAACTAGAAAAATATAAGTCATACGTCACAAAAATTATACTCTATCGTTTAATTTTTATTCGAAACAAATTTTGAATGGTATTTTTTTATTCATATACTGTCTTAGTCCGAAATTACTTAAATTAATTTAATTTTTATTCTGATTGAAATTGGAATTTCAGCACACTATATAAATTTTTTCTTACCAAGTTCCACTTACCAAAGGCGCTTCACTCCCCGGCAACGGCGCCAGAAAAGAGTCTTGATGACCCACAAATGTAGGGGATCTATCGTAGTCCTTTCGATAAGTAAGACTGTGAACCCAACGAGGAGCGGAAGGAAATGACAAGCGATTTCAGTAAGGTATTCTCTGCAAGCACTGAAATTATCGGTAACAAATAGTTTTGTGAAAGGTAATTCGTAATGGGTAACAAATAACAAAAGTAAATAAGGTACAACAAGGTGGCCTAATCCTTTTTGTAGCAAAGGACAAGCCTGGACAAATTCTTATATAAAGAAAAGCGCCCCTAAGGACACATGGGAATTATCATCAAGCTAGTTTTCATCACGCTCATATGATTCGTGTTCGTTACTTTGATAATTTGATATGTGGGTGGACCGGTGCTTGGGTACTGCCCTTTCTTGGACAAGCATCCCACTTATGATTAACTCCTATTGCAAGCATCCGCAACTACAAAAAAAGTATTAAGATAAACCTAACCATAGCATGAAACATATGGATCCAAATCAGCCCCTTACGAAGCAACGCATAAAGTAGGATTTAATCTTCTGTCACTCTAGTAACCCATCATCTACTTATTACTTTCCAATGCCTTCCTCTAGGCCCAAACAATGATGAAGTGTCATGTAGTCGACGTTCACATAACACCACTAGAGGAAAGACAAGATACATCTCATCAAAATATCGAACGAATACCAAATTCACATGACTATTTATAGCAAGACTTCTGTCATGTACTCAGGAACAAACGTAACTACTCACAAATCATATTCATGTTCATAATCAGAGGGATATTGATGAAGCACGGACTAGCAAAATGCTAATTCGCGCGCGTAGACGGCCCGATCTTTCACGGTGATGCTAGATGAGAAGTCCGTCTCCTGTTCCTCCTCGGAACCTCCAAAAACAATTGTCACCCACGTACGAAGATACACGAATAAAAATAATGATTCTTTTGGATCAGCACGTAAGTGTCGATATGATGATTAACCCTCCGTCGCTAATAAATATTCACAATGAAAAACCATAGATGATCACTTGATATGGTCGTCCCTAACTCGGACATTTTTCTATACATTTCATAACTCTGAAAACAAACTCAAAACCGATCTTTACATTGGCCGGGACTAGCCTATTATATAGACGAACACACACTAGAAAAAACACATAACAAATCAATCTAAACAGATTCTTCTATCCTATCTCAATTAATCAAGTATTTTCTTTAATTAAGATTCGGCAACGTTGATCACAAACGTACAAGGCCTAGACTCCATACAATATTCACATTGCCTCTAGTGTAGGCTTAAATGACCTACCTAAATCTATAGGCATTGGAAAGGATCCAAAAAATATTGTGGATGGAGGCGTACGAAACGTGGGCTTTATTTCTTCTGGCTTTGGTTCTTCATTAGCGTTCAAGCTGTGACTTGTTCTGTATACTTCTCTATGATGATGAGCAACAACATGTACTGATTCCTTTTCAAATACTGAAGCAATTCTAGGTCCACAAAGCTGACGCACACCGCCATCGTTTCCTCGACTAAATCTGATTCCATGCGTGGCATTATTTTCCGCAACTTTTCCATGGCTTGACTCATTAACTGGCTAAGTTTTAGTAGGATTATCGATCAACCGCGCCATGCACGTATCAGGTATTAATATGCATTAAGGATTTGAACATATGATCTTTCATCGAATAAACCAACTAGCATCAATTATAAAGAGTAATCAACACTACTAGCAACCCACATGTACTAATCTGAGGTTTTGGGACAAAGATTAGATAAAAGAGATGAACTAGGGTTTGACAGGAGATGCACTAGTAGAAAAGGGGCCTATTGACCCGGTTGGTGAGGGCCTTTAGCCCCGGTTCATGAACCGGGACTAAAGGGTCGGTACTAATCCCCTGGCCCTTTAGTCCCGGTTCAATCCAGAACTGTGGTGATGGGCCTCCACGTGGCTCTTGTGAGCCCGAGCAGGAAGGCCTTTAGTCCCGGTTGGTGGCACTTTTCGGTTGGTGGCACCGGGGACCAATAGTCATCCACGCCACAAGATTTCTGTGGCTGGGGTTTTGTTTTTTTTTTAAGGGGGTTGGGGGTTTTGGGGGTTAATTTAGGTGTTTCATATATTGTGTTAGCTAGCTAATTAATAGAGAGAAGTGTCCTCTTTTGTCCGTGCTTGGTCGTCGCCACGTACTATACGTACGTATAGAGAGGACTAGCTAGACACGCTAGCTAACTAGTAAGCAAACGAAGGAAACAGAAGATCGTCATGAACATATATGCATACAGAGGGAAGTGATATCGACCACCTCTCCTTCTCCGAGAGATTGGTCGAACAACAAGTTCTCGTGTATCTATCCGACACTACCAGCTACATATATACAATAATTATCTTTTACAAAATAATCTCCTAACATACGGACGCGTGGTCCACATAGTATTCTCCGTCTTCGGCGATCACGTGGTCAAGAAAGAATGCCGCCAATTCCTCTTGAATTGCTCGCAGGCGATCTGGTGCTAGTAGTTCATCCCGCATCCGAAACATCTAATTTTAAGAAGGGGGTCAATACATATATATATATATATATGAATGAATGAAACTCAACACAAATGATGGTAATAAAATAAAATTGTGAATATTGTTATTTACGCACTTCATATTGTTTGTCAGAGTAGCTCCGCTCACGAATGTCGTGTGGCGGATGGACTGCAAACGTAGTATCCACAGAAATCATTCCCTTGTTCCTGCCACAACCACTTTACAAGAAATAGAGGTCAATCAAACTGATAATTAGCAAGCAAGTTAAATGGTATTGATGAAACTAGCGCTTGAATCACTAGGAGATGCGTGGAATATGCTACTATAGTACTTACTTTCGGTGTCTAAATTGCAGCTTCTTGGCAGTCCGGAGCTTTTTTGGTGAATTTTCTCCAAACCCTGCCATACAAAGAAAACAATTACTTGATATCAGAAATGAACAAAGTTGCTGATATGATGGATAATGAACGATTTAACTTACTTCTCGAGCATTTCAGTCATGTCCGCATACTCCTTGGGATCTTTTCGTCTCGAGTCTAAGACAGTTACTACTCCCTGCTCAAGCTTAATCTCTAGGAGAATATAGTGGAACCTGCGACGCATGCATAACTCATCAATTACATTACTATAACCTGGACTAATAAGGAAACTGAACATGCCACAAGACAAGAACACTCACTTGAAGTTGTAAGGAAAGAGTATTATATTCTTGTGTTCATTTATTACTGACGATTGTAGCAAGTTGGCCTCGGTATTTTCGGCATGAAATTCAACCCAGTTGCATCTATGAGATATGTGTTAATGAACCCAATGGAACCCACTTGTCTTTTCTTCAATTCGCGATCTTCAATCTGCATAATATAGTGAGGATAATTATAAATACATGCAATGAAAGAGCTGAGTTATATAGAGAGACTTAATGATGGGTAGTACTACTTACAGACGATGGCGGTGACCGTTGCTTTATCGAGGGCCAATTGATTGAAAAACTGATAGAACTCCTCAAATTGAATAGGCAACAGTTCAATTCCAACGAAGTCATGCTCCTTTTTAACTCTCGCATACAAAGTACTCCTCCCCTCAGACTCTCTGCAGGTTTTCATGTACCAATCATGCAATCATCGCATCATTGTTGATAGAGAGCTTTCATCTTTGACAAGAGGCTTCCCGTACTCGTATCTTTGTATCTGCACCTCCAAGAAATCATAATGTACATCGTCGGGCAAGTAATCTTCAGGATTGCCATAACCGGGCACCATCCTCGGATCGACGATGTCGCTAGCGAGCACCTTGAGCGGGGGCACGATTGCTTAAGCTTGTTACGAGCTGGGCAATTTGTTTCCCAGCTCGTCGTTCTTTCATTCTTTGATCACTTTTAGTACTTCCCGACCTCTCCGCTTGGCAAATGCCTTTCCAATAATGCGCTCATAGTTGCCTTTCGGCGGAGACTTGGGTGGTTTTGTCGAGGCAGAGTGCGCTTGGTTTCACCAGATCTACCTTCTCCTCTGGAGGTGGATGTCTCTTTGCTTTCAACCCTTCAAACCAGTCATGCACTTCGGTCTGCGCAATCTTCGCGTTTTCCTCGTCGGTCCTCTCGTACGGTAACTTCTCTGGATTCTTCAGAGAAGGACCGAATCTGTATCTCCTCCCGCCTTTGGCTGTACTACTAGACGCCGGCAGAGCAGACGGAGCGGATGTCTTCTTTCCTTGCTTACGAGGCGGAGGAGAAGGACTACGACGCGCCGGAGCAGCCAGAGCGGCGGCGGGTCTCTTCCGCCCTTGTTGACGAGGCGGAGAAGGAGGAGGCTGGCTGCTCGGGCGCGCCGGTGCAGGAGGAGAAGGAGGCGGAGTGCCGCCACGCGCCGGAGAAGGAGCCGGCCGAGTGCCCTGATCGTCACTCGCTGGAGGAGGAGGCGGTGGAGGAGGCGGAGTGCCCTGACTCACGGGAGGAGGAGGAGGAGGCGGAGGCGTCCAGTTCGGAAGGTTGAGGAGATCCTTCCGCCATAGGCATGGAGTCTTCAGAGCAGAACCCAGCCGATACTCCCCTTCACCGGTAGGATGGTCAAGCCGGAGGTCCTCAAATCCCTCCGTTATTTCATCCACCATCACCTTTGCATATCCTTCTGGAATCGGTCGGCAGTGAAAAGTTGAGTCGGGTTTAGTAGGATAAACAGAGCCTACAGCCGCCTTGACCTTCAAATTGCTCTATTCCGCCATAAGGTGGCAATTTTGAGACTCCGTGATAGCATCCACAGGATAGTGGCGAGGAGCCGTCAAGGCATGCTCATTGAAGCAGCTTGGTGGAAGCCACGCTGCTTCTCCGCTGAGATGGCGGGTAGCCGGGGAAGCTTCGCAGGTCGTTCTTTGCGATCTGCCGCTTCTCGTTCCTCTAGCCCCATTACCCTTTAAATGCGGCCTTTGCATTTGGCTCTGCTCCAGTTTCTTCCTCCTCTCATGGGTTTTGTAACCCCCTGCATCCGGAAATCCGGCCTTCCACGAAAGGGAGCCTGGCGTGCCTCGTGTCCATCCAGGGTGCTCAGGATTCCCGAGGGCCATTGTGAGCTCGTCCTTCTCCCTGTCTGGAACGAACTTCCCTTGTTGCGTTGCTTCAATATATTGCTTTAGCCTCTTAACTGGTATGTCCAATTGCTCGTCCGTCCAAATGGACTTCCACGATCTGAGGTCCAAGGTTCCGCCAGCCCGAAGAACCAAGTCCGCAACGGTCTGGCGATTCATTGTCTCTCGGTTCGATCCCTTTATCAAGCAGATCATTCTCAGCCTTGGCCCACTTAGGCGGGCTATGAGGTAGCCACGACCCGTGCGATGGTGAAGCTTCTTCTTCGCAGCATTTTGCTTGTTTGTCGCCGACATCTTTTTACTCTTTTCCGATGTCCTGTGGGCCACAAATGCGGGCCGATCGTCTCGATCTTCTCATATTTGCCCTTGAATTCTGGTGTCTCTTTTTATCGACAAACTTATTCAGGTCTTTCTTCCAATGCCCGAATAGCTCATCATCTACTTAAGAGCAAAAGACTTGATTAATGGCTCTATAACTGGCTTCTCCGGATCATCCTCTGGCGGTAGGGTGAAATTTGACTTCATTTCGGTCCAAAGATCATTTTCTGCAGATCATTGACATAAGACACCTCGGGCTCTTCGTTCTTAGGCTTATACCATTCTTTGGATGCTGATCGGGATCTTGTCCCTAACCGTAACCCCACACTTTGAGCAACAAATGCTTTCTTTGTCCGGATGGGTTCAATCGGTTGGCCGTCGCGCGCGATTTCTATGATCTCAAACCTTTCATCCGAGCTTAACTTTTCTTCGGGCCTCGTCTCTTTACTGAAGTTGTGCTCGATCCGGAGGGCTAGAAAAAGGAAGAAAGACGAGAGTTAATTAATATGTGTACATACCAAGACAATGAATGCATCAATTAGCTAGTTAGCACAAAGCTTAACTAATATATATACTGGCGGGACTCGATTCGGTGATCACCGGAGCGATCCTCACGGTCTACTTCTTCACCCTCTCCTTCTTCCACCGGCATTGGGTCATCGGAGCCATCATAAGCATAGCCAGCTGCTTCTTCACCCTCTCCTTACAGACCATCGGTGTCGTTGAGATACATCAATGAGCTGAGGGCATCACTTCCTTCTGCGATTATGTGCCTCAACAACGCTTCTGATGCTTCGTCTCGGGGCGGGGTGTCCATAGTTTCTACAAATATTTACAACATGGAAAATTATTATTCAAACATGACAGATATGGATATATTAGTGGCAAACATAGAACTAGCTAGCTAATCACAATAAGGAATCATATTAATTAGTGGCCTCGACGCTGCTTCTCTAGGGTTTCGGGTGGCCTCGACAACGCTTCAAGGGTTAGGGGTGGCCTCGAGAACGCTTCAAGAAGGGGGTAATATCGACCCCCCCCCACGTGTTGAAGATATCGGGAGGGGGTATATCGACAACAACAACGACACTACATCTATGTCCCACAAGTGACGTGGGCATCGGCCTCGTCACTTGTGGGAACGTGGGATGTAGTGTCCGACACCGACGGCCACATGTATCTCACACCTACGATACTTGCTATTTAATTAGGGTTTCCTCTACCGCTCGGCGACCCTCGACGACCCTCGTTCCCGATAAAAAAAGAGGAAGAAGAAGAAAAAGAAAGAGGAGAAGAAAGAATAGAGGAGAAGAACTCCTCTATTCTTTCTTCTCCTCTTTTTCCTTCTTCTTCCTCTTCTTTTTTTATCAAAGTCGAGGATCGTCGAGGTCGAATCGCCAATGATCGAGGTCAAGGGTCGAGGATCGCCGAGCGGTCGGGAGGTTGCCTAGTGTCAAAAGTTCAACAAAACCATGTCTTCATCATTAGGCGAAAGTAACAGGTGCATTATGGTGAAGCTCTCCAAAGTTATTTTGGAACGGAGTCCCGGATAGGATAATTTGCTTTTTGGTACAAAGTTCAGCAAGAACCTTCCGAATATCGTTATTTGGAAGGATGCTGAAATTGCACAAAAGGCAAATTATCCTATCCGGACTCCATTCCGTAATAACTTTGAGGACTTCACCATCATGCCCTGCTTACTTCCGACTAATGATGAAGCCATGGATTTCTTCAATACTTTGACACTAGGAAACCTCTCTCGACCCTCGGCGATCCTCGACCTCGAACCTCGACGACCCTGGAACCCTCGACCCCTAGACGACCCTGGAACCCTCGACCCTCAATCCCTCGACCCTATAGAACCCTCGAACCCTCGAACCCTCGACCCTTGACCCCTTAACGACCCTCGACCCTCTTCCCTAGTTCCCGACCATCGACCCCTCGGCGATCCTCGACACCCTCAAAAAAAAAGAGGAGAAAAAAAAGGAGAAGAAGCTCCTCTATTCCTTCTTCTTCTCCTCTTTTTTTCTTCTTCTTCCTCTTCTTCCTCTCCTCGTCTTCTCCTTCTTCTTCTCCTTCTTTCTCTACTTATTTTCCTTTTTCCTCTCCTTCTTTTTCTTCTTTCTTCTTCCTTCTTCCTTCTTCCTCTTTTCTTCCTTTTCCTTATTTTACTTTTTCCTCTACACTAACCTAATTAAAATGCACTAACCTAAAATCGATATCTACTAACAACCTAAATAAAAAATTAATACATATATGAAAAATATATATAAACAAAAAAATGCTATGAACATTATATTCATACATACATAGCCACATCCATTCATCATATAGCTACCACATACATATATACATTATCTATCTAAAAAAATGCAATGAACAAAAAATATATATATAAATGCAATGCACAAAAAAATGCAAGCACTGATGAACATGAGCCTCGACGGCGGAGGCTCACAACGGGGGCGGCCGGCGAGGGCGACGGCGGGGGCGGCGAGGGCCTCGTCGACCACGGTGGGCAGGCGAGGCGTGGCGGCGATGGCGACGTGTGGGCGGGTCGTAGGGGCGGCCGACCAAGGCGCTTCGAGCGGCAGCGGCAACGACGGCAACAACAGCGTCGGATGAAGCGGCGGCGTCGAAGCAGCGCTGGCGGCGGCAGGCGGCGACAACGGGCAGACGGCGTCTGGCGGCGGCGGCGGCAAGCGTGACGGCGTCGATCTGGGCAACTGGCGGCGTCGATGAGCTCGGCGTCCTCGGGCGGGCGAAGCAATGGCGATGTGTTCGTCAAATTTTCCTAAGTGTTGTATATATAGCAAGAGATTAGTCCGGTTCGTGGCACCAACCGACTAATACCTGCTAGTCCCGGTTGGTGCCACCAGGACTCCTGACACGGACTAATGCACCCCTTTAGTCCCGGTTGGTGCCACTCAACCGGGACCAAAGGCCTTCTGCCCTTGCCCAAAGTTTAGTCCCACCTTGCTAGTTGAGAGGAGCCGCTTTTGTTTATAAGGTGCGGTGCAGCTTCCTCTCGAGCTCCTCTCTAAAGCGTGCTTCAGGGCCTAACTCTGCAATCTGTGCTGTGGGCCAAGCCCGGCCTTCATGCCTGAATCACAGCCCATAGGGTTTCTAGTCGTATTCAGGCCGTGGGGGCCCAGTAGGTGGCACTTTTTTTTGCTTTATTTTTTATTTCTTTTTGCTTTTAGTTTTAGAAAAATTATAAACTTTCTGTTAGTGCCATTAGTTTTAAAATTTGAAAACACTTTTTTGTTTTCTTTGTTGCTTTATTTATTTTATTTTGTTTCAACTTACAACAAAATACTTATTGTTGCTATTTTATTTTTTTCAATTTTTTTTTTTTGTTTTCTGCATTATTTATTTTCTTTTTGTTTTTTGCTTTATTTTTTAATTCTTTTTGCTTTTAGGTCAGCAAAATTATAAACTTTCTGTTAGTGCTTTTAGTTTTAGAAAAATATAAACTTTCTGTTAGTGCCATTAGTTTTAAAATTTGAAAACACTTTTTTGTTTTCTTTGTTGCTTTATTTATTTTATTTTGTTTCTACTTACAACAAAATACTTATTATTGTTATTATTTTATTTTTTCAAGTTTTTTTGTTTTGTTTTTGCATTATTTATTTTCTTTTAGTTTTTTGCTTTATTTTTTAATTCTTTTTGCTTTTAGGTCAACAAAATTATAAACTTTCTGTTAGTGCCATTTGTTTTAGAACAATTATAAATTTTCTGTTTGTGCCATTAGTTTTATAAAATTTAAAATCTTTGAAATATGTGTGAATCACAAGTTTGTGAGCTCAACAAGGCGTAGAGGGACATGCTTATAAATCGGTGTGAGCGTCCTTCGGTTGGCGAGGTTTTCAAATTCATAGTTTTCAAATGAACTCTGAAAAAGTTGGCATAGCATGTGCATGTACAAAACGGACAATGGTATCATACTAAATGCATTACAAAGTTGGCATGGTATCATCATAATAGTTGCGGAGAAAGTCTTCACTTTCTCTTCGCTTGTGTCGTTGCTTATTGCGCCGTAACCGTTGATAATCTTCATCGTTTATCGTGATGCTTGGGTCAGCCTTGACTTTGAAGGGAGGAATTTCATGAAACTTTTCATACTCTTCAGACATGTCTGTCTTGCCCTCCACTCCTAGGATGTCCCTTTTTTCTGAAAGAACTATGTGGCGCTTTGGATCATCGCATGATGTATTCGCTTCCTTATCTTTTCTTTTCCTCGGTCTGGTAGACATGTCCTTCCCATAGATAACCTGTGCCACATCATTGGCTAGGACGAAGCGGTTCGCCAAAGGTACCCAAGATTTTTCAGATCCACTTGTTGTCATTCCGTCTTTGTGGGTCTACATGCACCCGCCTCCTGACAGATTGACCCACTTGCACTTAAACAAAGGGACCTTAATATCTACTCCGTAGTCAAGTTCCCATATGTCTACTATGTAACCATAATATGTGTCCTTTCCCCTGTTGGTTGCTGCATCAAAGCGGACATCGCTGTTTTGGTTGGTGCTCTTTTCATCTTGGTCAATCGTGTAAAATATATTCCCATTTATCTGTATCCTTTCCAAATCATTACAGTCAAAGATGGTCCCCTGGACAACAAGTACAGCTCATCACAAACAGTGCTCTCACCTCTGAGACGTGTTTCCAACCAACTGCTGAAAGTCCTGATGTGTTCACATGTAATCCAGTCGTCGCACTGCTCCGGGTGTTTGGAGCGCAGACTGTTCTTGTGTTCATCGACATACGGGGTTACCAAGGTAGAGTTCTGTAGAACTGTGTAGTGTGCTTGAGACCAAGAATATCCGTCCCTGCATATTATTGAGTCCCTTCCAAGCGTGCCTTTTCGATCAGTCTCCCCTCATACCGCGATTTAGGGAGACCTATCTTCTTAAGGCCAGGAATGAAGTCAACACAAAACCCGATGACATCCTCTGTTTGATGGCCCATGGAGATGCTTCCTTCTCGCCTAGCGCGATTCTGAACATATTTCTTTAGGACTCCCATGAACCTCTCAAAGGGGTACATATTGTGTAAAAATACGGGCCCCAGAATGACAATCTCGTCGACTAGATGAACTAGGACGTGCGTCATGATATTGAAGAAGGATGGTGGGAACACCAGCTCAAAACTGACAAGACATTGCGCCACATCACTCCTTAGTGTTGGTACGATTTCTGGATCGATCACCTTCTGAGATATTGCATTGAGGAATGCACATAGCTTCACAATGGCTAATCGAACGTTTTCCGGTAGCAGCCCCCTCAATGCAACCGGAAGCAGTTGCGTCATAATATCGTGGTAGTCATGAGACTTCAGGTTCTGGAACTTTTTCTCTGGCATATTTATTATTCCCTTTATATTCGACGAGAAGCCAGTCGGGACCTTCATCTTGGCAGGCATTCAAAGAAGATTTCTTTCTCTTCTTTCGTAAGAGCGTAGCTGGCGGGACCTTCATACTGTTTCGGAGGCATGCCCTCTTTTTTTTCGCTGGCGTTGCAGGTCCTCCTGCGCCTCGAGTGTATCTTTTGTCTTCCCATACACGCCCAAGAAGCCTAGCAGGTTCACGCAAAGGTTCTTCGTCACGTGCATCACGTCGATCGAAGAGCGGACCTCTAGGTCTTTCCAAAGAGGGTAGGTCCCAAAATATAGATTTCTTCTTCCACATGGGTGCGTGATTGTCGCCGTCATTCGGAACAGCTAGTCCGTCGGGACCCTTTCCAAAGATTACGTGTAAATCATTGACCATAGCAATGCGTGATCACCGGTGCGCATGGTGGGCTTCTTCCGTGATCTGCCTGCGCCTTTGAAATGCTTGCCTTTCTTTCGACATTGATGGTTGGTCGGAAGAAATCGACGATGGCCCAGGTACACATTCTTCCCGCAGCTTCCCAGGTATATACTATCGGTGTCAAGTAAACAGTGCGTGCATGCGTGGTATCCCTTGTTTGTCTGTCCTGAAAGGTTACTGAGAGCGGGCCAATTGTTGATGGTCACGAACAGCAACGCCTTTAGGTGAAATTCCTCCTTTTTGTGCTCATCCCACGTACGTACACCGTTTCCATTCCACAGCTGTAAAAGTTCTTCAACTAATGGCCTTAGGTACACATCAATGTCCTTGTCGGGTTGCTTAGGGCCTTGGATGAGAACTGACATCATAATGAACTTACGCTTCATGCACATCCAAGGAGGAAGGTTATACATACATAGAGTCACGGGCCAGGTGCTGTGATTGCTGCTCTGCTCCCCGAAAGGATTAATGCCATCCGCGCTTAAAGCAAACCATACGTTCCTTGGGTCCTTTGCAAACTCATCCCAGATTTCTCTCGATTTTTCTCCATCATGACCCGTCAGCGGGTGCTCTCAACTTCCCGTCTTTCTTACGGTCCTCACTGTGCCATCGCATCAACTTGGCATGCTCTCCGTTTCTGAACAGACGTTTCAACCGTGGTATTATAGGAGCACACCACATCACCTTCGTAGGAACCCTCTTCCTGGGAGGCTCGCCATCAACATCACCAGGGTCATCTCGTCTGATCTTATACCGCAATGCACCGCATACCGGGCATGCGTTCAGATCCTTGTATGCACCGCGGTAGAGGATTCAGGGGGCACATAGTTGTCATCGTACTCTTCTTCTTCGCCGTCTTCCATCATAACCCCTATTTCTCCCTGCCTCGTCAAAACATTATAGTGTGGCATGAAACCCTTGTAAAGTAGGTGGGTGTGAAGGATTTTCCGGTCAGAGTAAGACTTCGTATTCCCACATATAGGGCATGGACAACACATAAAACCATTCTGCTTGTTTGCCTCAGCCACTTTGAGAAAATCATGCACGCCCTTAGTGTACTTTCGGAGGTGTGTCATCACCGTACATCCATTGCCGGTTCATCTGCGTGCATTATATATAATTAAGTGTGCCAAAAAACATTACAGAACATCATGAATAGATAATTAAGTGACCAAATTAATAGAAGTTCATCATCACATAAAAACCAAAGTACATACATAGTTCTCATCTAACAACATAAAGCTCTGCAGAGCATCTAAATTAATTAAACCATACATTGAAACTATGTAAAACATTTCAATGCGAAAACAAATGCGATCATAATCGCAACCAAGGTAACAACTGATCCAACGGCATAATGATACCAAGCCTCGGTATGAATGGCATATTTTCTAATCTTTCTAATCTTCAAGCGCATTGCATCCATCTTGATCTTGTGATCATCGGCGACATCCGCAACATGCAACTCCAATATCATCTTCTCCTCCTCAAGTTTTTTATTTTTTCCTTCAAGAAATTGTTTTCTTCTTCAACTAAATTTAACCTCTAAGCAATAGGGTCGGTTGGAATTTCTGGTTCAACAACCTCCTAGATAAATAAAATCTATGTCACGTTGGTCGGCATAATTTTCATAAACAATAAATGAACCAATAGTTATGAAAAGATAATATATACCACATCCGAATCATAGACAGGACGAGGGTCGACGGGGGCGGATGCAATAATAAAAGTAAGAAAATAATACAAGTATCTATCTAAACATACAAGTAAGAATATTTTTCCTTTTAGAAAGAAGATCACAACAAGAGGCTCACCACGGTGGTGCCGGCGATGAGATCGGCGCGGGTGATCGACGGCGAGGAAGACGGGGACGGGGTGTGACGAACCGCTAAACCTAGACAAATATTGAGGAAAATGGAGCTTGGCGGTCGAGCTTGGAGAGGAGAAACCTTAAGTAGTGTGGCTCGGGCATTCCATCGAACACCTTGAGTGCATAGGAGGTGAGCTAGAGCACCACCAAGCCCTCTCCCCTCGGCCGGAAAAAGCAGAGCAGTTTGCTCTGCTCTTCATGCGAGGGGCTATATATAAACAGCACCATTAGCCCCGGTTGGTGGCATGAACCGGGACTAAAGGGAAGCCTTTGGTCCCGATTCAAGCCACCAATCGGGCTAATGGTGGTGGGGCCAGAGCCAGCCCATTGGTCCCGGTTCGTCCCACCAACCGGACCAAAAGGTCCTGGACGAACAGGACCAATGGCCCACGTGGCCCGGCCGGCCCCCTGGGCTCACGAACCGGGGCAAATAGCTCCATTGGTCCCGGTTCTGGATTGAACCGGGACTAATGGGCTGAACTGGCCTGGGCCATTGCCCCCTTTTCTACTAGTGATGGTGCTGGTGAAGATGTTGATGGAGATTGGCCCCCTCTGATGAGAGGATCGATGGTGATGATTTCCCCCTCCTGCAGGGAAGTTTCCCTGGCAGAACAGCTCCGCCGGAGCCCTAGATTGGTTCCGCCAAGGTTCCGCATCGTGGCGCAGAGTTTCGTCCCGAAAGCTTCCTTATGATTTTTTTCTAGGGTAAAAGACTTCATATAGCAGAAGATGGTCACCGGAAGCCTGCCAGGGGGCCACGAGGCAGGGGGCGTGCCCTCACCCTCGTGGCCAGGGTGTGGGCCCCCTCTGGTACTTTCTTCGCCCAGTATTTTTTATTAATTCCAAAAATAACTTCCGTGAAGTTTCAGGACTTTTGGAGCTGTGCAGAATAGGTCTTTAATATTTGCTCCTACCCTAGAATCTCAGCTACCGGCATTCTCCCTCTTCATGTAAACCTTGTAAAATAAGAGAGAATAGGCATAAGTATTGTGACATAACGTGTAATAGCAGCCCATAATGCAATAAATATTGATATAAAAGCATGATGTAAAATGGACGTATCACAAGTTAACGTACTACTCCTTCCAGCTCAAATTACTTGTCATTCAAATGGATGTATCTTAACACTATTTTAGTGCTAGATACACCCATTCGAGCGACAAGTAATTCAGGACGAAGAGAGTATAATTTTTATATCATGTTGTAACATACGGGCATTGTCCTAGTTGAATATAAAAAGTGGCGAAAGGTGTGTTTGCTTAGTGTCCCATGATAGCCCTTCTAAAAAGATGGTTGTCTATCATATTTTTGGTCTTTGTTTGGTTTCTTGAGAAAAAATAATTGCAAGTGATCATGAAGGATTCCTCGATAGAAAATTCACAAGCTGGTTCTTGCCATAGGTAGGACCAAAGGGGGCATAAACCAAATATACCCTGAAAAAGTGATATCACCTAAACTTATGTTGACATATGTATAAGTACCCTTTTGCCTCATGTGAGTACATGGGTGGCTAGTTTTTTGACATCTCGTCGGTGCCGCCATCGGTCCACTTTGTCTCTAGTGGCCTTAGGTCCATGGAGCGCATGGTGGACCTCAGCCCTTGCCAGTGGGAGGGTTCCTACTTCATTTTAGGTGATTTTTCAAGGTCGATTAGGGTTTGTGTCCTGCTTAGAAAGGCATGATGTTGGCAGCTCCCTGAAGATAGAACAAAGTCCTCCCCGCCTTAATTGCCCCTGTCCCAGCAATGCGTCTAGCATCATTGGAGGGCGTGAAAGTGTGCCTCCGACGAATCATGTGTGATTCAGTCGGTATTGGTCTATGATGGATGTCCGTGGATCCAGTCTTTGTTCGTGCGTCTATAGGTTGGATCCTTCCGATCTACGCAGTGACAGTTGATGTTTTGGTGCGTTAGTCCGGTGGGGCCTTAGTACGACGTATTTCTGAATGTCTATTACAACAAGTTTTTTCTGGCTTTGACGAGGCAGGCGCAATGACGGCAGCGCTCTTTCGGCTCACTCCGGTGCATGTCGTCGCTAAGTGGTCTATGAATCTGGATTTTTTATTATTTCTGATGTTTTTTTATTGCCATGACAAATGATAAATAGATGTGAAATTTTTCCTGCAAAAGATATTAATAATATGAAGTGTTTGCATTTACGATAACTTGGTAAAGATGTTCCTGTAGGCGGCTCATTCGACCGCAAAGGTAATGACTCATGCCAGACATGCGAATGTGATGACTTGTTTGCATGCATGAGAGATGCCAGGCAAATATCACGTCTGCTGACTTGGTCTCCCTCAACCAATTTGGCGACAACAATTTCTTCTACATCTCCCTCTACCATAGCTTAGTTCCTGCCAATGTCGGTTAAGGGACGACCTAGGTGCATCAAGGGGTTGTGTTGCGCTGTCAACATGATAACCCTAGACGCATGGACCCTTACAGGCATTTATGTGTATTTTCCTGAAAAGGGAACCACACAGTGCAATACACATATCACAATTTTTTTCCCGGGCTTGATGGTTGTTACCACATGCACGTCATACACACATAACCATTCATACATACACGAAGAAATTGAAAACAATGTGGAGCCTTTCCATAGGATGACGTGGCTCCTATCCATGCTTCAAGATTTGTGCTATGAATCGGACGACAACCAGTGTGTTCGCGCCCAGATTTTAGTGTTTGGGTAAATTATTGGGTGGCAAAAAAACCCATCAAAACAGAATATTATGGATTCTAATTTAGAAACTCTCGTCGAAATAAAGTACACGGTGAAGATGAATGTTTAAAACAGTTTTACTAATTTTCAGACGTCTGATTTTAAATTCGGTTCAGGTCGTTTTTTCTGTCCGTCCGATGCACACCAATCTCTGCGCGTCGTCTGTCCTCAGCCATGTGTGATGTGTGCCGGATCGTTCTCTGTCACGGGTTTTGTTGGGCTTTTCCGGGTTTGCGGGTCTTCAATTGATCACGCTTTTTCGACCCGCTCTCCTCAGTTGGTGGGCGACTGCTTTTGTTTTGCTGGGGAGGGGATTGGATGGGGTTGACCGAGATAGGCGAAAACGGCGGAGGGAAGGGGGGCTCCTCGCCGGTGATTAGAGGCAGGACCGGCTGGGCAAAGATGGCGCGCGGCGAGCCTCCCGCAAGCAGCACTTGTAGGCGGGATGCGTGCTTCACTGGGACGGTTGTAGGGGGAGAGATGTAGGTCCGGAGAGGAGCTCGGCGGACCTCTCCCGTCGTGCTCGCCATCAGCAAGCGCACGTCGGTGGCGGAGCTTATAGTCGCCGGTGCAGGTCAGGTGAAAGGTATTTCGTCTCCCTACTGCCCTTCCTTTGTCCAATTTTTTCCCTACGTGTTCTATCTCCTTGCGGCCGATTTCAGTTCATTGTCTTGGTCGCTGGTCACAGATCTACGTCGCAGGGGGGTGGTTTAGTTCGTGGTCCAAGATAGGGAGGATTGTTTTGTTTATCTGCTGGGCGGCACTAGCAATTTCATGTGTTAGTGTGGTGTTACAGACTCATGCTCCGGAGGGTGTGGTGTCACAGACTGATGGCTTTCAGTAGTTCAGCGGAAAAGAAATGGAAAGTCACTTTTTGTCAAGTTTTGAGTTTATTTATATCCTTAGGGAAAATCTGCCACTAGTACTAGTTGTTACACACGTGCTCTTTTGTAAAGAAATGGTAATTCACATTCAGTCATGTTTTGAGTTGTCAACATTTCCTAGGTAAAATCTTTTTTCAGTTTTTCTTCTCGGTATTTCAACCAATTAAGATGTTTATGTCATTTCAAAGTTTCAGCTTTTTATGCTTTTTTTCCCTACAATTTTCAGTATGCAGGGGGAGGGGTTGGGGGGAGGGGCGTACCTTAGTTGACCCCTCACACGGTGGCTCCAAGTCGTCATGATGTGGATCGCTAGGAGCATCACACCCAGCTTAGTTGGGTATTTCTATAGTTCTTAGTCTCCATGTGTTTTCAATTTTTCTCCCAGTGTTGGTTTAGTTTGAATTCTCAGTTTCACACTTCTTACTATCATTCTTAGAATTTTAGGATCAGTTTTTACAATTTTAGTCCTTAGTCCTCTGTACTAGTGTCAGACCTTCAGTTAAATTGTTTGATGTTCATTATTTCATTTTCAGTGTTAGTATTCATTTTTTAGTACAAGTGCTCAGTCGGTTATCAGACCTTCAGTTAAATTGTTCAATGTTCATTATTTCATTTTCAGTGTTATTATTCATTTTTTAGTATAAGTGCTCAGTCAGTTATCAGACCTTCAGTTTTTAGCATTTCTCCATTGTTTAGTATAAGTGTTCAGACCTTCATTGTTTTATTTTTAGTATCATTTCAGTTAATTAGTTTGTTTTTCTTATTTCTTCATTTTATCATTCAGGGACCTTAGTTTCTTTCATCAGTGATGGTTAGGTAGGTTAGTTATCATAGGAAGTTCAGTTCCGTCAGTTATCATATCATTGTTTCTCTTACTTCTGTTTTTCTGAGTCTTCTCATTCTTCATTCATATCAAATTATTATTTTTTCAGTCACTTCTCAGTCTTGTCTTTCTGTTATCAGTGTCTCATTTCTCTTGTCATTCAAATTTTCTTTGTGTGCTAGTTGTTTTCAGTCTTGAGACGTTGTATGGGTTGAATTAGTCCTTCATTTTTTGTTTTCCACTCTTACTCATCTTTTTTAGTTATCTTTGCCTTTCATCCCTAGTCTTCAGTTATCATTCCAGCCGTATATTTAATTATTCTTCAGTTCCAACCGTGTTCATTATCTTGATACTGATCATTCTTTTGTTGTTAGATAACTAATCTTTAGTGCAACCCCTTCAGTCCCTTTTTAGTCATTCTTTCTTTTGGTGAAGTAAAAATGACATGATCAACTTTTTCTATGACCTTAGTTTGTCCCCAGTCATCTTCATCATAACTTTTCTATTCTTTAAACATTTGATGTAGCATCAGTTTTGTCTATGACCTTAGTTTTGCCATCTTCATTATTCTATCTACACAACTTGCTCATTTTTATTTCTTCCTGCTTTTTGGTTAGTTTCAGAAGTGATATTAGCTGCCAAGTTGCCATCCTGTAGATGCCCTTTTCTTTTGTTGTCCTTTATCAGTATCTGTGTTCTTATGATTAACACAATATCTTGTCTGATAACCAAAAATAGGTGGAACATAAATAGGAATTTTAATTTACATCAGTTGTAATATATGAGAGCAAAGCATGCCTTCTCTTAGGTATTCACTAACATTCTCATTTCCATTTGATTCACTTCATTAACATTTTCAGCCTTGTGTTTATTTTTATCTTTTGACCATGCATCTAGCATTCTGCAGTTTTGCATGGGCAGACATAGGTAGTAATACAACATCTAGCATTGCATTTTGCATAATTCTGAAATTTTGTGTCTTTTATTTTTCTTTTCCTTTTTTACTTCTCTATTTTTTTGGACGGATGACAAACAACTATAAATTACCTTTTAAGGTAGCTTCCAGCTTGATGACCACTCCGACGGCAGGCATGACTGGACTACACCTTGTGGGAGTGATTTAAGCACCGCATCATACAAGACAGTAGCAGATGGTCGTTTCGCTTTCAACAAGGATGGCCGGGAGGAAATCCTGGAGGAGAACTACCTAGCGGCTGGGAGAGCGGCGGTAATCACCATCAGGAACAATGCACTGGACGAATTGAACATGATGGTTGTCTTGAACCAGATCGAATTATGAGATTGTCGGGGAATAAAGGTTGTTTTGAGTTACTGCAGTTTGTTATGCTGTCAGTTATCCATGTCGCGCCGGCCAACTGACGAACTATGCGTTGTTTTTTTTATCAGTGGTATGCACCGTCAAGGACTATGTAATATAGTCTGAAAACTTCTTATGCCTTTTTGTGTGGCACTTGATTATTAAGTGATTAGTAACCATATTTCTCTCTTTTATTTTATTTTTAAGTTCTTAGTCACTTCTCTTCTGCTATGGCCAAAGTTTGTATTTCTTTTAGAGTTTTGGACAGAGCATTTTCAATGTTTGGGGAGTACCCTTTGAATTCTCTGAAATTCAATAATTTGAGTTGAGATAATTTATCAGTGTTGTTCATTCTATAAGTTTTAGCCTTCTCAACAAGCAGACTTTCAAGCAAGTTCATGCTATCAATGTTATTAAGTGTCATGACAATTCTGTGGAGAAGATGTGTGGGGAAGGAAGAAAGGCCATGGACCCAGCACACAAGCAGGTCTGATGGTTTTTTTTCTGTTGGTCAGTATGTTTTTTTGTGCATTAACGGGTTTGCAAAGCTGGCCTGCTAAGGTTGAGGCTGACGCACAACGAAATACGACCTGAGGGAGAGAATGAAAACAGATGTTTTTTTTGTTCGCTAAGGATGGACTGAGCAATAAAGGAAGACACATGTCACGAGGGGATTGGAAGAAAATATGGCCTAAACCAAATTGAAAATCAGACGTTTGATGAATAGACACTCCCTATGTTAAATGGGATGCACAGCTAGCCACAGTTTGAAGTTGAAGACATTTTGAAGTTTGAGTTTGCACGACGTCGTTGTCATCGCTCCATCAGACTTGGCACGTCACATTATTGGCGTTCTAGGGAGTAGCTAGCTCGTTGATCCTCGGACGAGGTCCACGAACCGAGTGAGATGCCGGCGCGACGACCCGCCGTCTGCGACGGCCCGGCGAGCAACGTCCTTCAGCGCCAGCGCCCTCGCCTTCATCTCCGCGTCGCGGAGCAGCTCCTCCACCTTGCCCCGTATCACCTCTCTCCCCACGAGCGTCCCCGTCATGTCGCCGGCCACCTGCAGCTGCAGCCCCGTCCGCCACACGTCGCAGATGTATCCCCGGTCGAGGAACTGGTCGGTGAAGTAGGGCCAGCACAGGAACGGCAGGCCGTTGACCAGCCCTTCCAGCGTCGAGTTCCATCCGCAGTGCGACAGGAAGCACGCCGTCGACGGGTGCGCCAGCACCAGCTGCTGGGGGCACCAGCCCACCACGCGGCCGCGCGGCCCGGCGCGGCGGCGGAGGTCCTCGACCCACTCCTCGCTCGCCGAGTCCTGCCTCACCACCCACAGGAAGGGCCGGGAGGTCAGCGCCAGCGCCTCGGCCAGCTCCACGAGCTGCGCCCGGTCGAAGATGGCGAAGCTGCCGAACGCCACGTACACGACGGAGCCGGCCGGCTGCGCGTCCAGCCACGCCGCGCAGGTGGCGTCCTCGGCCCAGAAGCTTGCGACCGGCTTGTCTCCGGAGGAGGAGAGTAGTGGGCCCACGGTGAGGACGTCGGGGAAGAGCGCCATGGCTCCCGGCTCGAGCTCTTGGACGGAGTTTGTGACGACCGCCTCGGCGAGGCGGGTGGCCGCGTTGTTCCGGAGGATGAAGTCCAATATGAAGGGCTGGTCCTCGGGGCTGCCGGCGCGGTTCCACGAGAGCTCCGTGGTGTCCATGGGCGGCATCCCTGGGGCCAACCGAAACGTGCCGCGCTGCTTCGGTAGGCCTTTCTCGTCGACGATGCCGTCCCTTATCAGCTCGGGGATGCGGATCCTCGTGGCGAACATGGCCACCGAGAGAGGGTTGAAGGCGGCGGCCCGGAGGCCGAGCCGCTTCGCCACGGGAAACGCCCACGCCATGCTCGCGTCGGCGATGATCCACGTCACCTTGTAATTGCATGCACAGGATTCGGACAGCCTTGCGATCAGCTTCTCCAGCTCGCCGGGCATGACCTGGGAGAAGGACTCGGCGAGCCGCGCGAGGTCCTTGCGGTCCTCGCCGTCGGCCAGCCCGTCCGGTAGGGACACCATGTCGACCCCTCCGAGGCTGCTGTCATGTTGGGACTTGGAGAGGTGGAGGGAGGCAAGGATGAGGTCGTGGTTGTGCTGCGTGTTGACGAAGGTGACCTTGATGCCGTGCTCCACGAGGCGGTGGGACAGCTCCATGAGAGGGATGACATGGCCTTGCGCGGGGAAGGGCAAGGCCAGCACATGGGGCGCGGGTGCGGCCATGGCGATCGAGCGCTGGAAAACTGGATGATTATTTGGCAACGGTTGTCAGCTGCTTGCTTTGAAGTACTACGTACTACAGTTACTAGGAACTAGGAACCCTGTCTTCATGTTGACATGTTCGACGAATAATCTTATGCGTGAACTCGATCGGCATCTTTGGATTCTGGACGATTGTGTGTGTGTTTGACTGTGTGGACGTTTGCGAGTTTGTCAGCCACACTATGCCGACGGCTGAGTATTTCAGGTTTAACGTAAGTACGAACCGCGGCGAGGCTCTATGTGTATGGATTAGCGCCTAGGGGAGACAACTAACAGTGAGAAGTTTGATCCACCTGTTATTTTTTTTTCAAAAAAACTTTCAATCTATTTGTTTTCAATCATGGCAGTACAACGAACACCAGAAATAATAAAAATTACATCCAGGTCCGTATATCACCTAGCGATGACTACAAACACTGAAGCGAGCCGAAGGCGCGCCGCCGTCATCGCCCCTCCCTCGTCAGAGCCGAGCAAAACTTGTTGTAGTAGACAGTCGGGAAGTCGTCGTGCTAAGGCCGCATGGAACTAGCGCAGCAGAACACTAACTGCCACCGATGAAGAGTAGCCTAGATCAGAAGGATCCAACCTGAAAACACATAAATATAAACGAACTACGACCAGATCCGAGCAATCCACCAAGGACAGATCCGCCAGAGACACATCTCCACACGCGCACCGACGATGCTAGACACACCATCGGGATGGGGGCTAGGCGGGGAGAACCTTATTCCATTTTCAGGGAGCCGCCGCCTGTCGTGGTTTTAAGTCTGACAGTAGAATGGGGGGGGAGGGGGGGGGGGGTAGGTATGGAGAGGCAAGATCCTAGCTATGGAGTAGTTGTATACGCACAAGTTTTATGAGTTCAGGCCCTTCTCGGAGGAAGTAATAGCCCTATGTCTCGGAGCCCGGAGGCGGTCGACTGGATTATGCGTGTATGAGTTACAAAGATGTGAACCCTTGACACTGAGGAGAGGGGTGTCTTATATAGAGTTCGCCAGACCCCTCCGGTCCTCAGTTATGCAGGGTTAAAGGTACATTAAGATAGGGGGTTACTCGTAACGCCCACATAAAGTGTTATGATGACCATAAAGGCTACTTAATGACCAACCGTTTGGGTGCAGACTGGCTTTAGATCTTCTGGCGGTCGAGTGGTTGGCTTCATGATCGAGTGTCTTCCAGTTGGTCGAGTGGAACCCTTCCAGGTCGACTGAAAGGTAGCTTCTTCTAGAGATGTCCTTGAGGAGGGTGTCTTAGATAGGTCCATGACCCTACCCTAGGTACATGACTTCATCATTAGCCCTCGAATGGATCGAGGTTTGAGTGGGGAAGGATTTGAACATACTCCCGACTCATTCTTGTGCTGCAATAGTGTCTTGTCTTGGATCATATGGACTTAAGTGACGGCATCAACTTCTTTTTCAGTCGCCTTGATCCATTCTTTGTATCCGCCGAGTGCGTTTTCCGTACTTGGCGATTTCCGAATGACAGGATGGAGGAAATCTTTTGTCTGACGATTTGCTCTGCGGCGCGCGGATTTGGCGGGATTTGAATCTTCGGGAAACGAGCGGGACGGAGAGAGAGCCGCAGTAATCGGACGGGATAAGGCAAGGGCGCCTCGATCTCCGCGCCACCTTTTTCGCCACGTATCGCACGGGCGACTGTTGCGGGATTTGACAGGATCGCCTGGGCCTACCAGTCAGTCACTCGGAAGCGACCCCATATAAGGTCCAGGACTGGGGTTTTTTGAACAGTGCGTTCCCCTTTTCTCCTTTCTTCCTCAGATTCATCCGCCGCGCCTGCCTCCACCTCCGAACCGCTGCTCCTCGCGCGTTCCACCGGCGACAATGGTGAAAGAAAAGACGGCGGCCTTGGAACGAGCGAAGAAGGCGACGGCGAAGGCGAAGGGGAGGGCGACCAGTCGGGGCGGATCCTCGTCGTGGGCCGGTTTGCCATAGGCTTGGATCCAGGGCGACTGGATTCGCTCGACCATCCGCCAGGTAGATCTTGACGACCTGGCCAACGAAGGACTGATCCCTCATGGATCAGCGAGGCTCCCAGGGATGGAGTGGTAGCCGCAGCCTCAGAAGGGTGAGTGCGTCCTCTTAGCCACTCACGTTGACCGCGGGTTTTCTTTGCCGCCCCACCCTTTCTTTCGAGGGTTTCTGAACTTCTTTGGGGCACAGCTCCACCACTTCACACCCAACTCTATCGTGTATCTCGCCGCTTTCGTGTCTTTGTGTGAGAATTTTTTGGGTTGTCGACCGCATTGGGGCCTCTTCAAACACATTTTCACCTGTCGCTCCTAGACGGTGAAAAAGGCAAACCCGAGTGATGAGAGAACCCAAGTGATTCAGATGTGTGGGGGTCTTGGGGTCCAAATGAGAGGTAAGAGATCTTTTCCAGCCATGATCCTTCCTGAGTCGGTTCGAGGGTGGCAGTCGACCTGGTTCTATCGCCAAGACCAGCCGACGCCTTGAGCGATCGACTCCTCCTTTCTCCATGGACCGAGTGAGCAAGCCATCCTCTCTGAAGGTGATCCCGGAGGAGAAGGCTCAGGTCAAGGTTTTGGTCGAGCGTGTAGTCCAGCTCATCCGTGACGGGGTGACTGGTATGGATCTTCTAGAGGTTTTTCTTCGACGGCACATCCAACCACTTCAGTATCGAGACCATCCGATGTGGATGTATTCTCGTACTGAAGACACCACTCGGGTCCACCCGGAGGAGGTCGAGGATGCCACACTGGAGAGATGGATGGCCGCCATCACTGGGAACAAAGATAACCCCGAGGAGCCGAAGGATCCTCCACTCGACCAATCGTCTGAGCTGGACAAGGTTCAATCCCGTATCTTTGACTCCGTCTCTGCTTACTCCATCTTGTTTGCTTAAATCGGTCGACTGACTTTCATCTTGTTTGTCTTCTTCCAGGTCACCACTGAGATGTACTCGATGCCCAACGGGGCGCAGGAACCAGTTGAGGAGGAAGAAGGGAGCGGAGGTGAAAGCCAGGAGGAATGGCAGTCTGACGGTGGGGGAGACAAAGATGACGACAGCTCCGACGAAGAGGAGGAGGAGGAAGAGGAGGAAGAAGTCGACCCTCCTTGCATGGAAAGGCGGTCCAAGCTCACCCATGACCCCGCGGTTGAGCGCGGCAAGGCTATCGCGCCTGTCGGGCAGTCGACAAAGCGTCCTCGGATGACCTCTCCGGCGCCGACTGAAAAAGCGCCGAAGCAACCCCGAGCGACGTCGTCGAAGCCGACAAAGGTTTTTCCCAAGATGAAGATGGTTATCCCCACTATTTCCGGGTACAGCAGAACTTTAGCTTTTTTGTTCAGCGCGAACATACTTTTGGCCGACTTGTTGACTGATCAACTGATTTCTGAGATCTGCAGCGCTGCCACCTCTGAGACCTCAATCAGGAACGAAGACCAGAAGATGGACGATGCTGCTACCTCGAACCTTGGTATGATCGCCGCAATTTTGCTTTTGGTCGATTGGATTTCCGTTTTTAACTTTGAATCTTTCCTGTAGTCCCTCCTCATGTCATTGATCTCCCTGATGACGATAATGAGGCGTCGTTGAGGCGGAGGAGGACTAAGAAGGCACCTGCCGGCAGGACTGCTCAGGTTGCATTGATGCCTGAGGCGCTGGTTCATGAGGGCGGCAACACCACTCGGACTTATGTGTCTTTCGCTGTGCCGCTGACGAGTATCCGGCCTTCAACGTTGACTGTTGATCCGCCTTCCCTTTTCGCCACGCACCACGTCCCGGAGGACCAAGTGGGTGCTGCTAAGGAGGCTATACGCCAAGCGGGGCTCATGATGGAGCAGATGAAGGTGGTCCGGGAAGCCAGCCAAGCGGCCTATGATGCCAGTTCAGCTCTTCAGAGCAACGTCCAGGTTAGTTGATCACCACTTGTTCTGTTAGGATACGCTACTTGAAAAACTCTTCTTTCTGAAGATCTTCGTATTTGTACACCCACTGGGTGTGTCGAGTGAATTTTCGGACTGGTGGGGGCACGCTGAGTGCACCCACTGGGTGTAGTCCCCGAGACTATGGTGGACTGATGGCAGTCGACCGTAGTCTTTATACTTTGTATCTCTTTGATAACTTCTTCCCTCGGCCTGGTCGGACCATGTCGAGTGGAATCTTGAAACCGGTGGGGGTACGCTGAGTGCACCCACTGGGTGTAGTCCCCGAGACTATGGTGGACTGTTTGCAGTCGACCGTAGTCTGAAGAACTCCTTTCTCTCTCTTTTATTTTGTCTCTTTCGGTCGACTGGTCGGACCGAGTTGGTAGGATCAGTGGGGGCACGCTAAGTGCACCCACTGGGTGTAGTCCCCGAGACTACTGTCGAATATATTGATTCGGCTGTAGTCTTAGAAACGCAATGATTTTTCTTAGTCACTCGGAAGTAACCTATCCATGACGTCTGTCGACTGATTATTTACAGAAGTCTTGCGAGCTTCTGGCTCGATACACTGAATTGGAGAACAAACAAATCCAGCTCAACCTTGACTTGAAGCTTGCACAGGAGAACTTGCAAAAGGCGAGAGACGAAGCAAAAGGTATGGCTGGTGAGATCTTGACGACTGTTTTTATTCTTCTGTCCCTTCCTAATTCTGACCTCCTTTGTCATTTTGCGAGACAAAATGGAGGAAGCTCTGAAGAAGAAGGATCATGACCTTGCCGAGGCGCAGCAGACGGCCTCGAACAAAACCAAGCTCGCGGAAGAGAAGTTGTCTTCAGTCGGAAAACTTGAAGAGGAGAACGCCAATTTGAAAGCTGCTCTCGACGCGGCCAACAAGGAGGTTAGCCGACTGAAGAACGACAAGATAGCTCTGAACGACAAGCCCGGGCGAATCAAGGGAAGAGGAATGATCTAGAGGCTTATCTGGGAGGGCTCGCCAAGAAGCTATTCCTCATGCTTGAAGGTAATTCCTCTTATCCGACTGACTTTTTATCGCCGACTCACCATAGAACCATTAGCTTGAACTCGAGTTGTGTTTGCAGAATTCTGTCAGAACTTCGAAGAAGAGACTAGTCGAGTGGAGACAAGTCTAGACCCCATTAACTCCCCCGTGAAGGATGAAGCTGCCATGAATGTGCTCCGACTGGAGTCTCATGTTGCTGCTGTGGTGGACTACCTCGCTCGACTGAAGGTCGTGGTATCGCGGATCGACTCAACACTATGGCCAGGCGAAACACTCCAAAATGACCTTGAGTCTATAATGACTCGACTGAATGACGTTCCGAGTCGAGTGCAGGAATGGAAAAAGTCTTCTGCCAGATGTGGTGCTGACGTCGCTCTATCCCTGGTCCGCGTTCACTGCAAGTAGGCGCGAGAGGAAAGGTTGGCGTCCATTAAAGTTGCCAATACCAAGAAATACGACTTCCGATCTTTCATGGAGACTTTCATTGGTGCTGCCACCCAAATCGCTGATGGGATCGACCTGGACCAGTTCGTCGCGCCTTCTAGTCCTCCACCTGAGGAGTAAAAAACTTCTATGATTCATCTTAAATTTGCCTCGAAATGCCGAGTGATCCTGTAACCAATAAACTTTAACGGGCTTGAGGCCTGGGTACTTCTGCATCCTTAGGATGCTATCCGAACTTTACTTATCGTCGAAAATACGCTTTTGTTTGCCTTCGAGTGAACTTTGCTCTTCACTCGGATTTTGCTTCAATGCTTGAGATGCAGCTCTGAGGTGGATCCAGTCGACCTACACTTCGTTGTTCTTGCAGGTGCAGGAGAAGGAAACATTCGACCTGTACCTCGTCGTCCTTGCGGATCGGGATGGAGCGCACGTTGTACTTGTGGCGCAGCTCCGAAGGAGAAGGCAACAGTCAACTTGCACCTCGTCGTCCTTGCGGATCGGGATGGAGCGCACGTTGTACTCGTGGCGTAGCTCCGAAGGAGAAGGTAACAGTCGACCTGCACCTCGTCGTCCTTGCGGATCGGGATGGAGCGCACGTTGTACTTGTGGCGCAGCTCCGAAGGAGAAGGCAGCAGTCGACCTGCACCTCGTTGTCCTTGCGGATCGGGATGGATTTCATACTTAGGCGAGTACTGGACTGCAGCTAAGCCCCAGAGTGGGAGGTTTGCTCTCCACTCAGTAGGATTTTTCAAACTTAGGCGAGTAAGGGGCTGCAGCTAAGCCCCCGAGTGGGAGGTTTGCTCTCCACTCGGTAGGATTTTTCAAACTTAGGCGAGTACTGGACTGCAGCTAAGCCCCCGAGTGGGAGGTTTGCTCTCCACTCGGTAGGATTTTTCAAACTTAGGCGAGGACTGGACTGCAGCTAAGCCTCCACGGAGGATTTTTGTGTCATAGCTTTGAAGGAGAAGGCAACAGTCGACCTGTACCTCATCGTCCTTGCAAAGTGCACATTGTATTAAATACTTAGGCGAGTACTTGGACTGCAGCAAAGCCCCCGAGTGGGAGGCTGGCTCCTCACTCGGTAGGATTTTCAAATACTTAGGCGAGTACTTAGACTGCAGCTAAGCCCCCGAGTGGGAGGTTGGCTCCTCACTCGGTAGGATTTTTCATATACTTAGGCGAAACGGATTCGCAGCTAAGCCCCCGAGTGGGAGGCTAGCTCGCCACTCGGTAGGGATTTTTTTTTACAAACTTAGGCGAAACAGGTTCGTGGCTAAGCCACCCACTGGGGGAAATTTCTTATGTAAACGAAAAGTAATAACAATTACTGGGAAAATTATAACATTCTTATCTTTCATAAACAAACTACAGAGGTACTTTTATTACATCTCACCCGAGTGAGTTCTTAAGTGTAAAAGGGGCGGAGCAGCTCCGCATTCCAGGCTCGAGGTTCATCGATCTAGCATTCGACGTTGTAGAGATGATAAGCTCCATTGTGGAGAACTCTGGTGACGATGAAGGGACCTTCCCAAGTGGGAGCGAGCTTGTGTGGTTTCTGCTGATCCACTCGGAGGACCAAGTCCCCTTCTTGAAAGGCTCGGCTCTTCACATTTCTAGCATGGAATCGACGCAAGTCCTGCTGATAGATGGTCGAGCGGATCAGGGCCATCTCTCTCTCCTCTTCAAGGAGGTCGACTGCATCTTGCCGGGCTTGCTCTCAGCTTCAGATTAGAGTTTGACTCGGGGCACATTGTGGAGCAGGTCGCTCGGCAGAACTGCTTCAGCTCCATAGACCATGAAGAATGGAGTTCTCCCAGTCGACCGATTAGGAGTGGTCCTTAATCCCCAAAGAACTGACGGAAGTTCGTCCACCCACGCTCATGCTGCATGCTTGAGATCACGCATTAGTCGAGGTTTCAGTCCTTTGAGAATTAGACCATTTGCTCGTTCTGCTTGTCCATTCGACTGGGGGTGAGCAACTGAAGCATAGTCGACTCGCGTGCCCTGAGAGGCGCAAAAGGATTTGAACTTGTAGGAATCGAAGTTTGATCCATTATCAGTGATGATGCTATGTGGAACTCCATTCTAAATATCAACTCTCTGATGAAACTGATAGCAGTGCACGCATCAAGATTCTTGATAGGTTTAGCTTCGATCCACTTCATAAACTTGTCGACTGCCACAAGCAAATGAGTGAAACTGCTCCTGCCAGTTCTCAGGGGTCCAACCATATCCAATCCCCAAACAGCGAAAGGCCAGACGAGTGGAATGGTCTTCAATGCTGAGGCTGGTTTGTGTGACATATTGGAGTAGAACTGACATCCTTCACACTTATCGACTATTTCCTTTGCCATTTCATTTGCTTTCGGCCAGTAAAATCCCGCTCGGTGTGCTTTAGCCACGATGGTCCGAGAGGACGCATGGTGACCACAGGTCCCCGAGTGGATATCATCAAGAATTATCTGACCTTCTTCTGGCGTTATGCACTTCTGGCTGACTCCAGTCACGCTTTCTCTGAACAACTGTCCCTTGATCACAGTAAAGGCCTTGGATCGGCGGACGATCTGTCTAGCCTATTCTTCGTTCTCCGGGAGCTCTTTCCTCAGGATATACGCAATGTATGGAACTGTCCAGTTGGGAGTGATGACCACGACTTCCATGACCAAGTCGACCACCGCTGGAACCTCAACTTCAGTCAGATCAGTGACACTTTTTGGCTGTGGAGCTTCTTCAATGAAAGGATACTCTTGAATCGACGGTGTGCGAATGTGCTCCAAAAACACATCACTGGGAATAGCCTCCCTCTTGGACCCTATTTTCGCCAAATCATCAGCAGCTTGATTTTTCAGTCGGGGTATATGATGAAGCTCTAACCCCTCAAACTTCTTCTCTAGCTTCCTCACTGCATTACAAGAATCAACCGTGGCTGGACTTATGACGTCCCACTCCTTCATCACCTGATTAACCACTAGATCTGAGTCGCCATAAACCATGAGGCGATGGACGCCGAGTGAAATGGCCATACGCAACCCATATAACAGTGCTTCGTATTCTGCTTCATTGTTGGAAGAATCAAAGTGAATCTAGAGCACATATCTGAGCTTATCTCCTCGGGGGGAAACCAATACTACCCCAGCACCGGAACCATTCAGCATCTTGGAACCGTCAAAGAACATTGTCCAATGCTCCGAGTGAACTTGAGTCAGTAACTGTTGTTCAATCCACTCGGCGATGAAATCTGCTATTGCTTGGGACTTGATGGCTTTCTTTGCCTCAAACTTGATATCAAGGGAAGAAGTTCCATCGCCCATTTCGCCACTCGACTAGTTGCATCTCTGTTGTGCAGAATCTCTGATAATGTGGCGTCACTGACGACTGTAATGGAATGATCAGAGAAGTAGTGAGCAACCTTCTTCGCTGTCATATAAATCCTATACACAAGCTTCTGATGATGAGGGTATCTTTGCTTCGACGGGGTTAATACTTCAGAAAGATAATATACTGGGCGCTGAACTTTGAAGGCCTTCCCTTCCTCTTCCCGCTCGACCGTAAGTACTGTACTGACGACTTGTCCTGTGGCTGCAATGTAAAGCGGCAATGGCTCCTTGCTGATTGGGGCAGCAAGCACCGGCTGGGTGGAGAGCAGAGCTTTGAGGTCTGCAAACGCTGCATCAGCTTCAGGAGTCCACTCGAACTTGTCTGACTTCTTCATCAGTCGGTAAAGAGGCAATGCCTTTTCACCGAGGCGAGAGATGAATCGACTTAAAGCGGCCAAGCATCCAAAGTAAGCTTCGGACATCGTGCACACGCATGTATGCGTTTCATTCGGAGTATAGTGCCAACTTTTTCTGGTTAGCGTCGATTTCGCTCGTAAACGAAAACCGAGTAACTTTCCGCCAGGAACTCCGAATGTGCACTTTGATGGATTAATCTTGATATCATACCTCCTGAGATTGGCAAATGTTTCAGCAAGGTCAGTCAACAGGTCGGAACCTTTCCGTGCTTGACCACAATGTCATCCATGTATGCTTCCACATTCCAACTGATTTCAGTGAGTAAACACTTCTGAATCATCCTCATGAACGTGGCTCCGGCATTCTTGAGGCCGAATGGCATGGTGACATAACAGAAGCACCCGAATGGAGTGATGAAAGCTTTTTTGATCTCGTCGGGTCCATACAGACGGATCTGATGGTACCCGGAATATGCGTCTAAGAAAGACAACCGCTCACATCCCGCAGTCGAGTCGACTATTTGGTCGATGCGGGGGAGAGGAAAATGATCTTTCGGGCAGGACCAATTGATATGTTTGAAGTCGATACACATGCGCAGTGAATTGTCCTTCTTAGGGACCATGACAACATTGGCGAGCCACTCGGAGTGGTAGATTTCTCGGATAAACTCTGCTGCTAAGAGCCGAGCCACCTCCTCACCAATGGCCTTTCTCTTCTGGACGGCGGACCGTCGAAGATGTTCTTTGACAGGTTTAACTTTTGAGTCGACTCGCAGATGATGCTCAGCCAGTCCCCCTGAACACCCGGCATGTCAGCAGGCTTCCATGCAAAGATGTCCCAGTTCTCACGGAGGAACTGGATGAGCGCTTCTTCCTATTTGGAGTCAAGTGTTGTTGAGATGTGAGTCGGAGCAGCATTGGGATCAGTAATATGAACCGGTTTTGTCTCCCCGGACGACTGAAATGCCGACTCCGTGGCGGGCTTCTTGGCTCGCAACAAATCACTCGGGTCTGCAGTTTTCTGGTACTCTTGCAGCTCGACCACTGCCATCTGAGCATCAGCGATCTTAGAGCCTTTCTGGAAACACTCTTCTGCCTTTTTCCGATTGCCAGTGACAGTGATCACACCTTTGGGACCTGGCATCTTCAGCTTGAGGTACACATAACATGGTCGAGCCATGAAACGCGCATATGCCGGCCTCCCCAGGATAGCGTGATAAGCGCTCTGAAAATCCACGACCTCAAAGGTCAACTTTTCCTTACGAAAATTCTTGTAGTCACCAAAAACCACATCGAGAGCAATTTGGCCGAGTGACTCAGCCTTCTTTCCAGGAATGACTCCATGGAAGCTCATGTTGCTGGTGCTGAGTTTGGACATCGGAATGCCCATCCCTTTCAATGTTTCTGCATACAAAATGTTCAGGCCACTGCCACCATCCATCAAAACCTTAGTTAGTCGAGTGCCTTCGACGACCGGGTCGACCACCAACGCTTGCCTCCCAGGGGTGGCTATGTGTGTTGGGTGATCGACCGTCGAACGTGATGGCGGTCTCTGCGACCATTTCAGTAATCGGGTGTCACTGGGCGACCATATTCACTTCGCGGTTGATAACTTTCAATCGACTTTTGCTTTCAACATCAGCAAAAATCATCAGAGTGGAATTGACCTGAGGGTACCCATCGTCACTATCTTCCTTGTCCTCAACTTTGTCCGGGCTCCTTTTCTTTATCCTTGGGTTGCTTCCCCTGGAACTGCTGAATCAAGAGCCGGCACTGTCGAGTGGTATGCTTTGGGTAAATGAGTTTACCCTCTTCATCTTTCTTCGTGTGAATGTGACATGGCAAGTCCAACACATCATTTCCATCTTGGTCTTTAACTTTCTTGGGGTTCCAAGGCCCCTTGGGTTTCCCCTTGAACTTTCCTGGAGTCACGGCCAAGGCTTCTCCAGGAGCGACCGGCTCGGCTTTCCGCTTCTGTTTCCGACTGGAGTTCCCTCCCCCGGTTTCATTAGCGGCTGACTTGTACTTGCCACTCCGGAGCCGATCCTCTTCTTCACCATTGGCGTACTTGGTGGCAATCTCCATCATTCGACTCAAGGTCATGTCTCCTGTCCGGTGAATTTCAGACTCAACTCTCTCGTTCTTAACTCCTTCCTTGAAGGCACAGATCGCCCGATGATCGATACATTCTTTATCGTGTGGTGCAAAGTGATCCATCTCTGGATGTAATCCCTCAGAGTTTCATTCGACTTTTGCACACACGACTGCAACTTTGTCAACCCTGCTGGTCGCTTGCAAGTCCCTTCAAATGTCAACACTCGGGCTAGATCTTCCCAAGTGTAAATGTTGTTGGGTGCTAACTGATTCAGCCATGCTCTGGTCGATCCCTCTAACATAAGAGGCAGGTGTTTCATGGCCACTTCATCATTGCCGCCTCCAATCTGGACAGCCACTCGGTAGTCCTCAAGCCAGGTATCCGGCTTGGACTCACCAGTGAACTTACTGACTCCAGTCGCCAACCTGAAGTTGGGAGGAATCACCGCGTTCGATGGCTCTACTAAAACACTCGTCCTGAGGCGTGTACTGCTTTCTTGATGGGTGCATTTCTTTCATGACCTCCATGGTTAGCTCTGTTCTGTCGACTGCACCTTGAACGATGACGGATCTCGCATCAAAGCACAGTTCCACAGGGTCGACCGAATCCTTCGCCCAACACCGTGTCAAGGCGTCTCATCATCTTGTCAGCCGAGGTGCATATGACCCACCCCTTGGGGGAGGAGTGGGCACTCGACGTCGATCATCACGATCGAATCGGTCCTCATACTGATCACGACGGCCTTCATGTCCCTCATGCCTCGGGGGCAATCTTGGGCTATGTGCCGACTGGACTGTATTCGCAGCGACGGATCTGCTGTGAATCCTGTTCCGCGACTGTGATACAGCTGAATTTTGATCTCCTGCTGCCCGAAGCAAATCTCTGATCTGGAGTAAGCCCCTGCCAGCCTCCGACTGGGAAGGCTGAATGGACTCTGCTATACGGGCTGCAGCTGCTAGATTCTGAATGGGAGTTCGGTATACCTGAGTCGGTTGTGGAAAGAGTTGACGTCGACTGGATGACGGGGCCCGTTGTCGCGCTCGTTCGTCTAGCTCTCGCTGGAGATTTTCCAGTCGAGTGCGCTCAGCCAAGTTGGCCAAACACTCATCTTCTAAGGCGCGGGCCTCGGGGGTTTCTCCAACGATAGGAGTATGAAGCGCATCCATGTTCCGGCGGCGGAGCTCCTCCCTCTGCAGCGAAGTGAGGGGCTCGGGTTGGTACTCTTCGTGAGCCTGCGCCGGCTCGCCTCCACCAGCGCCTTCGTCGATGCGGGGGAAACCAGGAGGACTGCGTGGTCCATCGACCATCAGAACCTCCGCCGCTGGATCGCTGCTATCGCACTCGGATGCAGTGTCTGTGGAGCCAGTCGACAGATCGAACATGCCATAGAGAGATTCGTCGGGCTCGATTACGCGACTTGGGAGTGGCCGATCGGCGAGCCACCGCGTGCCTCACCCACCGCTGAAGCCTCGATCGGACCGGGCGCTTGCGCCAGCGAGACCGGAGGAGGACGGCACAAGAACCGACCGATACTGGGTCGACGGCTGCTGCAGGAGGACGCCGCGGACGCACGCGCGGAAGTGCGTCGCCCCGCGGACGGGGAGTGCGTCAACGTCGAGTGGAGCCTCCTGCAACCAAGCGGAGTCGTCGGCGATGAACGTGAGCGCCGAGACGGATCTCGCGGCCCTCAACCAAAACTCCGCCTGAAACCATGATGAATGGGATCGAGAAAAATGCAACTTCTCCAACAAGTCGCTAAGACACCGGCCCCACGGTGGGCGCCAACTGTCGTGGTTCTAAGTCTGACAGTAGAATGGGGGGTAGGTATGGAGAGGCAAGATCCTAGCTATGGAGTAGTTGTATACGCACAAGTTTTACGAGTTCAGGCCCTTCTCGGAGGAAGTAATAGCCCTACGTCTCGGAGCCCGGAGGCGGTCGACTGGATTATGCGTGTATGAGTTACAAAGATGCGAACCCTTGACACTGAGGAGGGGGTGGCTTATATAGAGTTCGCCAGACCCCTCCGGTCCTCAGTTATGCAGGGTTAAAGGTACATTAACATAGGGGGTTACTGGTAACGCCCACATAAAGTGTTATGATGACCATAAAGGCTACTTAATGACCGACCGTTTGGGTGCAGACTGGCTTTAGATCTTCTGGCGGTCGAGTGGTTGGCTTCATGGTCGAGTGTCTTCCAGTTGGTCGAGTGGAACCCTTCCAGGTCGACTGAAAGGTAGCTTCTTCTAGAGATGTCCTTGGGGAGGGTGTCTTAGACAGGTCCATGACCCTACCCTAGGTACATGACTTCATCACCGCCGTCTCGTCTTCCTGAGCAGGACACAAATCCTAACAAAACGCGAGGGAATAATAAAAACAGAGCCCTCCCACCGACAAGGGTCAAGATCCACCGCGCCGCCATGGCCCTAAGGCCACCAGAGACGAGGCGGACCGACGGCGGCGCCGGCGGAAGGCAGGGGAACCCTAAACTTTTTCTGGGGAAGAGGCTTGTTTCTATTAACAAGAAAGAGAACATCATCTCCGATTTTATTTAACTGATTAATTGAAACCACTGTCTTAGAGCATCTGCAATAGATGGTGTAGATGCAAAAATAACTAACTTTTGTACCTCCAAGGCTCAAAAACCGAATTTCAACAGATGATGTAGATGCATAAAAAATTACATCTCTTAACACAGAAGATGTAAAGTACAACATGTGAAGATGCAAATTTGCATCTCCACCTACATGAGATGTAAAATGGACGGTCGGGCGCCAACCGCCCAACTACCTTAATTTTCCTTCGCCTCCTCCTCTCTCCGCCCGCCGCACAGCCGTTGCCGCCCCGATTCACCTGCAGCATGTTGCCGCCCCGATTTGCCTGTGTCACTGCCGCCGCCCGCTCGCCTGCGCCAGATCCGGTCGCGCGCCACCCCCTTCGCCGCTCCTCCGCCGCCGCTCCACCTCGAATCGTCGTTGCACCGATGCTGCTCCGCCGCCCCGATTCGCCACCCCCGCTGCCCCGACGTTCCTCGGCTGCCGCCCCGCCGCCGCCGCCCTAAATCGCACCGCACCATCGTTATCCCCAATGTTCCCGCCCCGATTCGCCAGCCGCCCAACCGCCGCCACCTTGTCTCCACAATATCACCTAAGAAGCTCCCTAAGAGCAAGACGAGGTTCTTCAGCGTGCGGGCGAAGCCGTCCGGCAACTTCAGCGGCGAGTTCTCCGATGCCTGCCGCAGCTTCTGGCTCGGCACCTACACCACTGCTGACAAGGTTGCGCGTGCCAACGATGTGGCAGTGTGGTGTGCCGGGAGGCCAAAGACGGACCTCAACTTCCCAGAGATTGAGACCCTGGCGGATGCGGAGTTCCTCGTGCCGGAGGGTATTCAAATGGAGGAGACACCGAAGAAGAGGCCGGCCATTGTTGTTGGTCCCAGCGATAGCGATGAGACGGTGATAGCGAAGTTTGCGCGGGAGCATCCGGAGTATGTTTAGGCCGAGCATGAGTACTTCTGGAAGCGTGAGGCCGAGGAGAAGAAGAAAGAAGGAGGTGAAGAAGGATGATGAGGCTGGACCCTCGATGGTGATCCCCCTCGAGCCCTCGAAGGACGACGACGAGGAATTCTAGGGGCCCTCGGATGAGGACGACGAGGAGTACTGGATGCCCTCGGATGATGAGTAGTTTGAATTAGATGTAGTTGTCGTTTAATTTACGTTTTTAATTAGAACTATGTTTGAATTATGTTTCAAATGAAGTAGTAGTTGAAGTTTCTAGTTTTTACATCTCCACTTTGCATCATCATTGGAGTTGCTCTTTTACATCTTCAACATATATATCTGTTGGAATTGCATCTTTTTTGAAGATCTAAAGTGCACTTTTTGATCATGTAAATTTTACATCTCTTAGTTTTACATCTCTAAATTTGCATCACCTATTAGAGATGCTCTTACAGCAGGAGAAAAGAAAATCAAACTCGACAAGGGAGATGATGAACAACGAACTACCAACTACGAGCATCAACATGCCGGATCTCATGCTAAGGCAGAACACCAAGCTCACGCATGGTTGATGGTTTCTGAAGCAACATGAAGTGGTTCTGGTAGGGTAGACAGATATTGTGAGCTGTGACTGTTTTCCTTAATGAAATACGTACCCTATTTTCTTTTATTTCTGGACAACTGCGAAGCAAAACAAATTTCACTGTTAACATTTTATTGCTCCTGCTGTAAGTAATGAACAATTAAAGTAACGTGTATGGTTGAGAAGTCTTGGGAGTGTTTCACAAAAAAAAAGGAAGTTCCTTTGAGTGGGTTATATCAGTCAGGTACCTCCGTTTCTTTTATCCTCACTCTGTACTAGCGTGTGATTGTACTGAGTTGTGAGAAGCCACCTCCTTTGGCGCAAGAACGTCACCGTCCGCGCCGGTCTTTGTCATGTTATCAGGGTTCTTCGCCTATTTCGAACATCGCCGCCGCGCTCCTAACCTAGCCGCCCCCACCGCCGCCCTCAGGCCGTCGCCGCCGCTCTTGTTCGGCCGCCGCCGCCGCCACCCCCGTAGCCGCCGCAGCTGCCCGTCCACCCCCTTCGTCTTCGTCCAGCACCAGCCCGTCGCCAGCGTCGCCGTCATCTACCCCGGCCGCTTCATCTACTCCGACAACCGCGGGCGACATTGGCCCCGCGCCGGTTGGCGCCTCAACCGTCGTCGAGTCCTTCTCTGCTGGCTTCTCCGACTTCTTCGACATGGCGTACAGCTCGTGCAGGTCCCAGTCTACGCATGCCTGGTGCTGGCAACACCAACGCGTGCCTTCGTCTATGATGTGTCGCCGGGGTTGGCAACCCCAGCGTGACACGTCGTCAACATCATCTACTTCCTGCTGCGCCACTACTTCGACACCACTGCGCCCATAATTAACTCCGCGCCTCCTTGCGCCCGTGGCTCCACGGCGACTTCCTCGACACCGGCTACCCCGACTCGACATCGACCACGGCATTCTTCGCACGGCTACCTCGACCACGGCTCCACCACCCACGCTCTCGGCTAAATCGACAAACGGCACAAAGGGCTACCGCCTGCTTAAGCAACCTCGTCGGTTTTCACTCCGGCCACGACTCCGCGATGGATCGACCTTTACGACTGTGGGGAATGTTGAGTATCATGATTATTAGGAAAGACGAGATAGATTATGATTTGTTTTGGCTTATCTTGTACTCCAAGTAAATCATTGTACCAACGAGGCTCAAGTGATACTACAACTATTCCACAAATCATCTCTCTCCCTTCTAACAACGTTGGTTCTTAATTAATCTGGTTGTCTGAAACTGTCATCGCTAATCCTAATCCATACAGCCTCACAGTTACAGTATAGTACGTTGAACCTGAAAAATCTTCTAAAGTCCGCCGGCACAGTGTGGCTGACGCATCCACAAGACAAATTCATAAATAAAAATCCATAATCCACGCATTTGCTAAAGATGCCGACTTGACGCATCAGATGATTCGTCATACACACAAGACAGATTATGGCGTTATGACTTAATTATGAGAAAATGAGCCAACTAGCCATCACTCTGCGCCCCATTCTCTTCTCCACGTACGTCAGTTTAATTTCCAGCGCCGGGTAGGCTCGATCGCCATGGCCGCACCCGCACCCCATGTGCTGGCCTTGCCCTTGCCCGCGCAGGGCCATGTCCTTCTCGGATGCCATGCCCGTCGAGCTGGAGAAGCTCATCGGGAGGGTCTACGAATCGGAATCCGAGTCCGGTGCGTACAAGTTGACGTGGATCATCGCCGACGCGAGCATGGCGTGGGCGTTTCCCGTGGCCAAGCGGCTCGGCCTCCGGGCCGCCGCCTTCAACCCGCTGTCGGTGGCCATGTTCGCCACGAGGATCCGCATCCCCGAGCTGATAAGGGACGGGGTGGTAGATGAGAGAGGTCTGCCGAAGCAGCGTGGCACGTTTCGACTGGCTCCGGGGATGCCGCCCATGCACGCGACAGAGCTCTCGTGGAACCGCGCCGGCGACCCCAGTGGCCAGCCGGCCATTCTGGACTTCATCCTCCGGAACAACGCGGCCACCCCACTAGCCGAGGCGGTCGTCACAAACTCCATCCAAGAGCTCGAGCCGGGAGCCATGGCGCTCTTCCCCGACGTCCTCACCGTGGGCCCGCTCCTCGCCGCCTCCCAAGACAAGCCGGTCGCCAGCTTCTGGGCCGAGGACGCCAGCTGCGCAGCGTGGCTCGACGCGCAGCCCGCCGGCTCCGTCGTGTACGTGGCGTTCGGCAGCTTCGCCATCTTCGACCGGGTGCAGCTCGTGGAGCTGGCCGAGGCGCTCGCGCTGACCTCCCGGCCCTTCCTGTGGGTGGTCAGGGCGGACTCCGCGAGCGAGGAGTGGGTCGAGGACCTCCGCCGCCGCGCCGGGGCCGCGCGGCCGCGTGGTGGGCTGGTGCCCGCAGCAGCTGGTGCTGGCGCACCCGTCGACGGCATGCTTCCTGTCGCACTGCGGATGGAACTCGACGCTGGAAGGGCTGGTGAACGGCGTGCCGTTCCTGTGCTGGCCCTACTTCACGGACCAGTTCCTCGACCGGGGCTACATTTGCGACGTGTGGCGGACTGGGCTGCAGGTGGCCGGCGGCGAGATGACGGGGACGCTTGTGGGGAGAGAGGTGATACGGGGCAAGGTGGAGGAGCTGCTCGGCGACGCGGAGATCAAGGCCAGGGCGCTCGCGTTGAGGGACGTTGCTCGCCGGGCCGTCGCTGACGGCGGGTCATCGCGCCGGAATCTCGCACGGTTCGTGGACCTCGTCCGAGGATCCCCGAGCTATCTACTCCCTAGAACACCAATAACGTGGGACGATGACATCGCGCAAACTTGAAACTTCCTACTTAAAAATGCCTCAACCTTCAAAACGGTGAATCCTATTTACCATCAGTGGCCGTGAAGTTAAGTTTGACCGTTCTCTCTTTCTATCTCTTTTCCTTTTAGGGTAAAATTTGGAGTGCCGATCGGTGAGGCGCAATGCAAATCTCAATCAGTAATGTAATGTATAAGAAGAAAAAGAAAAAAGAAAAAACTTTCTATAAATCTTCATGAAAGATCAAAAGAATATAGTATCAATTGAAACATAACACAGTCTCAGTCGACTGAGACTTAGCAATCCCATTTTTTTTAAGAGTTGGATAATGGCATATGCATAAAAGAGAAAGAAATTGGACTTTGTTCCTTACCCCGTTATCATTAAAGAAGCATTCGTCTGCGGAACGGGAAGGACTTTCCGGCTGCCCTGTGCCCATAGCGAGTCAAATGGCAACGAATCAAATCACTTCTTTTTTCATGAATTTTCCTTCATTTTACTAAATTTCGTTCAAAGGGTTGAAGAGAGATAGTGCATTAAATTATCGCAAGGGCCAACTTCTTTTTTGCGAAAAAACTTTTGGTCTATTCATCAACTATTAAGATAGTACAAAGAACACTAGAAGTTAAATTTACATCCAAGTACGTAGACCACCTAGCGACGACTACAAACACTAGAGTGAGCCGACAGTGGAGACCCATTGGTCAGTTTGACCAGTCAACAGTCAACTTTGACTGCTGATTGGGTTGCTGACTCAGCCCCCTGTCCCCACCTGTCTTACACATACACACGCTGTTGGGTACACTTCTGTGCACCCATAGCAGCTTCTGTATTTAGTATTTTTGAATTAAATTAATTTTAGAATTCTAGAATATTATTAAATCTTTGAAAATTAATAGAAGATAATCCATAACTTGGATGAAAAAAACTTTATACATGAAAGTTGCTCAGAACGACGAGACGAATCCGAACAAGCGGTCCGTTCGTCCGCCACACGTCACTAGCATAGCGAACATGCAACCTTCCCGTCCGGTTCGTTTATCTGAAAATGGCGAACACCGGGGATACTTTCCCGGATGTGATCCCCCTTTGTTGGTATCATGTAGCACTGTGTTAGAACATCTCTAGCACCGTTTATTGTCTTGTCATGCTTAGTATTGCACTTGTTTGCTCTGTATATATTGTTTCTTCCCCCTTTGTTGGTATCATGTAGCACTGTGTTAGAACATCTCTAGCACCGTTTATTGTCTTGTCATGCTTAGTATTGCACTTGTTTGCTCTGTATATATTGTTTCTTCCCCCTCTTCTCTCCGGTAGACCCCGAGACCGCTGCTGATGCTGCTGTGATCGGCTACATCACTGACGACACTTCTTCCCTTTCAGCGGAGCTTCCAGGCAAGCCCCCTCTTTTGAACATCTTGATATCACCCATTTCATTCTCTCATGCTTGCATTAGATTTTGCTACTGTAATTGATTGCCCCTATTCTGATGCATAGCCTGCTTTTGTATCTACTATTGTACCTTACCTGCTTATCCTAAACTGCTTAGTATAGGTTGGTTAGTCAGTGACCCCCACCTTGTCTCCATTGCCCCTGCTTCATCATCAACGACTCGATCAACGTGATCGATGACCAGAGCCCGACACCTCACATCACTTCGCCCCCTTAGTTGTATGACTATGCATAGTTACTATCGAGTGTCGAGGGTGATATCTCGTAACGCACTCCTGATGATAACTCTGTAGTGTAGCTATTCGGTCATGGTCACCGAGGGTGATTCCTCCATCACCACTCCCGATATGACTCTGTCGTGCAGCCCCTCAAGTGTGGACCTTGAGGGTGATTCCTCCTACATTCACCTTGATGATTACATCGAGTGGAATCCACCGAGGGTGATTCCTCGGGGTTTCCTCCTTGATGTTGGGACACACGGTTACATTGACTTTACTTGAGACCATTGTTGAAGTCGGGTCGGCCCTGAGGGATTGCTATCTCTTGAGCATGCGTTGGTTTTCCCTTGAAGAGAAAAGGGTGATGCAACAAAGTAGCATAAATATTTCCCTTAGTTTTGAGAACTAAGGTATCAATCCAGTAGGAGACAATGCACAAGTCACTGAATACCTGCACAAACAATCATCAACTTGCACCCAACGCGATAAAGGGGTTGTCAATCCCTACACGGTCACTTGCAAAAGTGTGATCTGATAGAGATAGATAAACGGTAAAGTAAATGTTTTTGGTATTTTTGGTTTATAGATCGGAAAGTAAAGATTGTAAAATAGTAGATCGGAAACTAGTAAGATGTAAACGAGATTCAATAATATTGAAAAGAGACCCGGGGGCCATAGGTTTCACTAGTGGCTTCTCTCAAGATAGCAAATATTACTATGGGTGAACAAATTACTGCCGAGCAATTGATAGAAAAGCGCATAGTTATGATGATATCTAAGGCAATGATCAGGAACATAGGCATCACGTCCATGTCAAGTAAACCAACTCCTGCCTGCATCTACTACTATTACTCCACACACCGACCGCTATCCAGCATGCATCTAGAGTATTAAGTTCATAAAAAATGGAGTAACGCATTAAGTAAGATGACATGATGTAGATGAATTAACTCAAGCAATATGATTAAAACCTCATCTTTTTATCCTTGATGGCAACAATAAAATACGTGTCTTGATTTCCCTACTATCACTGGGAAAGGACACCGCAAGATTGAACCCAAAGCTAAGCACTTCTCCCATTGCAAGAAAGATCAATCTAGTAAGTCAAACTAAACCGATAATTCGAAGAGACTTGCAAAGATATCAATTCACGCATATAAGAATTTAGAGAAGAACCAAATAATATTCATAGATAATCTGATCATAAATCCACAATTCGTCGGATCTCGGCAAACACACCGTAAAAGAATATTACGTCGAATAGATCTCCAAGAACATCGAGGAGAACATGGTATTGAGAATCAAAGAGAGAGAATAATCCATCTAGCTAATAACTATCGATCCGAAGGTCTGTGGTAAACTACTCACGCTTCATCGGAGAGGTAATGGTGTTGATGTAGAAGCCCTCCGTGATCGAATCCCCCTCCGGCAGGATGCCGAAAAAGGTCCCTAGATGGGATCTCATGGGTACAGAAGGTTGCGGCGGTGGAAAAGTGGTTTTTGTGGCTCTCTTGGATGTTTTCAGGGTATAAGAGTATATATAGGCGAAGTAACTAGGTCAGGGGAGCTACGAAGGGCCCACGAGGTAGGGGGCGCACCCTACCCCCTGGGCGCGCCCTCCTGCCTCGTGGCCGCCTCGTTGCGTCTTCGACTTCATCTCCAAGTCTTCTGGTTTGCTTTCGGTCCAAGAAAGATCATCGCGAAGGTTTTATTCCGTTTGGACTCCATTTGGTATTCCTTTTCTACGAAACTCTAAAATAGGCCAAAAAAACAGAAACTGGCACTGGGCACTCGGTTAATAGGTTAGTCCTAAAAATAATATAAAATAGCATATAAATGCCTATTAAACATCCAAAACAGATAATATAATAGCATAGAACAATCAAAAATTATAAATACATTGGAGACGTATCAAGCATCCCCAAGCTTAATTCCTGCTGGTCCTCGAGTAGGTAAATGATAAAAACAGAATTTTTGATATGGAATGCTACCTAACATATTTATCAATGTGATTTTCTTTATTGTGGCATGAATGTTCATATCCGAAAGATTCAAAATAAAAGTTTAATATTGACATAAAAATAATAATACTTCAAGCATACTAACAAAGCAATCATGTCTTTGATAAACTTCTTGTTCAAAATCAATGAACTTTTTTCAAATTTGATGAACTTTTTCCAAATTTGGGGAGGAGGAGATCTCAGCGGTGGTGAGGCGGCGGCCGTCTGTGGCTCGCGTGGGGAGTGGGCAAAGAGAAGAAGCGGCTAGGGTTTTGGGGGCGTCAAGAAAAATGGCATTTCCTTCTTCTTTTTTATATTTATAAGTAATCGAAGCAGGCCCGCATTGATACAGCCCAAATGAAGCTGATAGGCCCATGATATAGGGAGCTCCTAATTGGCGCATGTTGCGCCAGTTTTCCTTCCTGGCTCCGATTGGGCCCGCCCATTTGCGCAGCACAGTAGCAGACTAGCAGGGCGCGAGGAACTGTAGCGCTTCAAGTACCGTAGCGATATCAGTTACTTCAGCGTCATGAGGTAGCGTAGTGTAGCGATTCCAAAAAAGTGTGCTCATTTGAAAAACGTGAACTTAAAAGAAAGTTCATAAATTCGAAAAAGTTCATACAAATTAGAAAACTTCACGAATTTGAAAAGAGGTTCATGAAATTACAAAAAAAGTACACAAATTTGAAAATAAGTTCATCAAATTTGGAAGAAGTTCATTGATTTTGAACAAGAAGTTTATCAAATCTGAACAAAAGTTCATTAATTTTATGGAGTTGTCCCACCGCCTTGTGGAGCACGGCATCAAGGTCACCTTCGTCAACATGCAGCACAACCACGACCTCATCCTTGGCTCCCTCCACCTCTCCAAGTCCGAACACGGCAGCAGCCTCGGAGGGGTCGACATGGTGTCCCTACCAGACGGGCTCGCCGACGGCGAGGACCGCAAGGACCTCGCGCTGCTCACCCAGTCCTTCTCGGATGCCATGCCCGGCTAGCTGGAGAAGCTCATCGGGAGGGTTTACGAATCGGAACCTGAGTCCGGTGCGTACAAGTTGACGTGGATCATCACCGACGCGAGCATAGCGTGGGCGAAACTCGTCGGCAGTCATGTCGCCGAAGCGGTTGTGACGGAGTTTGTAGGGTGCATCGCCGCGGTTGAACTCGTGGATGAGCCGCACGTTCTCCCGGAACACGTTGAAGCGGCGGGCCTTCTCGCCGAGGTCGCGCGCCACCATGTGCTGCGCACGCCAACGCTCGTACATCGCCCACAGAGACTCCTCCGACGCCAGGTCCTCCTCTGCGAAGTTCATGGCGCTCGCAGGCGCTGGCCCTGTGGCCAGCAGCATAACCAGCACGGCCATGGCCATGGTGGTTGCGAGCACAAGCGTTCTCGCCATTGTCTTGTCACCTTGGCAATGCCAGCAAGCTCTCTTGACTAACTTCTGAATGTACGTACGTGCTACCTAGTTAGCTTGCTATGTTGTGAGATGAGTGGGTCTGGTAGCCATGCATGATAATCAGCTGAGGAAAGAGCACTACGGACCCACAAACTTGCAATGGATGTGATAGTTTAGTTCATAAACTTACAAAAGGAGATCACCTCATCCCTGAAGTTGCAATGTATGTGAAAATTTAGTCCAGAGCCAAGCACAAGCGGGCAATTGGCGCCACGCTGACCGTGTCGTGGCACACTCGCTCGCCCTGGCATTTTTACAAAAAACCTCCATCTTTATGAAAATCATGAACGTTCTTGTGCTTGCGCCTACGTGCCCAGTAATTGACTCGGTTTCAGCACAGGTTTCAACAACGACGTGCCATACCTAAACTTTTCTACAGATACACCTAGTATATATACTAGTATGTGTAGCACTTTGGACAGTAAGTTTCAGCGTGTGTTAGGCCTGATTGCTTCCTACTGGTGATCCTGATGCATCGGTCAGTGGGTTTGTGAATTAGACTTGATTCCACGGACAGGTTAAAACAGCGATATAGGATCTAGCCGGCCAACCAGGGATCATCATTTTGCTCAAAATAATAGCGATCATGGTTTCTACTATTCCGGAAAGTTGATACCATTAACTACCGAAGAAGAATAGCATTTACATAATGAAAAACAATTCAAAATTGAAGTTGAACTTTGCTTTTAAGAAAATTTTTTACTGCTGAACCAAATAGTGATATCTCATTGTTGAAACCCACTTACCCACTGACCGATGCATCATGCTCACCCGCTGACCAAAATGTAGTTTTGGATTTTGGTTATACTTGCCGAACACAAAATAACATAGATCTTGTACTTTGATGAACTCTTGCATAGTTGTATTATACTGTGTTTTCCTTTGTAAACTCTGCCACATCTAAAAATTATGTCGGCCTTCGCCACTGGCGACATAGTACAAGATGTTTTGCTTTGCCAGGGTCCAATCGACACGATGATGTACATCTGAGATTGAGTATCCAGAGCGCATCAAATGGGTCTTACTGGCATTTGGTGACAGATCCTACTAAACAAGCACAAGATAATGACCATTTTCACATAAATGGTGGCAACCAACTTAAAATTTGAAGATGCGACCAATTAGTCGATGCTTATTTTGCTCTGGCATTGCGTATTTGCATTTTTTTTGCGAGAATTGCATATTTGCATTCCATCACGCTAGGATGTCGATCGGGTGACGAAGAGTGGTGGTGATTCATTCAGGTGGAATGTTTCTGATTGTTATATTTACTTTGTTTCTGGGGAAGGTTATACTTAGTTGTGTGTGTGGCCAAACTTGCTGCATCTACACAAAAACTTGCTTTTTTTAGCAGAACACAAAAAACTTGCATGACAAGCGGACCGTCTATCTAGAAGGTTGGGCTAGAACAACACCAGCGCATGCTGGACCGGGCTTGGCGAGGGCGCGACTGTCTCTTGTAGAGGCACAGTCCAGCCTCGCGTCAAGCAGCGCCCGGAATGGTCCGGTTGTTTTTCGCAGTTTTGCTTTTATTTTTTTACCTTTGCTTATAATTCTAAATATTCTAAATATATCTATTATAAAAATCAATATAGATACATAATTGAAAAATGTTAATCGTGCATTTAAAAATGTTAACATGTATAGAAAAACATTTCTAATGTATGCAAAAATGTACAATGTCTATGGAAAAAAGTAGACATCAAAACATATATATGAGAAAAATGTTAATCGTGTATTTAAAAAAAATAGATGCGCATAAAATTATATTTCAAGTGAATACAAAAGGTACAATGTGTACAAAAAAAGTAGACATCAAAACATATATATGAGCGTGTTGCATGTAATAAGTTTTTTGTCGCAACTACTTTAGGTTGTGGCCAAGAGCAGTGAATCATCCTTGATGTGAACTTTTTCCTTGGCTTTTTTAATAAAAATTTGAGGAGGGGGCGTGTGTTGTAGGGCGTGTGTTGCTCCCACCACACATGTGGGCAAAAAGATCTGCTACAAAATCTCTACTGCAAACATTTCTGCAACATGAGGTATGTTGTAACAGGTTATGCAACACTATCTTTGTTGTAAAGATGAGAAAAGGATCGCGAACCAACCTGTGGTTGGATGGTTAGAGGGACCCTGGTATCCCCAATCCACCAGAATTCAAATCCTGATGCTCGCATTATTTCTGGATTTATTTAAAAATTTCCGGCGATGCACTTTCAGTGGGAGGAGACGTCCCGGCGACGCCTTCCTCTGATATTCGCTAGCACAGACTACTCACCCACGCGTTTTTCACCTACGGAGGTACTGATTGTTCAAAAGACGAGAAAAGGGTCGAACCATGATTGCGCCAGATCAAACGGTTGTGGACGCGGCGATCTTTTAAAAAGAAACTTTTTTTGAGGGATTTAAAAGAAAAACTAATGAAACGAAACTATAGAAAATCGTCCGCCCACGCTTCTCTCGCGGCCCGGCTCGTACGAGGGTGCTAGCCTTTGGAGATAATTACACCTATCATCCTTGTACTCTCCGGCATGTAACACGATGGTCCTCAAACTCATGGAATGCTCCACTGCGGTCCTCAAATACGAGAATACGCTCCAATACAGTCCTAGCTACATCTCCCGCAGTCCAGCGCGGCATCACATCCGCATACAATGCATGTGTGGGGCCCGCATGTCAGTACATCAAAGTGGGAGGAAAGTGCAAATTTTTTGAGGAGGACTTCAAACCCGGCACCAAACGCATACCTGACAGCCAAGCTAACCTTCACACTAGACCACGCATCATGTCTAGCTAATTAACAAGTTCCTGGCATCACATATGTGGTAACGTACCTCTCTTCGTATTCTACCGGTTTCCTTTGTATTTTATTTACCAATTTCGCGTTAGATCTAAAAAAACAATTTTGTTTAGAAGAATAGGAAAATCTGTAATTGGGCGTAGGGTTGGATAAAAATATAAATATTTTCTAAAACAGACACTACAAAATACACGCTGTCAAAATTTTAAATAATTTTGTATTTCAAAATACAATGAGGATTCAAAATAAATGCCCGTGCTTGTGGTCCTGAATGAAGATACATAGATTTTCCTACTTTTTTTAAATCAAAATAATTTTATAAGCCTGGCCCCGGGGTCGCTGGTGGCGGCGGCCTTCCTTCCCTTCCCCTCCCGGTGGCTCCGGCACGGGGCTTAGCGGGTCCGCGTTGAACTGGCCGCTGTGGGTGGCTGGTATGCCCTGCCGTGTCCGGTCGGCTATCGCGACGATCTGAGGCACGACTTCTCGCACGACGGCGGTGGAGGTGGTTCCCTTCTGCTCGGCATTGGTGATGTTGTTCTCGTCGCGTGGCGCTTCTCTCCGGTCTTCTCGGCCTCGTGGTGGTCCTCGTAGTGAGACGGCGTGGACGGCGGCGCAACCGCGGTGGCGCATTGGGTGGTTGTTTGGATGGTTGGCTCCGGATGGGCGGTGGTACTTGGTGTGTGGGAGAAATCCTTGCTGGTTCATCCGACGCCGATGCGGTGACACAGGCGGGTGCCACTATTCCTTCTTGAAGGGCGTCGGTGGTAGCCATCCCCTACTTTCCTCCGCATACCGGGGGAAACCCTAGGACTTGTCCGGGCAGCAGCGTCGTCGGTGTCGCATACCTTCTTGGAGGTGCTGCTTGGTATGCGGCACTCGGAGCCTCGGGCTGCGGTGGGGTGTTTTCGGAGGGCGCAGCGGTGGCGGGCCTTCAGCGCTTTATCGATTTGCCGTTGTTGGCATTGTGTTTCTTCTTTCCTTTTTTGTCTTTGGGCTTGTTGTGCTGCTCGCCCCAGGGTCGAGATGTATCCTATGTTGGTTGGTTGCTTTGGAATATAAAGCGGGGGGAAACCCTTTTTCGGCACAACGGGATTTGTTTATACGAAAAAGGGAAAATGAATAGAAACTTGTTAAAATAAAACAAAAACGGAATAAGCAACAGGAAAATCGTATGAAGATATTAAAAAAAGGGTATGGTACGCTTCTGGCCGTCTTAATTATATGTACTGCTAATGGCGTGATACAAAAATGGACTTATAGGTACTTTAGATCAGTGATTCACATCAGGAATTGACTGGATCAATGGTTTGCTTGGCTGTTTTCCAACGAATAGTCTGAGGTTCGAATCCCATGTGAACGTTTTTTTTCACCAATTTTCTCTCTCACAATCTGACATACAAGGCCCACACTTATACGGTATTGCAGGGAGTAGCAGGAGACATAGCCAGGACAGTATTGGAGCGTATTCTCATGTTTGAGGACCGTAGTGGAGCACTCCGCGAGTTCGAGGACTATGGTGTTACATGCCGAAGAGTACAGGGACTATATGTGTAATTATCTCTAGCCTTTGCGTGTTCTGGACTGGAACGGTGTCGGGAGCCAGGCGGGCCAAGTTGGAGACGGAGGCGGTTCGGTGCTCGCTCTAACAGCGGGACGGATCGCGAGCACGAGAGAGTTAGAAGGAACGGTTTGGAATTGCTAAAGCACATCTCTAGAAGGAAAACCCTAGGTCCGTGCCCCATCCGCCCATGCCTGCTAAACCAACGTGACTTCCATCGTTCTTCTCGTTCATCTATTTGAGTTTATTTGTTCCTTCTCACTCTTAGCCAGGACATGGAGGAGCTTAACAGGGCCATTTGGGCGAGCGAAATGAAGCAGACTTTGATTAGCATTGGTTTCATGGGTGCTTTTACTGGTGCGTTTGCCTTTGTGCTCAAGTCAGACTTAGCTGCCCGTGAGGCGCTTGATTCTGACCAAGATTCTAATGGTGCGGTTGTCATTGCGGTTGGTACAAACGAAGACTAAAAGAAACCGACGGGAGCAGCGTATTTTGGTTGGCCTCCATCAATGTCATGGGTGTTATTAGTGGCGCCGCTGTCTTATATGTTACTAGCTATCTAATGTTATTTGCTTGCTGAACCTCCTCAACCACAATATCAAGATCATAAGACATCCCATCATAGGTCCATGGTACAAAGTCAGGAATATAATCCGCATTCACAACACCGACAAGTAGGCTCACCACTCCATGCAGGCGTGTAAATGGCATATCCACCTTCTCTGTTTTACCTAACAGAGAGCCAAGACTCTTAACAATAAGATAGTTATTAAGCAGAGTCTCTGGAACACCAGAAAGTCTAACCCAAACCTCTTCTAGCGGTATCTCCATCGGCTCAAGTTTTTTGCACTCGTCAAACGCAAGAATGCACTTACTCACGGGCACCTTACTAAGCCCGCACTTCAGCAGGTGGTTAAGATCCTCCCTCATAGGGAACTCCACTCTGTAAACCTGATCCTCCAACCTGACGGGTGACCAGTGAAAAGACTCAGACGCTAGCCATCTGAGTTGCTGACACACATGTTCCTCTGTCAATGTCCCCTGAGTAACCCTGACCAGACCAAACTTCGAACTGTCCACCACGGGAGTCGCCGAAATCGTGCATGGAGTCTCAAAGAACATAAGCTTGATATTACAGACATCTTAAATGTTCATCACAGGTGTAGGTACTAAGAGCAACTGATAGTTGTCAGATGAGTGTCCCATATATCACATAACACCGTCGTGCAGTCAATCACAAAGTGTACAGGGATCACTGGTGGAAAAACAGGCTTCCGTCCAGCCCCATAAGTCGCGAAGCTGTAGGAACCGCGACTAATGGGACCTTTAGTCGCGGTTCTGGAGGTGAACCGCGACCAAAGGCTGGGCCTGTGGCGCTCGGTGGCCAGGTGCACGTGAGGGGCTTTAGTCGCGGTTGGCCAGACAACCGCGACTAAAGGCCTTTGGGCACCTTTAGTCACGGTTTGCCGTGCCAACCGCAACTAAAGCCCTCCCCTATATATACCCATCCAGAGCCAACACTTAGCCATTTGGAGCCATTCTCTTCACAAGTGGGTGTAGGTTTGCTTTTGGTTCCTCTTATGCACATAAGGTGTTTGATGAAATGCCCCAAGAGCATGAAACAAACATGACATGAAGTGTTGGAGCCACACTCTTCGATCGCGGTTAGCAACTTGATGAACCTTTGATGTGTCAATATGCATGTGTGTAGTTCATTGTTTAATTTATATTGTTTGTAGCTAGTTAGTTTAACAAATGCATGATGGTTAATTATATATTTTATATTATAATAATGCAGATGAATCGGCAATGGATGTACGGTAACCGACTCTCCGTGAAGTTCACTACGGGTTTGAAAGATTTCCTCGTAGTGGCTAATGCGAACAAGCGGGGGTTTTGTTATCTGTCCATGTGTTATCTGTAAGAATGAGAAGGGTTACTCTTCCTCAAGAGTTGTTCACATGCATTTGCTTGAAGGGTTTCATGCCAAGCTATAATTGTTGGACCAAGCATGGAGAAAGAGGGTTATAATGGAAGAAGATGAAGAAGGGGATGATTTCATCGATGAAAGCTATCTTGCTCATTTCGGTGATACTTTCATGGAGGACGCTGAAGGTGAAGGGAAGGTGAAGAAGAGGCACGTGATGATCCCGTTGATGATCTTGGTCGGACCATTGCTGATGCACGGAGACGCTAAACCGAAAAGGAGAGGGAGAATTTGGATCGCATGTTAGAGGATCACAGAAAGGCGTTGTACCCGGATGCGATGATGGTCTGAAAAAGCTGGGCTACACACTGGATTTGCTGAAATGGAAGGCGAGGCAGGTGTAGCTGACTCGGCATTTGAAAAATTGCTGAAAATGTTGAAGAATATGTTTCCAAAGGATAACGAGTTGCCCGCCTTGATGCGTCTGAAGCAAAGAAGGTTGTCTGCCCTCTAGGTTTAGAGGTTACGAAGATACATGCATGCATCAACGATCGCATCCTCTATCGCGGTGAATACGAGAATTTGAATGAATGCCGGTATGCACCTTTGCATTGCGTTATAAGATCGAGGCGATGACCACGGTGACGATGTTGAGGGCCGAAACCGGGAAGAGGGTTCCCGCCAAGGTGATGTGGTATGCTCCTATAATACCACGGTTGAAACGTCTGTTCAGGAACAAAGAGCATGCCAAGTTGTTGCGATGGCACAAAGAGGACCTTAAGTCGGACGGGGAGTTGAGACACACCGCAGATGGAACGCAATGGAGAAAGATCGACAGATGGTTCAAAGATTTTGCGGTGACGCAAGGAACATAAGATTTGCTCTAAATGCGGATGGCATGAATCCTTTTGGCGGCGAGCTCCAGCCATAGCACACTGCCCGTGACTCTATGCATCTACAACCTTCCTCCTTGGTTGTGCATGAAGCGGAAGTTCATTATGATGCCGGTGCTCATCCAAGGTCCGAAGCAACCCGGCAACGACATCGATGTGTACCTAAGGCCATTAGTTGATGAACTTTTACAGCTGTGGGGTGGTGTCCGTGTGTGGGATGAGCACAAACAAGAGGAATTTGACCTCTGAGCGTTGCTTTTCGTAACCATCAACGATTGGCCTGCTCTTAGTAACCTTTCGGGACTGTCAAATAAGGGATACAATGCATGCACGCATCGCTTACATGAGACCGAAAGTGTACATTTGCCAAATTGTAAGAAGAACGTGTACCTTGGGCATCGTCGATTTCTTCCGAAAATTCATCCAAGAAGAAAGAAAGGCAAGCATTACAACGGCAAGGCAGATCACCGGCGAAGCTGCGGAACGCACCTTGCCGAGGTATTTGATATGGTCAAGGATTTGAAAGTCATCTTTGGAAAGGGTCCTGGCGGACAATCAGTTCGAAGGGAGCCGACGGGCACGCAGCCATGTGGAAGAAGAAATCTATATTCGGGAGCTAGAATATTGGAAAGTCCTAGATGTCCGCTCTGCAATCGACGTGATGCACGTTCACGAAGAATATTTGCGTGAACCTCCTAAGCTTCTTGGGCGTGTATGGGAAGACAAATGATACAAAGGAAGCACGGCAGACCAAGCAACGTTTGAAAGACCACGATGACCGGCATCCGGAATGGTTTCAAGGTCGTGCCGCCTACGCCTCGACCAAAGAAGAGAAGGTCATCTTTTTGAATGCCCGAGCGGTATGAAGGTTCCGTCTGGATTCTCGTCCAATATAAAGGAATAATAAACATGGCGGAGAAAAAGTTCCAAAACCTGAAGTCTCACGACCGCCACGTGATTATGACGCAATTGCTTCCGATTGCTTTGAGGGGCTCCTGCCGGAAAATGTTCGAGTAGCCATTGTGAAGCTATGTGCATTCCTCAATGCAATCTCGTAAGGTAATCAATCCGGAAGTTCTACCACGGTTCTGAGCGATGTGATCCAATGTCTTGTCGGTTCGAGTTGGTGTTCCGCCATCCTTCTTCAATATTATGACGCACCTCCTGGTTCACCTAGTCGAAGAGATTTTCGTTCTCGGTCCTGTATTTCTACACAATATGTTCCCTTCGAGAGGTTCATGGGAGTATTAAAGAAATATGTTAAGTAACCGTGCTAGGCGGAAGGAAGCATCGCCAAGGGCTATGGAAATGAGGAGGTAATTGAGTTTTGTGTTGACTTTGTTCCTGACCTTAAGCCGATTGGTCTTCCTCGATCGCGGCACGAGGGGAGACTAAGTGGAAAAGGCACGATCGGAATGAAATCAACGATATGTATGGACGGCCATTCTCTGGTGAAGCACACCACCTTTGTCTTGACCAATTCCAGCTTGGTGGCTCCGTGCTTTGAGAAACACAAGAATATTTTACGTTCGACAACCCGGGAAGCCTGAATCCTGGATTAGGAAGGCCCACATGGAGACTTTCGGCAGTTGGTTGAGAAAACATTTAATGAATGACAATGATGTTGTAGATCAGCTGTACATGTTGGCCAAGACACCATCTTCGACTATAACGACTTTCCAAGGGTACGAGATAAATGGGAATACATTTTACACGATCGCCCAAGATAAAAAGAGCACCAACCAAAACAGTGGTGTCCGCTTTGATGCAGCAACCGAGAATGGGCAAGAGGTCACATATTATGGTTACATAGAGGAGATATGGGAACTTGACTATGGACCCTCCTTTAAGGTCCCTTTGTTCCGGTGCAAATGGTTCAAGCTAACAGGAGGTGGGGTAAAGGTGGACCAGCAATACGGAATGACAATGGTGGATTTCAACAATCTTGGTTACCTTGACGAACCATTCGTCCTAGCGAAAGATGTCGCTCAGGTTTTCTATGTGAAGGACATGAGTAGCAAACCGAGGAAGCGGAAAGATAAGAAAACGATCAGTACATCATGCGATGATCCAAAGCGCCACATTGTTCTTTTCAGGAAAAGAAACATCGTGGGAGTGGAGGACAAAGACAGACATGTCAAGATTATAATATGTTTGCTGAAATTCCGCCCTTCAAAGTGAACACCGACCCAAGCATTAAGTTAAATGATGAGGATGCTCCATGGATACGGCACAATCGTAAGCAAGCGAGGGACACAAGGGAAGAAATGATGTGTAATAATTTATTGTACCAAACTTTGTTGAATGGATCATGTGAATTATATTACCCGTGATGTGTTTGGTGTCCATTTTCGAATTTGAAAACTAATGGCACTAACAGAAAGTTTATAATTTTTCTAAAACTAAAAGCAAAAAGAATTAAAAAATAAAGCAAAAAACAACAAAAAATAAATAATAATGCAGAAAACTAAAATAGCAACAATAAGTATTTTGTTGTAAGTAGAAACAAAATAAAATAAATAAAGCAACAAAGAAAACAAAAAAGTGTTTTCAAATTTGAAAACCAATTGCACTAACAGAAAGTTTTTTATTTTTCTAAAACTAAAAGCCAAAAGAATTAAAATATAAAGCATAAAACACCAAAAAATATATAATTATGCTGAAAACTAAAATAGCAACAATAAGTATTTTGTTGTAAGTAGAAACAAAATAAAATAAATAAAGCAACAAAGAAAACAAAAAAGTGTTTTCAAATTTGAAAACTAATGGCACTAACAGAAAGTTTATAATTTTTCTAAAACTAAAAGCAAAAAGAATTAAAAAATAAAGAAAAAACAACAAAAAATAAATAATAATGCAGAAAACTAAAATAGCAACAATAAGTATTTTGTTGTAAGTAGAAACAAAATAAAATAAATAAAGCAACAAAGAAAACAAAAAAGTGTTTTCAAATTTGAAAACTAATGGCACTAACAGAAAGTTTATAATTTTTCTAAAACTAAAAGCAAAAAGAATTAAAAAATAAAGCAAAAAACAACAAAAAATAAATAATAATGCAGAAAACTAAAATAGCAACAATAAGTATTTTGTTGTAAGTAGAAACAAAATAAAATAAATAAAGCAACAAAGAAAACAAAAAAAGTGTTTTCAAATTTGAAAACTAATGGCACTAACAGAAAGTTTATAATTTTTCTAAAACTAAAAGCAAAAAGAATTAAAAAATAAAGCAAAAACAACAAAAATAAATAATAATGCAGAAAACAAAACAAAAAAACTGGAAAAAATAGTGCCCCCTCTTGGACCCCCACGGCTGAATACGACTAGAAACCCTACATGGGCCGAGATTCGGGCCCAGGAGGCCAAGTAGGCCCACAGCACATAGCTAGTAAATGAGATTAGGCCCGAAGCACTGCAGTTGAGAGGAGCTCGAGAGGGTGGCGCAGCAGCGCTTATAAACCACTCTCGAGCTCTCTCAACTAGCGAGTGGGACTAAACATTTGGGCGTGGCGGCAGACAAGGCCTTTAGTCGCGGTTGGGCGGGCGACCCGCGACTAAAGGTTACCCTTAGTCCGGGTCGCCTGCCGCGCGACTAAAGGGGCGCGGATCTAAAAAATCGCCAAACCCTTTAGTCGCGGTTGGGCGGGCGACCCATGACTAAAGGTACCTTTAGTCGCGGTCCTCGTTGCACCGCGACTAAAGAGGCTATAAATACATTCCCGTTCTCGTCTTCTCCGATTCCACTTTGTTAAATCGCGCCCTCGGCGCCGCCCGCGTCGCCCTCGCCCTCGGCGCCGCCACGCCGTCGCCGTCGCCCTCGGCCGCGCCCGTCGCCCTCGCCCTGTAACCCCTCGCCCAAGCGCCCTAGGGTTTCCGCCCTCGCCCAGCCCTAGCCGCCCGCCTCAAACCTCCCTCCCTCCCGTCCCTCTCCACCCCGCCGTCGGCCCTCGTCCATGTGACCACCCACCTTCCGATCCCCTTGCATGCCGTCGACCTCCGCCTCGTTCTGACCCTCCACGCCGGCCTCCCAGCTCTCCTGCCCCCCTCCGAGCAGCTGCGCTTTGCAAATCCCGTCGCCCGCGCCTCTGCATGGCGGCGCCGTCATGCGTCGCAACTCCTGCGTCGGTTGCCGCCAGCCGTAGCCTCTTCCATGCCCGTCTTGCCAACGCCTTGGCCGCCCGGTTGGTTGGCGAAGGCTTTGGCGCCCACGCCAGCCCGTAACCCGACGCCCGATAGGCCCATGCCTATGACAGTGAGGTCCCACCCCAAAACGTTAAAAATGATATAAAAAAGAATAATAAAAATATATTAGTTAATTAATTAATTAACTTAAATAGTTGAGTTTAATTAACCTAATTAAAACTGTTATGTTAACACTAATAGTCTGTTAGTTAAAACTGTTATGTTAACACTAGTAGCAATTTAATCTTTATTCTCGAATTAGTTTTAATTACAATATATCAATAAAACTTTAGAAATCATAGAAAATAAACCGTAGCTCGGATGGAAAAACTTTGTACATGAAAGTTGCTCGAGCATTTAGACGAATCCGATTACGCAGACTGCTCGTCCGCCACACACCCCTAACCTATCGAACCTGCAAACTTTCCTCTCCGGTTCATCTGTCGACAGACGTCCGAACCGGGAAAACTTTCCGGATGTTTCCCCTTCGCAGATCGCCTAGCGCCATGCGTTAGAACACGCCTAGCTCTGTCTGCTGACCTGTTATGCACTTGCTCGCTATGTATTTAGAATTTTATAAGAGGCGGCGAGGGTTATACATGTGTGTTGTCCTCGCCTCCTCTCCGTGACGCCTGCTGTCGTCTGCCTGCCTCGCGCGCTCTACCGCGACACCCTCTCCCACCCCTTCCTCGCGGCCCCCTCCTTTTGCCACCGCCTTTCGCCACCGCCACCGCCACCGCCCTTCTTCACTTAATTAATTTGTTTTTACTACATGTTTTCGTGGATCGACATAATGGCGGACGATAGAGCTGACCCGATTATGGACAACTATGATCCGGACGGTGAAGCACATATGTTCGGCATCATAAACGGCGATATTCAATATGTCCCGACCGGAGAAGAAGAAGATGATATCTCTTCTTATCTGAACCTTGACGGTGAAGATGAAGGGCGCCAAGAAGAAGATGTCAAGAAAGCGTCGATAAACGACGATCTTCAAATGGAAGTAGCAACCACCTCCGGCGCCGAGGTATATATATACATTGAGCCTCCGGTGATACAAACTAACTGATTTGAATAAATATGTGTGTACTAACGCAGCGACTCTCTTTCTTATTTTAGCCCTCGCCGGATCGTCAAACAATCGAGTACGTCGTCAAAGCGTGGCGCAACCAAGACGATGAAACAAGGAGAAACATGCACCATCGAGGTTGTCGACAAGGCAACCGGCAGTCAGCTGGAGCCCCGCAAGAACGCCACCAAGTTTGTCAGCCAATGCGGAGCCATTGTTAGAGACAACGTCTCGATCACCGTCGAAGTGGAATGAGCCAAAGAAGGCACGAATTGATGGTTTCACTTTTGTCGATAAGAGAACAAAAAAGATTGCTTCAAGAAGCTTATGGAACATTTCGTTCTACCTCCGAATACAACAAATTCGATGAGGAGGGTAACAAGATTGAGGAAAACAAGGAGAGGAGGAGGCTAGTCAAACAGTTCGCTCTTCATAAGATGGCCGACGCATTCCGGAAATTCAAGCAAAATCTAGCCCGTGACTTTGTCAAGCGTAACAAGACTCGGATTTCAAAGGACAATATGAGAAACTGAAACATGATTGGCCAGAATTTGTGAAGCAAAAGAAATCGGAGCAGTTCATTGAAATATCGAAAAAATAAGGAAAATGCGGCTAAGAAGGAGTACAATCATGTTATGGGGCCAGGAGGGTATCGCATTTTGGTGCCTAGGTTGGAGAAGATGGAGAACGAGATGAGGCGCGAGGAATCCGTCCAGTGCGGAGGATGGGACCCAAGGGCCAAAAGCTGGTGGTACGGGCATGGGAACGCTGAACCCGGAGACAGGGGAGTGTGTTTACCGGGCAAATTAATTAAACCCACCCAAGCCCTTATTGACGCAATGAAGGATGCTCAACAGGGAAGATCAAGTTCAACAGAGAACGACGCTACCGACAAAAGCCCTCGGGAATCCTGAACACGGAGGGCGGTACGAGGCATGGGGCACATTCCGTGGAAAATAGGGTTCCCCAGACGATGACCCGTCTGATTCTGAAGCCGTAAGAGAAAGATGGATCGGGAATCAGATGTTGTGGCGCGGTTGGCATCGGAAATGGATGTGATGAAGAAAACCATGAGTGTCTTGGTAGCCGAAGAGATGCAGCTCGGGTGCAAGATGAAGATCATCCAGCGGATCTCGGAAGCCAAGCGGCGGAGAAGCGTGGCTTCCACGGAGGCCCCACCGGCTGGTGCAGATGCACCGACGATCGAAATTACTGCACCGGAGCCTCCGGTGGTCGAAATTACTGCACCGGAGCCTCACGGTGGTCGAAATTACTGCACCGGAGCCTCCTCGCTACCCCGTGGACGATATAAAGGAGATGAAAGAATGTCATCTGTATTATCCTATCGGGAACATGTCCATGAAGGTAGCCATCGGCAGTGCTTTACCATGTTTACAGAGCACTCCACCACAACAACCCCATTCAAGATGGCTATGCTCGTGTCACGGTGGAGGACATAGTCCAAGGGTTTGAGGACACGGAGATTGACATTGCTACACCAAGGGGAGAAAAGACTTGGAGATGTCAAGCGCCATTTCATTCTATGGCAAAAGAAGTTTATCAAGTTTCCAGCGAGGCGCCAAGGACAACAAGTCCACCCCTACGGTGGTGGTGGTGGCGGTGGTGGTGGTGGCGGTTCACCTACACCTCCGCCACGTCGGCCGACGCCGCCCCAGTCCACAACGTCCGGCGGGTGATCACCGCCGCCGATCCTCGTCCCCGGGTGATCGACGCCGCCCCCAATCCACCTCCGACAAAGAAGCGTATAGTCCTGGATTATTAACCCGGACCCTTATGTACCTAAGACCACAAAGGTACCGGAGCCATCATCAAGCCTCTCCCCACAAGGCCTTGGGAACGTAGTGCCGAGGAAGTCGGCGCGCCGCGGCTGCTCATTATGAGAAATGGAAGGCGGACTGCAAGAAGAAAAGAGAGCCCGAGCCCAAGCCAAGATATTCGATGAGCAAAAGAAGTGGGCTAAGTCATTTTTGAGCACACCGTCCCAAGCCATGAAGAATCTGCCTGACGACTATGCACGTGAACTTCAGGCAGGCACTCATGTTCAAGGAGAACAAAGAGCGGAGAAGGCCGAAAGTAAAAAAGCGGGAAACAAGTTGCCCATTTCGGGAACAAAGTAAACAATCGATTGCCCGCTTATAGTGGAAGCCCGGATGCCCCGAGATCATACAAGCTGCGACAAAGACATGGATTGACCGTATGTGAAAAGTGCGGAGAACAAGCGGCCAGCTTAGGTATTACTCTTCGTGAACTGTTAGGCCTTGATGAGGCGCCATGAAGGATGTAGTAATTACATATGTCAAGAATGGGCCTCTCGTCGAGCTCAAGGCGAGAAAATGATCTACCCGACCAAATGAAAGGTCTGCTGAATTGGTACAAGGGTTACATAAAAAATAAAACGCCAAAGAATATATTTATGCGGAAGTTAGACATGAGCATCACTTCAAACATTACTATGTAACAATTGCACTTGAGTGAATTGTTCCAGCTTTTCAATCTGCTTGAGCTCGACAAATCTATCATCGGTTGCTACGTTACGTAAGTGATTTATTAATTTCTACCCCATCTCGTTCATATTGCCTGCACTATATATATGTCCTAACTATATTGTTGTGTCCGCTATTATACATGCGTAATGAAGATTAAGGAATGCGAGTAAGGAACATCCATGATGTTGGGTTCATTGACCCACACATCGTTAATGGATATGTGTTGGAGCGCCACCCCACCGACGTGGAGGCAGACCTGTGGCAGTTTCTTACAAAGCAGGAACTCAAAAGTGATATTCTATTTCCTTACCATTTTGGGTGAGTGTTTACATCTTGAGCACATTAATTCTCTTTTGTTTACTCCATGCATGGTATGTGGCGGCTAATCGATGAGTTATGCATGACGTCTTGTGCATGTATCGTGTCCGCAGATTCCACCGGATTCTGCTAGTAATTAAAGTTAACACCTCGTAATGTCTCGTCCACGACTCTCTGAATATGGATCCAAAGCTTTGGGCCGACATGAGAAGAATGCTGCGAAGTAATTATTTTCATTCATTTGCGCTCTATATCGATCGGCCTATTTCGTTCATTTCCTAATATCAAGTAACTAATAACTCTCTTGTTCACTTAATTTTCTTTGCCTCGTAGGGTTTGGAGACGGTTCGTAGATACAAAGGTCGGTGAATTCAAAAAAGAGCTAGAATTCAAAATGTTAAAGCCTAAGAATGCCGGGGATATTCAGCCACCGGAGACCAATCTATGTGGATACTATGTTCGTGAGAGGATCCGGAGATACACCTCTCGAGCGGGCCGTTCGAGTGATACCAATGCTCGTGAGGAATAACCTCCGGATGATGCTTAGTCTAGAAGCTCGCTCCGATCACTTCAAGAGGAACTAGCTGGATGGTTCAGCAGGAAGTCCTCCATCCTAAAGGAGAACACTATTACGAGGACGTAGAACTTTATATGGATTAAATCATGTATGGAAACTTGTTCAAAATTGTATATGGTCATCCGATGATATTGAATATATATTGTATATTCCTCTTGAATTCTTTTTGGTTCTAATTTCAAATTTATTTGAGATTGTACATTCATATGCATGTATGTAGTACCGTAGAATATATGAAACTCCTTCAAAATTAAAATAAAGCACAAAAGAAATAAAACAATACAAATTAAACAAAAAACAGGTTTAGGGGGGTGGCTAAAACCCTAAACTGTGGCGGCTTTTAGTCGCGGTTGGCCGAAGAACCGCGACTAAAGGTCCTCCGCTTGACGGCCTTTGGCGCCCACGTGGCCGGGCCTTGAGTCGCGGTCCTTAAGCCGCCGCGACTACAGGTGGGGGGCTTTAGTCGCGCTTATTTGGTCGCGGTTGCGCAACCGCGACTAATGGCAGTTGCGAACCGCGACCAAAGGCCTTTTTTCCACCAGTGGATTACTGATGTTGATATGACTGATGGTGGAGATGGTAGTGGTGACCAGGGGATGGATGGTAATCCCGATGACCATAGTGGAAAGGACAAACTGGTCAAAAAACCAGCACAGTCGACTGAGCCTAGGACTGTTAAGGGGGCGGCGCCCTTGTCCACTCCGGCGACATCTCTTCGGCTTGTTTCGTTCCAGGCGGTCTCCGCACCGAGCCGTCTGTCGGGTGACCGCGTGGAGATGGAGGACTCTGATGATAATCTCCCATCACAGGTGGTGGAGGAGCACCACCGACAGATGGTGGATGAGGTTCCACCGCAGTTGATGCCGCAGTTGCGGCCAAACACTCCGGTGGTGACGGTTGTGTCTATGGTGGTGGTTGCGGCGGAGGGGCGACCGGCGGCGACTCCTCCCCCCCCCCCCTACAGTGGAGGGGTCTAGGCCTCCATCTCGCTCTCCATTGCCACGTCAGGCCAATTTGGACACAGGTGGTGTCCCGACCGGTCGGTGATGATAGCCGATCGATGGTGATCACTGCTTCGGCCGTTGCAGTTAACGATAGCGCGGCGGAGCAGTCCGGGAGGTCCATACCTCCCACTTCTTCGGACTCGTTCGAGCATATGACAGGCGGTCACAGCCTGGATGGAGTCGCTGTGGAGGACGTGGTCGCTTTTAGAGGCATTTCGGATCCTATGTCCGGTGACAGACGGTTCAGTCACCAGATCCAGGGCCAGCTGGACGCAGATGACATATAGATGCGACGTGCTATGAGGGTCGCCAAGCTTCGCGACATCAAATCTCATACAGGTATGTCGGTTAATACAAGTTGTTCCATTTTGCACTTTTTTGAACATGAAATTATTGATAAAGCCAGCAACTTAGGGATCTCTCTTGGTAGTAATGGCAAAGAAACCGCCAAATCCATTAATGATCTGTTAGATTTAGAAATGGATAGAGCTCTGGATTTAATCCAAAATATAGCGGCGGTAAAACCCATGCATGACAATGATATTAATGATCTAGGAGTAACAGTGCTTCAGAGTCTTTGTGAGGATTTAGTTCCCACGGAGGGCTTAGAAGGTGAGGATGAGGATGTGATTGCCAAAGGGTATATGGCCCCTTTGCAACCAAATGTCATTGTTTCTACTGACACCTTCACACAGAGGAGATGAAGGATAAACCAAAAAGAACATGGAAGAGGAAGGTTTATCCCACATCGGCGGTGCGTAGGAGCGCGAGAGTTAAGCAAAAGAAAATAGCAGAGGCCTAGTGGACTTGGCTAAAAGAAGATTTCTTAGTGATACATCGATAGAGCAAAAATTGGATTTCATGGCTTTATTAGGGGACTCCTCCCCCCCCCTACAGTGGAGGGGTCTAGGCCTCCATCTCGCTCTCCATTGCCACGTCCGACCAGCTGGACATAGGTGGTGTCCCGACCGGTCGGTGATGATAGCCGATCGATGGTGATCACTGCTTCGGCCGTTGCAGTTAACGATAGCGCGGCGGAGTAGTCCGGGAGGTCCATACCTCCCACTTCTTCGGACTCGTTCGGGCATATGACAGGCGGTCACAGCCTGGATGGAGTCGCTGTGGAGGACGTGATCGCTTTTAGAGGCATTTCGGATCCTATGTCCGGTGACAAACGGTTCAGTCACCAGATCCAGGGCCAGGGCCAGATGACATATAGATGCGACGTGCTATGAGGGCCGCCAAGCTTCGCGACATCAAATCTCATACAGGTATGTCGGTTAATACAAGTTGTTCCATTTTGCACTTTCTTGAACATGAAATTATTGATAAAGCCAGCAACTTAGGGATCTCTCTTGGTAGTAATGGCAAAGAAACCGCCAAATCCATTAATGATCTGTTAGATTTAGAAATGGATAGAGCTCGATTTAATCCAAAATATAGCGGCGGTAAAACCCATGCATGACAATGATATTAATGATCTAGGAGTAACAAGGCTTGAGTCTTTGTGAGGATTTAGTTCCCACGGAGGGCTTAGAAGGTGAGGATGAGGATGTGATTGCCAAAGGGTATATGGCCCCTTTTCAACCAAATGTCATTGTTTCTACTGACACCGACCCTCTTCACACAGAGGAGATGAAGGATGAACTAAAAAGAACATGGAAGAGGAAGGTTTATCCCACATCGGCGGTGCTTAGGAGCGCGAGAGTTAAGCAAAAGAAAATAGCAGAGGCCTAGTGGACTTGGCTAAAAGAAGATTTCTTAGTGATACATCGATAGAGCAAAAATTGGATTTCATGGCTTTATTAGAGACGGGTAGGGATAATTTTACTCCCCGGTTTCTCAACACCATTTTAGGGGGGTTGACTCTGATTGGCACTGTCTTCCTCCAAGGGGGCGATCTGGAGGGATCCTACTTGGGGTGAAGTGCGCCACTTTAGAAGTGCTAAATGTGGTTCACGGTGAATTTGCTGTCAAATTTCGAGTGAGATCGAAAATTGATGGCTTCAGGTGGGCTTTGGTGGTCGTATATGGTGCGGCGCAGCCAGAACTTAAGCCTGACTTCCTTGCAGATTTAGTGAGAATTTGTGGGGATGAAAGGTTGCCCATTATGGTTGGAGGAGATTTCAACATCATTAAAAGACAAGATGACAAAAATAATGACAATTTCGATGGAAGGTGATCATTCATGTTCAATATGATCATTGAGAATCTCGACTTGAGGGAGATTGAACTCTGTGGTAGACAATTCACGTGGGTTAATTCCTTACCAATTCCTACCTGTGAGAAATTCGACAGGGTCCTTACTAGTGTTGAGTGAGAACAGAAATTTCCATTGGTAACAGTCCGTGCTCTACAGAGGGCCATTTCGGACGATACCCCATTGTTGGTTGATTCCAGGGAACTGACCCATGTGGGCAACAGAAATACATTCTCTTTCAAACTAGGATGGTTTGAGAGGGAGGGCTTCCTAAATCTTTTTGCCACATAGTGGGTCAGGGAGTCTAGTGGGACTTCTCATGTGGAAATATGGCAAAACAAAATTAGACATTTGCGCCAATTCTTGAGGGGATGGGCCAAAAACCAAGTGGTATTTACAAAGTTGAATAGGAGAGGTTAACACAAATTATTGATGAACTTGATGTGAAAGCGGAACCAAACCTTCTTAATATGTCAGAGCGAGATATTAGGAATGAGGTCGAGAAGAAGTTACAAGGCCTTATGAGAGAGGAGGAAATGAAATGGGCGCTTAGAGCAAAGGTGTCTAAGATCGTCCAAGGAGATGATAATACACGGTTTTTTCATATGATAGCTAATGGGAAACATAGAAAGAAGAAGATAATACAGCTCGAACAAGATGAGGGTACAATTGTAGGACACGAGAACCTAAAATTGTACATCTCTGAATATTATAAAAAGCTTTTTGGAGCACCAGAAGAAAGTTCCGTAGCTCTACATGAGAGTTCGATCGGGGATATACCTCAGCTTAACTTAGAAGAGAATGAGTTGTTGTCTGCTCCGTTCACTAAGAAAAGGTGTTTGATGCAATAACGCAAATGAAGCATTATAAAGGCCCTGGGCCGGATGGATTCCCGGCGGAATTTTATCAGAAATGTTGGCATATCATTAAGGGAGATCTTATGCATATGTTCCATGATTTGTCCGATGGCCACTTAAACCTCTTTCACCTCAATTTTGGAACAATCACGTTGTTGCCAAAGAGGGTTGAGGCTATTCGCATTGAGCAATTCAGACTGATTTGTCTCCTCAATGTAAGCTTTAAGATTTTTACAAAGGTTGGCACGAACAGGTTGACACAGATAGCCCATTCAGTTGTGCAACCAACACAAACCGCTTTCATGCCAGGACGACACATCATTGAAGGGGTTGTGGTCTTACATGAAACATTGCATGAAATCCATACGAAGAAATTAGATGATGTCATCTTCAAAGTGGATTTTGAAAAGGCGTATGATAAGGTCAGATGGCCCTTTTTGCAGCAAGCCTTACGTATGAAGGGTTCAATGACTCTTGGAGATCTCAGGTGGATTCATTCATACAGAAAGGTAGTGTCAGAATAAAAGTCAACGATGATACAGGACATTTTTTCCACACACGGAAGGAGTTACGACAGGGAGATTCTATGTCTCCGGTGTTGTTTACCATTGTAGCAGATAGTACTAATTGGTCGGGCCAAAGAGAGTGGCCAAGTAGAAGGACTCGTCCCCCACCTAGTAGAGGGGGGAGTCTCATATACGGCCACAACCTATTTTTTCTATATATATTTTTTGTATTATGTTCTCTTTTTCCTTTATTTTTGTATTGTTTATACTTTAAAATAATCTAAATATATATATATATATATATATTATAAAAACACTCTACAAAAAATATTTGAAAAATATTGAACAAGTGTTTGACAAATGTTAATCAAACATTCAGAAAAATATTGAACATGTATAGAAAAATTGTTGGTCATCTATTAAAAAAAGATGAATTTTTTTATCATGTATATAAAAATGTTAATCGAGAATTTTAAAAAAATGTTGAGCAAGTATTTGAAAGATGTTAATCAAGCATTTGGGAAATATTAAATGTGTATAGAAAAAGGTTTACCATGTTTAAAAAATAATTATTTTTTTATCATGTATATAAAAATGTTAATCAAGCATTTGAAACTTTTTTGAACAAGTATTTGAAAATCTTAATCAAGCATTTAGAAAATACTAAATGTGTATAACAATGTTTACCATGTATTAATAAAATGATGAATTTTTTTATCATGTACATAAAAATGTTAATCGAGCATTTGCTTCCCATGTTGGCTGTCCCCTTCTCGAGTTGGCTTCATTCTCCGCTCCGGTTGGTTGCTCGCGGAAGAGATTTTAAAAGTCCCCAAGTGGTTCTTCTTTTCCTATTGATGTTGGCTTGTTATTTTTCTAGGTTGTGTCGTTGTGCCTCGGCACCATTGTATCATGCTGGTTATTTTTCTTTCTTTGTTGTGTGCTTGTGGTAGTGTGGTGTTTCAGCTTACTGTATGGGCTTCATTAATTTAAAGCCGTGTGGCCTTTTTTCTTTCAAAAATGTAGGATTTTTTTCTACTTTTTTATTCTCGGATCCTATAAATTCTTTGAATTAATGAGGGTAAACTAGCAATGCAAGATAAGCAAAGCGCCCCTATATCTCGTATTCAGCGAGTTTAGCATCCATCTCGCTGAAGGGGCGAGCGAGATGGGTCGGGCGCCGCGTGCGGGGCCACAACCTATTTTTTCTATATTTTTTATGTATTATGTTCTCTTTTTTCTTTATTTTTTAATTTTTCATGCTTTAAAACTATATATATATACATATATTAAAAACATTCTACATAAAAATATTGAACAAGTATTTGACAAATTTTAATCAAACATTCGGAAAAATGTGGAACGTGTAGAAAAATTGTTGGTCGTCTATTAAAAAAATTTGAATTTTTTTTATCATGTATATAAAAATGTTAACCGAGAATTTAAAAAAAAATGTTGAATAAGTATTTGAAAGATGTTAATCAAGCATTTGGGAAATATTAAATGTGTATAGAAAAAGGTTTACCATGTTTAAAAAATAATTAACTTTTTATCATGTATAAAAAAGGTTAATCAAGCATTTGAATTTTTTTGAACAAGTATTTGAAAAATGTTAATCAAGCATTTAGAAAAATACTAAATGTGTATACAAAATGTTTACCGTGTATTAACAAAATGATGAATTTTTTATCATGTATATAAAAATGTTAATCGAGCATTCGCAAAATGTTGAACAAGTGTTTGAAAAATGTTAATCAAGCGTTTGGAAAATGTTAAAGTGTATAGAAAAAATGTTGATCATGTACTAGAAAAACGTTAATCTTTTTATCTGGAAAATTTAATCAAGCGATCAAATCAACAGAATATAAAACATGTGTAGGAAAAATATTGACCGTGTATTTAAAAAATGTTAATCTCGTATTTGAAAAATGTCAATCAAGCTAAAAAATATTAAAAATGTGTGTAGTAAAAATGTTGACCATATATTAAAAAATGTTAAACGTGTATTAGAAAATAAAAACGTTGTTGTCATAGGGCCCATGATTTTGCCGGCCCGGCCTGCACTCTTCTCGTTGGCTACAATCTTTTCGCGAACTGAGCATAACTTAAATGGTTATATTCTTTGTGGTGGCACTAATTCATCAGGCCTCAAGTTCTGATACTCGTATTTTCTGGATTTATTTTGGGGCTTCCCAATGATGCCCGGTTAATGGGAGAAAATGTTCTCGTCGACTACAAGGTGTTTATGATGACTTCCTTAATCTTAAGATGTAGTCCGGCTAGGTATTTCTTTCAATCAAACGACCAATATAAAGAAAATCATAAAGATTCCAGCGCTTCAAAAATCCTATGGAATTCATTTGAATCGAAGGAGGCCCAAGACTAATATCTCGCGTAATTGCCCGCTCCCGCACAAAATTACAGCGGTGCCCATTCGAACCAGTCGTGACCGATTTGAAACCAGGGGCAAACCCGACAAATCCGACCGTGTAACAACACGGATCTCATCAGGCGCAGCACGCACGCGGCGCTGACGTCCCAGAAAGGGCAACCGCCGTGGCGCGTCACAGGGCTCCGGCCGCACCCCACACACTGACAGGCGGGTCACGCGGCACGACCCACCGCGCGTCTCCGAACGGGTAATGTGGCCGTCCGGTGCGAAAAGGCCCGAGACGGGACAGGGCAGTGCGTCACGCGTGGGGCTGGCCTCGCCTTGTCCGGTCGCCTCGCTCGGTAGGACGGCACGTGGCTGCCGCTGATAGGTGCGTACGCCAGGTGGTGGGCCTACAGTCAGTGGATGGCTACAGCTTTGGCCTCGTGTGTTGAGGCTGGAAAAGGGCCAGGCTGAAACTGCCATGCCCACACGCGGAAATGATCATGCTCCTTCATTTTGCTCTCGAAAACACAACACGTTTTAATGCTAATTTCTCAGAAAAAAACATGTTACTTTAAGTAAAAGTAAATAATGTGGGCATACTTCGGATATACAGCTCGAATCGACACTGGAGCAACAATTTTGCCTGAATCACGTGTTTTTGTTGCACATGATGCGAAAATGTCCGCGAGATCCTCTACCTCCAGGCCTCTAAGTACGTCGAGGTAATTGCAGTACTCCCTTCGATCAATATTGTTGTTGCTTATATAGTACAATTTTGTACTAAATGAGCGAGTTGAAAATGTCCGTGATACAAGACGAATCTATCTCGTCTTGGAATGCGCCAAGGGAGAATGCATAAGTGTATCGTGTTGGACTAATTTTTGGTAGCATCTCAATGAATATCACTGTGGTATGTTACAGCAAACGACCCCAGTTGATAAGCTCGAGAAAAAAAAAACAGCCTAGATGGTTGAGAACCACTCGTCCTCACACAAACCAATTGGGCAAGCACATCACAGAAAATATTGATTCACCCTGGCACACCGTTTTCCCATAGCTCAAACATAAGGTACCCTAAGGTCTCATCTGGTTCACAATTCTAAAAACGCAGGAATTGAATATAGATGCATGTGTAAATGGAGGATTGAAAAAATTGCAGGCTTGTGTGTTTGGTTCACAGAAACAAAAAACCCACAGGAATCAATAACATATATGGTCAAACCAAAGTCAAACCACATTAAAAGGTAGTATAATCAACATGTCACAATGCTACTAAGGATCTTGGTCTCTTTCTTCATGAGTAACAGTTTGGAAAGGAAAACCAAATGGATCGGATAATCCATGTGGTTTTCCTCTAAAATCGAGAACAAAGAAAATTTCCTTCATTTTTCTCGCTTGCGAGGAAAATGTCCTGGCTAACTCGCGCTCGCCTGCCAGGCGCTCCACTTTCCGACAAGTTCAATTTCCCCGATTAGGAAAGTGCATAGGCCCCCTCCCCCAGCGTTCCATTTGATGGTTAGGTGGGGGCTTAATACTGGAAAGTAGGGATGGCCCATCTGTAAAATTCAGGCGAGGGATGGGAGAAATAGGCGGAGACTTAACCGAAAATTAGAAGGGCACACCCTGCGGCCGAGGGGGGGGGGGGGAGATTACGCGTAGACTAGGTGGGCTTGCACACGTGTCGCCTTATCACCGCACATCTTGGATGGTTTGCTCGTTGCGGCGCCCTGGCGCGAATGTGTCATTTCATGTAAAAATTTCCTACCCCGACGATTTTTCTCGACCTCTCCTTTTAAACCAAAGGAGACATAAACTTGTATACTCCCTTAAAGTAGTAATCAAAATGCTTTTATATTTCTTTACAAAGGAAGTGTTTACCAAAACAAGGCGTAGAAGTTTGATTGTGGGGACAGGTGGACTTGAGATGAGATGCCTTCACTTCACTGCCACTACTGCAACAGTAAAAGAGGAGGTGTGCACATAGCATTTACCCATCCATGGACCAGATTGAGCACAACAGTCCAGGCCCCTTCAGCTATTTTATATTTTATTTCGAAAAACACAAATGGATTTCAAACGGTCCCGGCCGAGTGAGGCCGCTGCTAATTAATTAACCCCGACGCCCCAAACCAAATTCAAATTCACAAAGCCTCCTTAACTCTCACCTGAAAGCAAAGCAGAGACCTTTCCCTTCGCTCTGCCGTTCGCTCGCTTCACTCCCACTGCTGCTCCTCCTCCTCCTCTCCCCTCGCTCCCTCACGCTCACGGGCGTGCCCGCCCCCCACACCGAGACCGAGGACACCCACGCGGGCGAGGCGCTAGATCTGGCCGGGCGGCGGGGTGACGCGCGGGGCCGGATCGAGCGATGCACCGGGTGGCCATGGCGGAGGGGGCCGGCGCCGGGGGGAGGACGCTGGGGGCCGTCATCCGGGAGAAGGACGAGGAGCTGGCGCTGTTCCTCGAGATGCGCCGCCGCGACAAGGAGCGGGCCGGCGCCGAAATGCTGCTCGCCGCCGACGGCGACGGCGACGACGCGGACGGGCTGCTGCTGCTCGACCCCTCCCCGCCGCCGCCGCCGCCGGTTGTACCAGCCGGTAAGGACGACGAGCTCCCACGCACGCTCCCTGTCCGGACCCGTCCGTCTCCCTATTGGGGATTTTGCTGCCATTTTATTTCCCCTTTGGCGAAAACCCTAGCTTATCCATTTTGGTCTGGGTTTATGGGCGCAGAGCCCAGGGCGGCGCCGGCGCCGGCGTACAGGATGGCCGGCGGGTTCAGGCGGGCGCCCGGCGGGGCCGACGACTTCCTCCACTCCGACGCCGGGGACAAGAGCGACTACGACTGGTAGGTGCCCCCCGCTGCCTGCCTTTTACTCACAAATTTGCGATTTTTCCGTTACGGGCAACATAATCATTGGTGGGGCAAGGTTGGGGGCCAATCTGGACTTCACCATTGTAAATTTAACTTACATTTAGCCGGTTTGAGCTGCCGATTGGTTGGTGTTGGTGCCCTGAAGTTTGAGCCTCCACTCTTTTGGCAATGTAGGTGGGGGTAGGGGCATGGGGTTTCCGAGCCTTGCTAATTGAGGGGTTCTGTTCCAGATGATCTTACCGGAGGCCCCATCCTTCAATTCGGAGCTACATTAATACCACTGTGTACTGCAAATTCATGTGTAGTTACATTAATGTGCCACACTGTGTATTGCAAGATTTTGGGTTGCAAAGGAAAGTGTGCTTTCAGCTGCTATTACAGCCCACACTACCAAACCTGAATGCCAAACCATAAAGTTTGGCTTTCGCCCCATGCTGTTAGTATTATGTGCAGTGATCTAGTAAAAGTATATAAGATTTTGGCTTGCGTAGCAAAATGTGCTTTCAGCTGCTGCTGCTACGCTCCACACCACCAAACCTGAATGCCAAACCACAAAGTTTGGCTTTCTCCTGGATTCGGTGCTGTTAGTTAGAGTTTAGCTGTTATTGTTGGAAAGGTTGGGTCTCAGCTGGTTGTTGGAGCAACAGTTGGCTCCCTTGTTTCCCTTAGCTGCTGCTTCTTTCTTTGATTGCTTGCCTTGTTAATGTGTTGTAATCAGGTTGCGCTCTTTGCTTTTAGCTATTGCGCTTTAGGACGTGCAATCCGGATGGGTTGGGTCTTAGGTGATTGTGAGATCTTCTGGAAAGCTCTTTTTGTTTGTGGAGTTGTCAATTTGTTGAGCTTTAGTTGGCCCCAGTTTCTTCTCTTTGCTTTTTTGGTTGGTTAGCTAGTGAGTCCATCATGTCGTGAGCTTTCTGTGATTTTATTAATTTTTTGCACACAACTGAAATAGTTTGGTGCCGCACACATAAATTTCAACATTCAATACCTTAGCCCCAGCAAGCTACCTAGCTTAGCGCTAGTTTATTTAAAGTGTACTTGATTGTCATGTTTGGACTTATACCTGCTAAGTTTTTGTCCTTAATGCCTGTCCAATCATTAATTTGCCAGCAGGTGTGTGAGTGTTAGATCTCTAGGCAGCCACTTAACATTTGAAGCATATTCTTTATGTTTAGAGGGCTATTGGATTGTTTGGTGGTGATTGGTTGGTACTTGGTAGGTGGCAGGTGAACTATGGAACAAGTTCACATGATATTTGTCTTGATTGGTTGCTTGAGTTTGTAGGGATGCAATTACTTGGTGATAGTGACATGTTTTAGCATGAGTCGTGAAATGGATTTGAGTGGGCATTTTATAATTCAGCTAATCATTGCCCATCTATTCCATTCAAAGTGCTCAATATCAGACACTGTGTGAGACAAATGGCTCCTTTTGGCGCATGTTACACATTTGATCGTTTTGTTGCTCGTGGTTTTGAAGTTTTTTAAGTTCATTCTGCTACACCATACATTTTATTTAGAGAGCACAGCTGGGCTGCAGTTCAGAGTATTTTACTGACCTTCCTGACCAATGAACTTGTTCACTTTCAGGCTTCTCACTCCACCTGGAACTCCACTCTTCCCATCTCATGAAGCTGCGCCAAAAAGGTCTCCGGTGAGCCAAACAGGATCACCAAAGACTCGCCAGAACTCCTTGAAATCAAGGGTGAGACCGTTACTTGGTTTATACAAGATTACCTATTGTGGTGAATACTTCTCAGCAACCCATATAATTCACAAACCTGCTTTCACGGTGGATATAAAGTGATATGATCTAGCTGAATCTGCACACCACTTTATAATATCATACACCACTTTATAGTATACGGATATTATTTTGGATCTGCAAGCAAACAGGCTCTCCATGGATTCATCTCCAAGATAATACTTCCTCGTCTCATAACTTCGTAGTGAATTTTTTTTATCTCAGAGATGGCACTTTTGGGTTTTGGTTAGTGAATTTTTTTTATCTCGGAGAGAGCATTTTATTATTTGACTGAACAGTTTTACTGTCTATATTTTTACGGGGTTGGTAATTAATTGTTTCCATTTTTAGGAAGTCTTCTAGAATCTAGTTTTTGGGGGTAAACTGCCCTTTTAAGTATGATGAGTACTCTTCAATAATTTCTTTTTAAAATCAAGGGCGAGCCAGTGGAACATGAGCATTACTTGGTTTCTACACGATTACCTATTGTGGTGAACTTCTCAGCAATCAACGTAATTACACAAACTTCCACTCATGCTGGATAGAAAGTATGGTCTAACTGAATCTGTACACCACTTTTACAGTATACGAGTATACTTCCTTGTGTCTTCCGAATTATTTTGGATTTTCAAGCAGACAAGCTCTCCATATAATTATTATCTATTGTCTCAAGCTTCATGGATTTATCTCAGAGGTAGTAGTACCTTTGATCCATTTGTGATGTATTGGACTGAAGATTTTACTTGCCTATCTCGGTACAGTGGTTAAGATGTTCTTTAGAATCTAGTTTTGGGGTTCCATTGCGTTCTGTAAATATAATTTGTACTCATAAGTTTCTTTCTGTGTGCTCTTGCATGGTATTTTAGTTGGCCAATCATCCAGATCCTCCATCAAGAACCACACATCCATTGAGAACAACATCATCAAACAGCTTAAACTCAGCTGCGACAACTCGTCGGCCGACATCATCTGGAGGGCTTACATCTAATTCTTCGAGACCGTCAACACCAACTGGGCGTGCTGCATCGACCACTGCGTCCAAAGGTTCAAGACCTGCATCCCCCAATGCTCGGGCAACTCTGCCTGCCAAGACTGGACCTACTGCCCCAAGATCTTCAACACCCACTTCCAGGTCAACACTTCCTTCAACAAGGTCAGCACTGCCTTCATCAAGGTCAACAACTCCATCAAGGACATCTGGCCCTGCTACTGCTACCAGGACATCTGGCCCTGCTGCTGCTACCAGGACATCTGGCCCTGCTACTGCTACCAGGACATCAGTTCCTTCAGGCAGAGCGTCAGCACCTGCTAGCAGATCATCAACACCTACTTCAAGATCATCAATGCCTGCTACTAGGTCAACTACACCTTTATCAAGGCCCTCCTTACCAGCACAAAGCAAGCCTGCATCAAGGTCATCAACCCCAACAAGGCGGTCTTCTGCCCCTCCCACCCACACTCAGCACAGTAACTTGCCCGGACCAGTTCGATCCTCCTCAATCTCCAGACCAGGACCTACAATGCCCAAAAGCTCTGCATCGGCAGCAACAACAACAGCGCCAGCACCTTCAAGGGGCAGCTCACCTACAGTCAAATCAAGACCGTGGAAACCGTCTGAAATGCCCGGCTTCTCGCTTGATGCGCCTCCAAATCTGAGGACGTCGCTGCCGGAAAGACCAACCTCTGCTACTCGTGGTAGGCCTGGAGCACCTAGTTCTAGATCTTCCTCTGTGGAGCCTGGGCCAGCTGCTCGACCAAAACGCCAGTCTTGCTCTCCTTCAAGAGGGAGGACTTCAAATGGCAGTGTGCCTTCAGGGAGTTCCATGCCGGCAGTGAGAAGATCACATCTTAACGGAGGTGACAGTGTGAACCCAGTTCAAATGGGCAATAAGATGGTTGAGAGGGTAGTGAACATGAGAAGACTAGCTCCTCCGAAACATGATGACCAAAGATCCAGCCTCAATAGTTTGTCCGGAAAATCATTAAATTCTCCAGATAGCTCTGGCTTCGGACGGTCATTGTCAAAAAAGTCACTGGACATGGCACTTCGACACATGGTAATTTATTTATTTCTCTCAGTTTAGTGAACACCAAAAACTCCTCCTTTTAGTTAAATTAAATCTGAGTTGTAATTTTTGTATGCAGGACATACGGCGCAGCATTCCAAACAATCTACGGCCTCTTATGACGAGCATTCCAGCATCATCTGCGCATAGCGGCCGGTCTGGCTCCACAAGGGGCAGACCGATAAGTGTCTCGGACTCCCCTCTCGCGACTAGCAGCAATGCCAGCTCCGAGCCGAGCGTCAACAACAACCTGATGTGCTTTGACAGCATCGACATTGACGACGAGCTGTGCAGCGATAGAGCAGGGCATTATGCGCGATGATTTGCCTCTTTGCTAGTACAAAGTTCTGACTCTGATGAATTTTCACGACCACAAAATGTTAAGAGCGGCAGCGTTGAAGATCATCTCTGATGAGCTCTATTCTCATATGTAGGTTCTTTGAGTGTCCAATGCTCATTCATTTATGCTATGTGGGCTGCTCCATGTCCAATGTTAATCCATTTATGTTATCGAGAAGGATCCGACTTTTATATGTTCTTTCTTCGACCAGTTCATTATGCTGGTAGTGAAGCATGCCCCACTGGCTGAACTGTGTTGCCTTTTGTTGTATCGCAATGTAAATTCGCTAGCTGTTTATTTGAAGTAGTATATGATTTTGGAGTTGCCAGTTATGGTAGCTCATCTTACCGAATGTTGAATCCCATAGTGTCAGGGCTGCTACACTAATGCTACTGAAATGTTGCAAGAATCTGTCATGAACTCATCAGCAGAATTGAACAGATGAACAGTTACAGCCGGAGCAATGAACTGGACTATTTTTGTTCTACTCTGATACAAGGTGGACTTTCACTAGCTACCACAAGAAAAAACTCCTGCTTTTTTATTTTGCTACTGCAAGGAGCACTGGAGCATCAAAGGCTCCAAGCTATTCTTATGATCACAAGGAATCGCGAAGATGGCAAAACATCTCACAGATACAGTTGGAGGAAGAGAAGCCGCGGCGAGTTTTGAAACTCTTCTGTCAAAAGTCGAAATCAGTAACTTGCGAAGGGTCGAAGAGGAATGGGTAGGGCAGGCAGACCAGCAGCCCCAGGAACAAAATGGCGACGCCAAGGCCGATGTAGATGTTATCGGGCTCCGTTATCTCCTCGGAGAGGGGAGCGATCGGACCCCTCTGCAGGAAGAAGATGAGCACCGCCCAGTAGAACGCCACGTCGCTGAAGAGCGACGAGAGCCCGAGCAATGCAATGGTGACGCTGCCGAGCCGGGATGATACCTGTTGCAAAATACAAGTTTGGGTTCATCAGAGGGTGCATTGCAAGTCAAGGGTGAGAAAAGCAAGCACAGAAGTTCTTCATAGCTTCAGGTAGCCTTGCATCCTGTTTATTCTTTGAGCAGCAGCATCTTTACCTTTCTTCCCCACATGGCGAGCGCTATGCGGCCGCCGTCGAGCTCTCCTGCGGGGATGCTGTTAATGGCGTTGATCAGGAGACCAGCCCAAGCCCACAAAACCAGTGGGTTGATTGATAGCTGTGTCCCTTCTTTTAGAACATCTCCAAGAATAAGTTTTGCTGTACAAAGGAAAGATATATCAAACTAAACAAACTTTGCATAGCTCAAAAGCATGCTGTTTTTGTGCAATTCATAATTCAGTACATTTAGAACAAGGATGATGCGCAGTTTTAGTATCCTTACCAAGACCACCAAGAAGAAATGATTGATGAAATACGGCAGGATCTACGATGATACCAAGACCGTCACTTGGAGGTAACGTGAAGCCCAGCAGAAGAAGACCAAATCCGAGCGAAAACCCCGCAACCGGTCCAGCAGCTGCTACCTTGAGCAGGTCCCCGCGATTGCGTACAATATTGACTATTCTGGTGATGCCACCAAAAGATCCTATCTACAGAAAACACAAAAATGAGATACTCATAGTCAAGTAGATAAGAATGTTACTGCCAAAGCTATGATCTATCTCCCAATATTCCTACATTTCTAGAAGGCCGCTAAGAACACATTTCCGATCAAACATCGCTTTTGCATTACAAATAGGAAATACATACAGAAGAAAGTTAAACGAAGTTCTTCTAATTTTGTTTCATAATCTGGAATAGCATGTCATATAATTAAAGGAAATAAGTAATCAAGGAAATCATCCAAGATTTTTTTTCCTTTTTATAGAGAATGGCAATTTTTTAAGCTAGGCACAATTTCTAACAATTAAAAACATACACTCCTTAGGTGAAATTGTAGGCTTGCACCTTACCTGCCAGCTAGGAACAAAATATGGTACTGAAAGCTTGACCCCAGCATCCTTGGCAGCGAGGATGTGTCCAATTTCATGAACCCCTACTATGAGTCCCGTTACCAGGGCACCGGGAAGTCCGTCTTTCAATAGCTCAAGGTTATCAAACGTTGATCTGGAGAAGAATATCTCGTTAGAAGAAGCAGCAGGCTATTATTGTCTGGCTTATGGTATGAGGAAATACACAGTTCTGTTTTCCAAAGTAAAGGAATCAGTAGAAATTATTGCATGAATCGAGATGTATAACTAATGTAAGTGGCAAAACAAATTTCACATGCATTAGGAATGCTTCATCATGACAGGAAGACAGAAGTTTTAGCATCAAATTGCCAAGTGTCTAGATAACATCACTTGGCCCCAGATGAGACTTCAAAGTTGTTTTCACTAAAAGGTATAAGCACATACTGCCATTTGAAGATGACATCGAGCTAGAGAAACTGTAAATTAATTATTACCTCAAAATTCTTATAGTACCAAGAAATCAACAATGCTCAGAACAGAAGACAAAAAAAAAGGTGAATAAATGGAAGAGAAACCTCATACAGCAAGTTGTCCTGAAGGACAGGTACATTCCGAAGCAACAGAGTGAAGATGGTAACTACTCCGAATGCACCAGCAGCAGCCCACTCTGGGACGGCTGAAAATTTCATTTACCGGCAGTTGGATCAGCAAGTTTTTAAACTAAATGCAGACATAGCAATGCAAAATTTTGGGTGCCTGACATAAGAAAAATATTTGACCAATTCATGAAGCATTGACTGGTGAAAATATGAGGAAAGAATTATTACATCCAGTGGCAGGCTCCACTGTCTGCTTAGGTACAACTACTGCAACTGGCTTCTCATCCTCTGGATTGATGAGAAGAAAAACCTTAAACTCATCGCCAAATTTGTTCTGTGGATAACCGGGAGCAGCACACAGATCAGAACATTCACATATTTGTACACACTCATATCTGTGAAATGATCTACTTTTTGAGTATCTTGTTACCTCTAGTCGAGTTGTGATCTTTTCAAAACTTTTGGCTGGCACACCACGCAAGTTCCCTTTAAATAGTATTCCACCCTAATGTACAAAAGTGAAGGCAACAATAAAAATCTGTCATTTTGAGCATTTGATGCATGTTTACATGCTGTCAGTTGAAATGAGAATATGAATCATATAGTACATGATCAGTTTAACAGGACAGTCATATTATGTCAGAATATTTGGTTGATTTGGCCCAATGGCATGCCTGGTCATGTCACCACGTATCAGTTCGAGCATGGATGCTACTTCATAAACACGGTTAGTAAACAAAAGGTTGCAACTTGCTAGTGAGATCGATATTTCACCGGAATAAGTAACAAAATCTGCTGTATGAACATGAAGATAAACTATGGCATCTGAGATGCTCACCTCATAAGGCTCGTGGCTGGTCACGAAGAACGTGTCAAAACTGAAGACTTGATCCTTTAGGATGTCTACTGTAGCCTTGGGGATACTCACAGCTTCTTCAAGCTGTTGCTGCAGATCATTGAGTTTTCCGAGGTAAACAAGAAGGCTCACTACCTCATCGGGTTTCAGATTTCAGAAACATTGAACAGTCAAGAAGTTATAAAAAGAATATAGCCACTCTACCATAGAGATTATGAGGAACAAGCAGTATATCTCTTTGATTTTTGAAGTTTCACTCAGATTATGAACATACAAACCAAGAAAACTGATACGGAAACATCGCTTACCTTCATTCCAGGCAAAGGGGAGCCACTGGCAACATTAACATCAACCTCCACCACCTGCTCCTGTTTTTGAACAGAATATCCAACATGTCATGACTACATTCTCAATGTCTTTTATGGCCTATACTAGATCACCACAAGCGTACCTGCGCAGCGCTGTCAGCGGCTGCAGTAGCATCTCTGTCGATGTTCTGAACCGTGTCGCTAGCGCTTACCGGCTCTGCATTCGGGGATTCATCTTTCGTCTGTTTTTTTAACAGTATATCAGACATGCTACTATGATGGCGTTCTCAATGTCTTTCTGGCATGAACTAGATCCCTATGAGCGTACCTGCGCAGCGCTGCCAGCGGCTGCATTGACATACCGGTCGATGTTCTGAAGTGATTTGACAGCGGCGCTTACCGGCTCTGCATTCGGGGATTCATCTTTCGTCTGTTTTTTAACAGAATATCAGACATGCTACTATGATTGTGTTCCCAATGCCTTTCTGGCATGAACTAGATCACTACGAGCGTACCTGCGCAGCGCTGTCAGCGGCTGCTTTAGCATACCGGTCGATGTTCTGAAGCGATGTGAGAGCGGAGTTTAGCGGCTTTGCATTCGGGGATTCATCTTTCGTCTGGTGAGGCATGGGAAAGCTAAACAATTAGAGTTCAGTTACTCACATGTTCATCCATCTAGCTAGGATTCTAGGTCTGGCAGACATAAGAAATCACACGCTGCAAGATGCTCTGGTATCTGGTAAGTAAGGCAGAGTGCAGTTCAGAGTTCAGACTGAATTTGGGAAAAGCAAGGATGGTTACATTGTCTGCACCGGAGTCGGTCTCTGCAGCTGCATCTGCTTGGACAACACTGTCGGCTGGAGGCGATGGGGCATCATCCACAGCCCCTGTTTTCTCCTAGAATTAAGAGAAAATGAATGCCTGCTTACTGACTGCATTTTGTTTTTCCAAAGCTGATTAATGAAACTTGTTTCAGAATTATACGAAAACTTAAATTGGACACTCGTGATCATGGTTCGCCGGTGTGCTACTGACACCCTGAAGAAGGGGGGAGCTTTGTGTCTTCCTTACCTCGTCGCCATTGCTGGCGGCTGGTTGCTCAGGCTCGTCGGCGGCTCGGCATGCGACCCTCCGGCTCCTCGACCTTCGATTAGCGCCATGAAGTCGTGCAATGGATCATGGATGTGATGAGCAATCTAAGAAACGGCATGGAGAGCTTCATGTCCCTGACAGTCAGAAACCAAGAAACGCCGCTCACCTGCTGCGAGGGCCGGCGGCAAGCGGGAGGGATGCGGAGCGGAGCGTGAGCGTGAGGCGAGCGCCTCTGCTCCTCGCCGGTGCGGAGGTGGACGCGAGGAGCGGGCGGTGGCAGCAGCACCCGTACGACGACGTGGGCTGCGACGGCGGCGGGCAAGGAGGAGAAGAGCTCATGGCCGTGGAGTCGTGAGCGGGGAGGGGGAGGACGCGCGCGCCTTATCTCTTTCTCTCCTCTTGGAAACGGAGGGGTGAAAGGAAAAAAAAATCAAGAGATCTTTTCTGCGGCTGCGATCTGGCGCCAGCACGAATCCCAAAGCCAGTATCCTTCATGACCAGCAATTTTGTACATGCATTGCACGTATCCCCGATGATGCATTATAAAAAATCAAAGTCCAGTTTACAATAACAAAATGTCTCTTATGATAATTACGAGCACATATTAATACGCACGATTGATTTTTAAAAATGAATAATTGTGCGACTGCCATCTATCGAGTGAGCTGTTGGTACCAAGGGAGTCTAGAATCAGACAGACCGTCGACGTTAAAAAACGCGTCACTCGTCCTCGTCCACAAGGGAGTACTGAGAAGACGGAAGGAGGTCTCCGTAAAGCACACGGTCTCAGTGTGACTACGTAGTTGAATATGTTATAGGATGAGCCACCAAATGAACCACCATAAGATTGTTGTGCATAAAACTGTCTGGGAGGAGTTGAGTGTGAGCGTGAAGCGAGAGCGATGGCAGTAACAATTGTATGACAAGGATGTGTCCCCAACACCGGTAGAGGAAAAAGTCATGGTAGGGTAATGGCAAAGGCACTCACCTTATTTCTCACTTTTAAAGGTCTCCTCAAGGCATCAAAGGTCGGACAAACGTTTCAAGCACGAATTGCAGGACCAAAGCTCATCATGCTTTTTGTGTGATCATGAGGAGAATACAGTGGATCACATACTACTACAATGTGTGTTCCCAAGGGAGTTTGGTTTCATTGTTTCTCATGGATGGGGATCAATCTGGCTCTGCTGCCTCCGGTGCAGGAGAGTATTGAGGAGCGGTGGGCTTTGACGGGGAAGCAAGTTCGTAAGGCACAACGAAAGGTTTTTTATTCCCTCGTCATACTCATCAATTGGTGCCTCTGGAAGCAGCGAAACGGAAGAGTGTTTGATAGAAATTCCGTGCTTAACGAATGGGGGCGCTGTAGATTTCATTTTCCAGAAACTCCAACTTTGGGCTAAGGCGTGAGCAAGTGAAGTTCAACAATTCTGTGAGTAGTTGCCTAAGTGTGTGTCTCCTTCCCACGCTAACTTACCTGAAATTTTAAATCTCTTCTTCTTCCCCCGTTAACCTACATGGGATTTCCTCCCCTCGCTTAACTGGATTTGATTCTTGTACAAAAAAATGGATTCTCTAACTTACGGAACAAATAGAGCTTGAATATTGCGAGCTCACTAAAAAAAAATACTCCCTTGTCTTAGATATATCTAGACAACTCTAAGACAAGTAATATGGATCGGAGGAAGTACATTACAAATGCTACGATATCCGACTATCTTGATGGCCGATTTTCGATCCAACGCCCCTTAAATGCCAAGTTAGACATCTTCAACGCTGACCCTCAAACCCCCCATATCCGTCCAGACCAGCTTGTCTGGGCGCGTCCGGACGCCCCCTAGGTTGGGGTGGATATGAGGAGTGACAATCAGTTCAGATGTTTGGGTCGCCTATGAGAGTCCGGTTGGGTTGCGTTTTTTCGTTCGAACGCTGGACGGGTAGGGAGCTCTTATTACGTGCTTCAGGCGCCAGGGAAGCTCCATGGCGCCCAGGCGGCAACCCCGATGGGCCGACCCATGTAGGCGAGATTGATTGCATTTATTTCTTCTGGGTTTCCTCAATCACATATTATGAAAAAAGAACGAAAAAATCATAAAAAGGAAAAAAAAATCATGAATTCAAAAATTGTTCATGAATTTTAAAAACAATTTTATGATTTTTCTAAAAGTTCATCAAATTTGAAAAGAGTGTTTGTAAAAAATGGGAAAAGATTCATGGATTTTGAATAAAAAAGGTCATCAAATTTGAAGAAAAAGTTCACGTATTTGCAAACAAATTCATGAGGAGCTGAAGGCGGGGTGGGTTCAGTTGTAGATGCTCTCACATCGTTCAAACCAAACATGAAAAGTTACTCAAAAAAAAAAAAAAAAACCTAACAGGAAAAAAAACAGGCTCAGCCCATCCCCTTTGCGCACCGAAAACCTAGCTCTCGTCCCGTGCGCTGCCCCCCACCACGGCGCCGTCTCCTCTCCTCTCCTGTTCCCCTCCTCCGCCGCCGCGCTGCTGCTCAAGAGCGACGCCGCGGTCCAAGCAAACCGGCCCCGCAGGTCGCCGCCTCCGTGAACGCCACCCCACCGAACAAGCAGAAGGGGAAGAAGAGGCCGACCCTCGCCGCCGGGCCAGCGGCATGAGGAGCTTCCCGGTGGCCGGCGGCCGCAGCGTCTCCCTCGCCCTCTTCTCCGGCGTCTCCAACAGCCGGTGCGTCTCCTCCCCCTTCCTCCTCCTCCTCCTCCTTCGCCGCTGCTTCCGTGACCTCGCGAGTTTGTTGTACTGCTGGACAGAGTTCCTGCTCGTGTCACGATTACTGATGATGCTGGATGAACACGCAGGGAGCTCCTCGACCTGATGCAGTCGGGGAAGCTGGAGCCGGAGGCCGCTTTCATCAACGCATCACTGGTACTGTACCACACTCTACCATTCTTTTGATGCTAAATCACACCAATCGCTGCAATTGAGGATACCGATAAGTTTCGTCGATGCGATGTCAGGTGCCGGATGTGTTCCCGGTTCTCGCGGCGGCGCACAAGGCTCTGCTCTCCAAGTCGAGGGAGGCGCTGACCACGAGGACCCTGCACTCGGAGCTCGTCTACAACTGCTCTGGTTCGAAGCATGTGGGTTACTCTAGCTGTTATTATTTTCTTCTCTTTTCAGAGAATTAGTTTTATTACTCTGGATGTACTTGATCTTATATTACATGAGTATGGCACTGTTCTAGCGCGGTGTGGTGACAGTTTGCTTGGTTTCGTGTTTCTTAGATAACAGAGTCCCTGAAGCGGTGCGGTATCGCTGATGACACGCAGTATATCCTCGCGGCTAGGTTTGATGCTTCAGACGAAGAGGTATAATTGTTCAGGATGCACCCTGCTTGAATTGACATTGAATCTCGCTGAACCTGTCAGTTTCTTGCTAATTGCCTGAGCGTGAGTGCCACAAATCTGAAGTTCTGAATTTTCTTGCCCTGACGGTTGTAGTATAAAAACTAAAATCAAAACCTAGCTGAAACTTTCTTGCTTTGGACATCTAGTGTTAGTACTCTAATTATGGGCCTTGAATCAAGGGCTTCTTGTAATGACCCAAGATTTCAGAACTCTAAGCGTTTTATGTGTGTCACACTCTGGTTCCTATTACCAATTACTGGGATATCTGGAAAATCATTATACGAAAGCAAAAGTTGACTTGATATCATTGATTCCATATCTGACTAAAAAAATACAGGGCCATCGTTGAGTTACTACAAAATATGAAGTTCAAAAGGAACAGTTTGAAATGCAAGTGTCTTCTCATAGATGGTTGATCATAATATACCAAAATCACCTATCCTAGTAATGCGCATACCAGTGTGGAAGAAGTGCACAACATGCCTGCAAACATTTTCTGAAGAACTGATGGGGCTCATCTCCCTCTCCTGCTCAATGCAGACCACTCTAAATCTGTCAGAAGCACTATGAGATGCATTGAACAAGTAGTCTTACTGTATGTGGTGCTCCCTCAGCTTCATGCCATTTATATTCCTTATGCATTTGTGTGAGTCATTATCATTCTGAATGGAGGAATTCGAACAACCATTAAGTGTGAAATGGTTACATCGTAGATGAAAGCACTGGAAAAGCTCATCAACGGAACCGAGATTGATCTATCGGAATTGGTGACAAGAGCAGACCAACCAAAGATTCTGAAGGTTTTTCAGCTGAACTTGACACTAGCCATATTATGACTCTGAGTATCATAATTATTTTATTTTTCCTTTTCCTTGACCGAATTTCCTTTTTACCTACTGGCAGCAATACAAAATAACTCCACAGGAACTGTTAATATCTACACTGCCAGAGGCAATCGTCTGCAGGATTGCTGCTCGAGACGCCCTCTGAGGTCTTAAAAACGATGGCCAGGACGTTCTCCAGCTGCGTGTGCCAAATTCTTTGGACGAACACCGCATCTGCCGCACCTCCTGTCGATGGTCAAGCTCGTGGCGGCAGGGTGTTTCAACTCATGAACTTAGGAATTGCATTATGGTAACATTTAGTCCTGGATGCTGTAGCGACAACTGAATAATATGTATGGTCACATGCTCACAGCTTGAGTGTTTCTAAGATCACTTCATCAAGATTTAATGCAAGCAACCTTCAGTTGATATTGCGATGTTGACTCGGATCTGTTGTTTCGGTGACACTGCGGAACATGAGTACAATCAGCGAAATATGCGTGGCCTGGGTCCATTGGTTTTATTTATGGCTTTATCATAAACATAATGATGTGGTACTACTGGGATGATAATGTTGCCTCCATGTAATGGCTCACGTGTGTGTGTTCTGTCCAATGATGATGTTCCTGCAAGTTTGCCAGCATATCCTCAACTGTTTCCTGCAAAATTTACATGGATATCCTGCATCCCAAAGATCTGGTCACTGGCTTGGCTGTTGCTAATTCTTCAGCTAGGCAACAAGATCTGATCTCTGCGCCTGAATTGTTCCCACTAGCAGCTCGCCACACTTTCAGGCTTCTTTGTAGGCCATGGTAGCAGTTGTTGTCAGTTAGTTTCTCATTTTATACTATTAGTGGCTGCTCCATGGTTGCCAAAAAACCTCCTGGGAATATACCCAGCACAAGAATCATAGACCACATGAATGGGCAAAAATGAGTCAGATCTGAGCTCTCTTGCAAACCAACCGAAGAAAACAAATTAATGCATTACTGTACCAGCCTTGTAAAAATGACTCGGACCAGCTAAATCCATTTTTACATACTAGATCCAATTTTTAACCCTATTTTTAATATATATAAAAAACCTTCTGCAAGCACCATGATATTTTTTTTAGTCACTCCCTTGAGTCTTATCACAAAATGTCACGTATCACTGCACTGAAAGCACACTGCTAGCATCATTGACCTTTTCTTATGCGGCAACGATTACCTGACTCCAAGCAAAATTTTTTTCGGATAGTGCAAGTTATTCCCAAACACTGCATTATATATTTAGCTTGGCAGACAATGCTAAATAAATACTCCCTCCATCCGGAAATACTTGTCTTAAGAATGATTGTATCTAGACTTATTTTAGTTATAGATACATCCATTTTCAATCATTTCTAAGACAAGTATTTCCGGACGGAGGGAGTAGTAAAAACCCAGCTGCACACTGGAGGTTTTGGGGTCATGCGTGAAAGATTTGGGGTTTTGCTTCCCAGGATACCCATCCAATCATATATCGCAGCGCAGAAGAATAAATTAGGGAAAGAGAGAGGGGGGATGTTGGAGGCGATTAAAAGCATATGCTTCCCAAAGTTCCCTCCGATATCCTCTTCTTCCCCAACGGAATATCCCCCTCCAATTCTCCCACTCCTCTCCTCTCTCTCTCTCTCTTATATACTCAGCCCCGAGCACGCCGCCTTTCTTGCTCCCACACGCAGCAACCATTCCAACACACACGCAACAGCTGCAGCTCGTGCTAGCCAGGGCGTGCTTGCTGTGCTGTGAGGGTGGCGGCGGCAATGGCGATCGGCGCGGACGGCCTGGAGGAGGCGCCGCCGCTGCTCCTCGACGACGACGACGAGGCCGCCTGCCCGCGCCCGCGCCGCGTCGCGCTCTTCGTCGAGCCGTCGCCGTTCGCGTAAGAATTCACCTGCATGCCCACCCTTTCAAGCTTCCTTTGTGAGCAAAAGTTCTTTGTTGGTAATACGGCGCTGGGCTGGTCTTTGCTGGGCCTTGGGATATGTGAACAAGAAAGAAATTTGGTTGAGTTCCCTGTGAATCGATCGATTCAGTTGGTTGAGCACTTGAGTTGCTACGCTTTGTGAATTGCATTTTTTTGAAACGGAAATTGTGAATTGCATGCATGGATACTGACGGAGAATTCGTTTTCTTTGTAAATGGCCACTTATTGTTTTGGCACAACACAACTGCTGATGGCGATTAAGCTGAGTTTCCATGTATGCTCTCGCATTTTAGACTAATTCTGGGTGCTTCTTCCATGCATGTGTTTTTGCAGCTACATCTCTGGGTACAAGAACCGGTTCCAGAACTTCATCAAGCACCTGCGCGAAATGGGCGACGAGGTAGTACATTTTTCTGCTGTCATTGCTTCTAGAACAATCACAGGACAGTGGACGATTAGTATGTCTTAATTTAGGACGTTTCTGATGTGTGTTGTGCACTCTGCAGGTCATTGTTGTGACCAACCATGAGGGGGTTCCCCAGGAGTTCCACGGTGCCAAGGTTATTGGTTCATGGAGGTAAATTCTCAAGATTTGTCTTAGCAAATGAATGAACATTAACGCTACTTCAAAAAACTTTAAACGCTTGTGCGAACCGTGAATTTTCCTCTTGATGAATACTACATGTTTCCAAGCTTTAGGACTTAAGAGATTCTTCTGTTTATAATTCAAGCTTATAACCGAATCAAGTACCACTTGAAAAAAAAAACACTGCAATCATATAAGTACTTTCTGAATAATTGTTCCATCCGTATGAACTTGACGGATGATATGATGATCAATCCATAATGGGAGATTGGGAGTGCGGTGATCGTTTCGATCGAACCACATGATCTGCTGCTACGCCTTTCGGTGTCCTCTTTGTGCTTACAACCGTTTTCTCATCCTTCCCAGCTTTCCATGTCCACTCTATGGAAAGGTTCCTCTGTCACTGGCACTCAGCCCTAGGATCATCTCAGAGGTTGCGAAGTTCAAGCCAGACATCATCCATGCGTCCTCACCTGGAATTATGGTACTAACTTTATTTCTGCAATCATTTAACTGATCATTTATCCTCTGGTGGTTGGTTAGTCACCAAGTAACACTCTGCTCCGTTTTCAGGTTTTTGGGGCCCTTGCTATTGCCAAGCTGCTCAGCGTCCCCCTAGTGATGTCCTACCACACCCATGTCCCAGTGTAAGCTATTTTCTCTTAACAATGCTCGTATGGCCATTAATTACTAATACTGCAAGGTCCTTCATTTTTTTTCCCGGCGGGAATATAAAAGTAAATAGAGCGCATTCAAAAAGAATTCGGAATGCCCCGCGATAATGACTCATGTAATTGAATAATTTGTAATACCCAGAGTAAATTAGTAATGCGGTTGGCTTAGTTACTGTGTGGAAACACAAATTACTGGGCTGTGCCTACAGCAATATCAAGGAAATCACGGGTTAAGATTTATGGAATAGTAACATAGAAGTGCATTAAGCAGTTCAGATCGCCACCTCTGAAGAAGAGACTTTTAAGATAGAAAGCATTTTTGTCTTCTACATTAAATTGCTAGTGAACAACTTAAGCACAGCTGTTTTGATCTGATTGCTTGATCAGTTTGCCGTAGCCGGTGAATGATATCTACATTTCCTCTGCAGATACATTCCAAGATATACATTTAGCTGGCTTGTGGAACCAATGTGGCAAATCATCAGTAAGCCATGCATCCACTCCCACTTAATCTGCAGTTACTGCAAACACTCAAAACTTTTATGTGACCGAAACACTGATTTGCCCCTGCTGTTCTCCACAGGGTTCCTTCACAGAGCTGCTGATCTAACTTTGGTGCCGTCTGCTGCCATCAGCAAGGATTTCGAAACTGCCCATGTCATTTCTGGTTGGTTAATAGTTTTATCTCTTGCATTGTATTTGTATATCACATGTCCTGATGTCCTTATTGTTTCCAATGCTAATTGTTTGGTTTGCATCCATGTTCAGCTAACAGGATACGCCTTTGGAACAAAGGCGTCGATTCTGCCAGCTTCCATCCCAGGTTCCGCAGCCATGAGATGCGCGTGAGGCTAAGGTGAAATTCCACTTCATTTCTTCTTGAATGTTATGTACAAGATGGGTTGAGATTAAATGTTGACACTTGTGTCGTATGATATATTGTTTTCAGTGATGGTGAGCCTGAAAAACCGTTGATAATTCACGTCGGGCGCTTTGGGCGCGAGAAGAATCTGGATTTCCTGAAAATGTGAGCAACATTCATACATTGCAATTCATGATTCATTATTATGTTTACTTACTTTTTTTTTTAACAAGCGTGAAGCTTCCACCCGAAATGAAATGAGTATCGTTTCCCTCCGTTGTGCCTTGCACTATGAGCAGCTTCTCACTGATCTTTGATTCGTGGTTGAGCAGGGTAATGGATCGGTTGCCTGGAGTAAGAATTGCATTCATCGGAGATGGGCCGTACAGGGCGGAGCTAGAGAAGATGTTTGAGGGGATGCCGGCGGTGTTCACCGGGATGATGCAAGGGGAGGAGCTCTCGCAGGCGTACGCGAGCGGCGACGTCTTCGTGATGCCCTCGGAGTCGGAGACGCTCGGCCAAGTAGTCCTGGAGTCCATGTCGTCCGGGGTGCCCGTGGTGGCGGTCCGCGCCGGCGGGATCCCCGACATAATCCCGGGGGACGCGGAGGGGAGGACCAGCTTCCTCTTCGCCCCGGGGGACCTCGACGACTGCGTCGGCAAGATGAGGCTGCTGCTGACGGACGACGGGTTCAGGGGCGACATGGGGAGGACCGCCAGGGCGGCGATGGAGAAGTGCGACTGGAGGGCCGCCTCCAAGACGATCCGCAACGAGTTCTACAGCTCGGCAATCGACTACTGGCGGAAGAAGCAGGCGGACATTGTTCAGCCGCTGCAGTGGCTGGCGCAAATGTTCATGCCGGCGGCGCCGGACCGGGCCATCGGCGGCATCAAGGAGTAGGGGTGCATCTTAGCCATGATCTAGGCAGGTGGGGGGCTGGAAGATGGATGGGCAATTTCATGCATTCCTTGTACATTCGTGGTCTATAGTGCAGTGTCAATAGGTGAGAGGGATAGTTTCTGTTTTTCTATGTGTGTGGAATTGGGATGCTGTGATTGGTTGTAGTGTGTAATAGTGGAAATGTGATAGAACTTTCTGATGGTGAGCATGATCCAGCAGTGCATCAATAAGATGTTGTGGAAGCAAGCAGAATCCATATCTGGCCATGAAATGCCCATGTATGTACTCCCTCCATTCACTGTTGTAAGATGTTCAGGCTTTTTTCATATTCGAACGTATATAGACCCTGCATTTTAGTGTGTTTCTTCACTCATTTCAGTCTGTATGCAGTCCGTATTGAGATATCCAAGACATATCATATTTGTAAACAGATGGAGCAAGTTGTAAGCTTCGTTGCACGGGGAAAGTAAGGGAAAATAACGAAACAGCAACATACTCACTCCGTTCTTTCTAGAGATTTCAATAAGAAATAGTGTACGAACCTTTCACTGTCGTCGTTGTGGAAACCTTTTTACAACTCAGATGTTCATCGCAACTCAGGCTGCAAGTGGACACGGGCCGTCCACGGCGCCAGCATAAAAACCCACTTAATTTGTGCTCGTGGACGCCCGCGGCGCCTTAGAATGTGGGCTAAGTGGGCTGACCCATGTTTTCCACATATGACCCACTTAATTCCCCTCTTCCTGTCTTCCTCGTTCCCCTCTTCGTACGAACGATGCTAGGGTAAGGCACGCCGCCGCCGCCGCTTCCCCATGGCCGGCTTAGTGCTGCCGTCCACCTTCCCAATGGCCGATCTAGTGCCGCCGTCCACCTACCCCATAGAAGCCGCAACGCCCACATCCATCATCTCCATGGACGCCGCAGCGCCGCCTTCGACCTCCATCGCATTACCCGCACCGCCGCCGTCCACCTTTCCCACTGCACCTGGGCCATGATCCACCTCCCCACGGTATCAGCCGCCTTCCAACTCCCCCACCGCCGACCAGAGCAACCATTCACCTCCTCCATATCCGCCCCGGCCGCGCCAGCCGACCACCACCATGGCTGTCACCGGTGATGCTCGCAAGAAGAGACCTCCTGCAAGAAGAAGAAGATTCTTGCTGTCCAAGAAGAACACGCCAAGGTAGCTATCCGGTTATCCCCTTGAGATCTGGCCTTGTGAGACCGGCTGAAGATGCAATCCTTTCAATCTTAATTCTACTGTGAATCTAGTGGATCTCTGTCGCCTGTATTTGCTTCCGAAACAGTGTGGAGCTAGGTGATAGTGGATCTACGAAGCATGGTGCTCCACTTCAGCCGGTCATCATCTCAACATATATCAGTGAATCCATGAATATATATCAGTGATGAATTAACAGTAGCATTCCATCTTATACATTCTGAAAGATAGAAATGACGCAGGGCACCAAACTGGAGTAATAATAATCAAAATACTTGAAACTCTTGCTGCCGAGGAGTAGGGACGGAGATGTTTCAGTAATCTGTAATGTTTTAAATATGGTGTTTAACCTTCTGGAGATTAACATATGGTGTTTGTTCTACTTCTTTTTGACATATCTAGTCATTTAACCTTCTGTCAGATTGCGCCGCCATCCATCATCTCCGTGGACGCCGCAGCGCCGCCTTCCACCTCCAACATCGCCGCACCAACGCCGTCGTCCACTTCCCCCATAGCTGCACCAGCGCCGCCGTCCAACTCCTCCACGGCCAGACTAGCGCAGCTGTCCAACTCCACCACCGGCGAGGCTCGCAAGAAGCGACCTGGGCATGAACTCCCAAGGTCTGGCTCCAAGAAGAAGAAGAAGATAGCTGTTGTCCATGAAGCCCCTACTGAGAATGCTGTTGAAGCCGTCCTTGCTTCTGAATCTGACAAGACCAAGTGCCTCAGTGGCTCTGGAGAAAAGAAGAAGAAGTCTCTGAAGGCCTCTAAACCAGAGGAGAGGAGGGTTGTTGATGTAGATTTTGAGGGTCTCCAGCTCTTGGAGAAAAATTTGATTGAGGATGATGCTAAATTGAAGGCGGAAAATGTTAAAGAAGCAAAGGAGGTTGCTGCAAAGGAAGCTAAACCTTGCAAGGTACGAACTATGGTCTACCAACAATATTAGTAGTTAATGTTTTCTCTGATATAAATCTGGTGTTTGTTCTATTTTTATTTCACATATCCAGTCATTTAACCTGCTTTGATTCTGACCTATTATTGTTTACATTGTTCTAGAGAGCTAGTCCACGAGTTTATTCTCCAAAGATTGTGGCGAGCTCCCCAGGGGTCAATATGTTAGCAAGATCAGCTGCATTGAAGAGGGTGTCATCGGCGGTGAGGCACGCTTCCGCAAAAAGAGCAAAGTTAGCAGATCAACTAGAGACACCTGAATCACAACGGACGCTGCTACAGAACACCCCTTCGCTTCAAAATCTGTCTCCTGCAGCGAGAAGACCTAGTTCCCATGGTAAGATTTGCTTCCAGATATTCCTATGGTCGACTTTGTCGAGTAACACGAGATTCCTCTATGTTTAAACCTTTAAGGTGTTCTTTTCTCATGCATGCAGGGTCAAAGCGTAGACGCCGCAAGCTAACATCTCGCATTTGGGAGGAGGCCAAGCCAATCTATGATGGTCGAATGCTTGTGGAAGGCCAGTGTAATCATTGTGAACAAATTTTTCCGGCCACACGAGACAGTGGGACCAGCCACTTACGTCGGCACCTGAAGGTATGCCCAGTGAAAATTGCTATGAATGAAATGATTGACAAGTTGGGTCCTCCTGAGGTGGTAGATCCTAATTGGAAATTTGATGCTAAAGTCTCACGGTTTGAATTAGTCAAGTTGATTGTTGTGAATGAATTGCCGTTCTCTCTCGCGGAGTACAAACCATTTCGGGACTTTGCTGCTTCCTTAAATCCGTGGTTCAAAGTGCCCTCGAGAACAACTGTCAAAAATGATTGCATGGGAAATTTTAAGAGAAACAGACTAAAAGTGCAACAATATTTTGAGAAGTCTAATAGTAGAGTATCTTTGACAGCAGATATGTGGACGTCAAACCAAAAATTGGGTTATCTTTGCATCACCTGCCACTTGATTGATTCAGATTGGCAAATTAAAAAAATTGTCATAAGATTCTTCATGATGCAGACACCTCACAATGCTATGAACATGTATGGTGTGATACTAAAGACTATTCAAGAGTTTAATTTAGAGGATAAGCTCTTTGGTTTCACGTTAGACAACACACCGGTGAATACCGCGATGATAAACCACTTAAGAGAGAATTTGGTTAAAAAAGGTTGTCTTCTCTTGAAAGGAAAATTATTTCATTGTCGATGTGCTCCTCATGTCTTCAACTTGATGGTTCAAGATGCTCTTCTCGCAATGAAATCTGTGGTCAACAACATTCGAGAATCTGTCCAATTAAGTAAAGAGTTCGCAATCAAGAGGCCAACAATTTCAAGAGATAATCAATCAAGTGGGGTGTTGTTTTGTTAGGCAGCCTTCTGTAGATGTACAAACTCGTTGGAATTCCACATATTTGATGCTTGAATCAGCTATACCATTTAGAAGTGCATTTGATGCCTTAGGGCAGCAAGACAAGGAGTACGAGTTTTGTCCAACACCTATTGAATGGAAAATGGCTGAATCTGCATGCAAATTGCTAAAAGGATTTTACACAACAACCAAACTTCTCTCTGGATCTAAGTATCCGACTAGTCATCTCTACTTCCCCAGCTATGTAAGATTAAGAAGATCTTGAAGAGAGAGTCATCAAGTAAGAACACCATCATTAGCATATGGTGCAGCAAATGGAAATAAAGTTAGAGAAGTATTGGAAGGAGTCCTACAAGTCGATTTGTGTTCCGGTTGTATTTGATCCAAGGTTTAAGTTTGATCTACTTGAATATATGTTAAAAGACTTTGGAAGTGAAATTGAAGCCAATAAATGGATGCTTAAATTAAAGAAAGCAATCCAAAAGCTTTTCGATCAAGACTCTCTAGAGATTCCTGTTCATCACCAACAAGAAGATTGTGGGAGTCCTGGTGCCGAGGAGGATGAAGAAGGCGATGATCCACTTGCAGTGGGATCATTATATCCGTTGCAAAAAAGGACAAGCAAATAATGAGCTGGATCAGTATTTGAAAGAGGAGTTGTATCCACGGAAGAAAGAGTTGGACATATTAGAATGGTGGAAAACCAACTCTCCCAAGTATCCGGTACTCTCTACGATTGCTCGCGACATATTGGCTATTTAAGGCGTCCACGATTGCCATCCGAGTCTGCTTTTAGTTACGGAGGGCGCATTGTCGTGACTATAGGAGCAGTCTTTCTTGCTCCACCGTCGAAGCTTTGATTTGCCTACAAGATTGGCTGAGAACTGATGGTTAGTAAGGCTTTCTTTTATTGCTCACAAAAATTGATAACCATAGTTAATCTAATAATTTATGTGTTTTGTATTTTGCAGATCCAGAAAAATACAAAGGCGTATCATTGGAGACAGATGAAGAAGATCATGGTATATGTAGTGCTTGCCTTGAATCATTTAAGCTACTGTGCAACAAGCAGCATTCTTATTACTGCAAAATGTTCATCTGCCCTCTGTTCTGAAGAAAAGTTGAATGTTTCTACTTTGCTACTTGTTTGACTTCCAATGTTTCTTGTAAAGTCCTAAGTTATCCTGTAAAATGGATTCTTATGATGCAAATGGACTGACGGACATATTTTTTGACAGGAAATATGGGTTGCTAGTTTGCTACTTGAAGAAAGGATGACATGTTGATGGTGATGGAAGATCTTGAAGAGCTGAAAAAATTCATCTTGCTGTAGCCTCTGGTCTTATTGTAATTGATTTTGTCTTTAGTCTTGCTGCAAAGAAAGGATGGCAGGTGATGGAAGATCTTGAAGAGCTGAAAAAATTCATCTTGTTTTAGCCTCTAATTTTATCGCAATTGATTTTGTCTTTAGTCTTGCTGCAAATAAAGGATGGCAGGTTGTATTAATGCAATTTATCTTGCATTCAGATTATGTACTTGTTGTATCCTGACAGGTTGTAGTCTTAATACATGGAGAGTAAACAGTATGAACTTGCTGTATCCTGACATGTACTTTTTGTATTTTCAATTTTTGCATTCAGAATATGTGGGTATGTGACAACCCGCATAGTCCCAATTATTTTTATGTGGACATCCCACTTAATCCCACATAATTATGTGGGTTGATGCGACATTATGTGGGACTCCCGCGTCTCATCCCACTTGCAGCCTGAATCGCAACATAAGATTCTGCATAAAACTGTAGAAAGCTATCTGCTAACATGGCGTAAGCTAGTTGCAAATTTGTTGCTTTCGTCTCTATTTCAAATAACATAGTCCAGTCATATAACCAGATAAATAATACTCCTCGCAACGCTGGCATGCCATTCCTTGAATCCAGTCGCAGAACCAGATGTAGTTAAAAGGAAATGTGTTTTAAGAGCAACGTGCACGGTTAAGAGTGCATCGAAACTCCCATAACATGGGAACAAGACTTGCAAAGTGGAATGGGTTCAGAAGACAACCATCCAGAAATAAGAAAAGCAGATGAATACGAATGCAGGGGGTCACAAACAAGAGCAGCAGAAAATTTCTAAAACCACCAAAGTAACACAAAGGTTCAACAAGAGGCAATAACCAGTGCAGCCCGATAATCAGGCCACCGAGCAAGCAAGGCAGCTACAAGCTTCCCTATCACAACACAAATTGGAGCCTCCAATTACCAGCAACCACGACGACATTACAATCTACACTGAACAAGCGAGAAAGACAAGTTTCTGGGCACATAGACAGTGTTTACTGTCCGTCTCCAGATTCACCCTTGGGAGCATCCTTCATTTCTTCAGCGGCGTCCTCCTGCAGCCAAGCACGCGGAATTTACATATTTAGGATTGATTCAGTGAGAAGATAGGAAGCAGGTGAAGGTATTATGCTCGGGAGGAATGAAATACCGAGATGTCCGAAGTCCACAGCGTCAGGTTATCACGCAGAAGCTGCATGATCAAAGTGCTGTCCTTGTAGGACTCCTCGCTCAGAGAGTCCAGTTCCGAGATGGCCTCATCAAAAGCCTGACATGAGCAACACAAGAGTGAGGCTACAATATATAGCTCTACTATATTGGAAAACATAAGCAGGTAGAAGTTCCTAGATCATTATTTCTTTACATCGGTCTTTCAGGTTCAATAACATCCTTTATTTGCCTATCCAACTGTATAACGCATAACACTGGTACCTTGTTAGCTAACACTTGTTATTCAATTACTAGTCACAATTATCAAGCACAAATATCAGATAAAACTGTGTTGACTTTGAATCATGTCAGATCCACACGGTTCTATTCAGTCCAGATGTACTGATAAATCATAGTAGACAAGCTCAGCTGGTTATTGTAGAAAACAAACCTGCTTGGCGAGGTCACAAGCACGGTCTGGAGAGTTGAGGATCTCATAATAGAACACCGAGAAGTTGAGTGCCAGCCCAAGCCTAATAGGATGAGTCGGGGGCAGCTCTTTCAGTGCAATCTCCTGAAAGATTTAACATAAACTCAACTGAGCAAGAGATTCACCACCTAATAATTAAACAGGGTAAATCACGCATGAAACAGATTCCCTGCCAACAAAGCTCAATGTTAGGACCGTGAAATCAGGGGCAAGCAAACCACCTGAGCAGCTTTGTATGCCACCATGGTGTTCTCAGCAGCATCCTTCCTCTCAGTTCCACTCTTGAACTCTGCAAGGTACCTATAGAAAACATACATTCAACCAAGGAGTCAATTTAATCTGCAATGAAGGAAGCATGCAGGAACTCTATGCTGGTCATTATTGTAATACCTATAATAATCACCCTTCATCTTCAGGTAGAAGACCTTGGACTCTGGAGCGGTGGATGAGGGGACAAGGTGGGAATCAAGAAGCTTGAGGATACCATCACAGATCTTAGTGAGCTCAACCTCAATCTTTCCACGGTAGTCCTTGATGAGTGTGACACGGTCCTCATTGCCACGGCTCTCTTCCTTCTGCTCGATGGAGGAAATGATGCGCCACGAGGCACGGCGGGCACCAATAACATTCTTGTAAGCAACTGATAGAAGGTTGCGCTCCTCAACGGTGAGCTCCTCGGAGTCAACTGTCTTGGCCACCTTCTCCATGAACTCAACCATCTCTTCGTACCTCTCAGCCTGCTCTGCAAGCTTAGCCATGTACACATTCTCCTCACGGGAAAGCTCAGCAGGCTGCGCCATCTTCAGTGCCTGTGGCTTCTAACAGTTACCAAAGGTCAATCTGGAGTATCAAGAAATTTCAGTTAGCTAAATGTCAGATACCATTTCATTATTACAACAACCACAAGCAAGCTTAAATCTAGCCATTGTTACTGAAGTAAACTAGCTTGACCCTTCAATCGCATAATTTCAGATTGCTCAAATCTTTAAAGCGAGAATTTTACACAATATAATTCAAACCAACTTAAGCAACATACTGTATACTGTCAGATCAAAATCAAGCGATTCGATATGACATGGTGTATGGCACCCCATTTGTCCCATGACACTTCAACTAAACCACCAACCCATCAGTACCCACACACCACCTATCCACATTTCCAGGTGAATTTATGACCTATCAGTACCCATACACCTGTCCATATTAGAACAGCATAATCCGACCACCTTGCAGCACCACCCCATCTCTTTCATGTGTCTTATCAATCAGCCCAACTTCTTATACCCTCTCTTGTCCAGACTAGCTGTTAGGCAAAGCCAGTTGGATCACCCGCACCGCCCACCTCCACCCTTATCGCTGCCATCACCCTCATCTTTCTTCTTAGGAGGGGGCTGATTAGGCATGTTCTGAAAGAACCCGATGGAGAACAGTGACAGCGACAGCTGGACCTGGTCCCGGCCCAGCCTGGGAGGAGGCTGCTGCCTTCCCCTTCCCTGAGCAGGCGCGGCAGGAACACCAGCACGGCGCCGCTGGATGGGCCGGATGGAGACGGCGTGCAGGCGGCGGAAGCCACCGAGCGAGAGCACCACGGCGCGGAGCTGCTGCTCGGAGAAGCCGAGGTCGGCCCACTCGCGCACGCAGGCGGCCTCCCAGAGCCGCTCGTCCTGCGCGAGGGCCCGCCAGCCCCGGCTCACGCACGCCGCCGAGGCCAGCGTCCGCGCCTCCGCCCGCCGCAGCACCTCGAACATCAGGTCCTCCCCCAGATACGGCACGTCTCTCCCGTCCGTCCCAGGCGGCGGCGGCTGCTGCTGCGGCGGCGGAGGCTGTGAGGAGGAGGAGGAGGTGGACGCCTCGTCGGCCTGGCTCGAGCTCGCGGTCCGCTGCTGCTTCTTGGCCGGCTCGCTGGATCCGCCGCCGCCACCACCGGAACCGGGAGGAGGCGCCCACGGATCGCGGCCGCCCGAGGAACCGGAAGGGCCCTTCATGAGGGATCGATCTACTTGATCCCCGCCGGATCAGCCGCCTGCTTGCCTGGCTGCGGTAGCGCGCGAGCGAGCGAGGGGAGGGATCGAACGCCTGCGGACGCGACGGGGCGGATCTAGATCTAGAGCGGCGCGCGAGGTCCCCTAGCGGGAGGGATTTGGGTGGGAGGATCGCTGGGGGAGGGAAGGGAAGGGAAGGGGAAGCTCGTCCGTACCTCGAGACGAACGGCAGCCGGCGGCGGCGGTGGCGGTGGCGCGGCGCGGCTGGGGAGGGAAGATCGGCCGCCTCGGTGGCTGGTAGGTGTGGTGGGTGGTCAGGAGGAGGGGGAGGAAAATAATGGTGTGTGTGTGTGTGTGTGTGGAGGAAAGCGGCCGCCGCTGCCGCTGATAATGATGGCCTCGTCCTCGGCCAGCCTGGCCGGCTGGGCTGGGCTGGGCTGTCCGCCGAGCTGGGCCGCGCGAGGGGATGCGGCCCGCGCGCCCACGCGAGGACGCGAGGCTGGAAGGAGCGCTGATGTTGTTTAGTCCCACATCGGCCGGCGGAGGAGGGACGCACCGGTTTATAAGGCCGAGCGCGGCAGCTAGACTCGTCCCTTCGGGGACATCCGATAAAATTGGAACGATACAGAGAAGATTAGCATGGCCCCTGCGCAAGGATGACACGCACAAATCGAGAAATGGTCCAAATTTTTTTGGGATTTTACGCGCCGGTCCCTGGGTTCATTACAGATATGCCCCCGGGCCCTTTCATTCGTGTCCCCGTTTATTTCCGGAGCTTACAAATAGATCCTTTCTTTGGGCCATGATCTCTCTGCCTTCTGCGTACGCTGTCATTCTTGATTGTACAAGGCTCGCTGGAGCTTCACTTTTGGACTGGACCTCCCCTTCTCTTTTCATCATCATCAGATAGATAGAATCGTAGGTGCGCTCTGTCCAGTCATTTCCCACTTAGGGTTGTTTTTCCTGTTAGTTGTTTTTAATTATTTATCTTGTGCATCTTTGGGTGTTGTTGCTTTTTGTAATTTTAGTGAAGGCGGCCGTGCCAAGGAGATCCATGGAAATGTACACAAAGTTGAAGAGCATACGTTTTGAGGAGTAGACTGCTGCCACCACAGTACATCCGTTCTTTTAATGTTTCGCTTCACCCCTGAGGTTCACCAGCAAGTTCGCCGGCTTTATGTCTCTGTGCACCAGATGCCTTGCCTGATGCAAGTACCGCAGGCCGAGCAGTATTTTGCGCACCATATGCGCGAGCACCGGCCCAGTGCCTGTATGCCTTCTCTCCTGTGCCTGTGCCTGCATCTGGCTCCTCCGGCCCGGTGCTTCGCTTGTGGAAGCCGTGCTCGCTGATGTTGTACTCGCCCAAGGATCTGGTCAGCAAATTCGCCGTTGCACCGTCGGACACCACATCGGAGTCGCAGGCGTCCTCCGGGAAGGGGGCCCTGGTCGTGGTGGTGGTGGTGGTAGTGGTGCCGACGCCGCCGCTGTCCGTGTTGTCGAGCAGCAAGGGCTGCAGCTTCTTCTTTAGCTCCTCCAGCCCCGCGGCCATGGGGGCTCGCTCGTGACCGGCTGCGGACGTCCAGGAGGCAAGAAATCAATGTCTACTGTTAAGTGGAGTGCAGAGGTGGTTGGTTCGAGATGAATTTGGAGCTTGGACACACCTCGGTTTGATTGAAGAACAAGGATGTGGACTCACGGCTGAGGAGGGCGGCGAAGTCGTCGGGAGAAGAAGGCGGCGACTCGCTGACCCTGAACCTGCCCGCCTGACGGATCTAGACCGGAGAGAGGCGCAACGGGCATGAGGACGACGATGGAGAAGCCCTATCTGTAGGGCAGAAGGTGGCTGGCGGGAGAGCCGGAGAAGGAGACGGCGGTGAGATGAGACGAGGGAAGAGCCGTTGCTACGGCCAGGCGACAAACGGCGGGAGGTCACTCCACTCTGTCTTTTAACTCCGGTCAGTGTGCTCGGCGCCCTTTGTCTCGGTTGGTTTGGGTGTTGCCGCGCGGCGCGGCGCGCGCGCGTCTGCTTCTCCGCATATGGGAATTGTCACGTGTCACCGCCTTGAGATTCACGCACCGGATCAGACGCATCAAAGAGTTGAAAAAAATCTTCCGAAAGCATATTTGGTCTATATAATCCCTATTTTTTTTTAAAATAATTTAAATAAGAGATACCTTTTGATCATAAGATAGATGATCTGCTATAGATGCTATAAGAAGTTGAAGAAATGTGGCAAAGTTGTGATAACAAATTTGCTAACTAGAGGTAGCCGTTCACAAATAAATTTACAGCGGTTAGGCATCTCTAACGTCGTTCATCAAAGTGGACACGCTAAATGTTCACGGACATGGTTACAGGAGCTGGCCATCCAAACGTATGCACGAAAGGCCCTTTACATTTCAAATGAAAATTGAACAAAACGAATGAATTAGAGAAAGTTTAATATATTACATGCAAACCGGACAAAATTGCACAAGTTCAAACTAAACTGAACTACGTGAGGTACCGGACGGTCACCTCGTACGCGTGGCTTCCCTGGCCGGCGGCACCTTCGTCGTCGTCCCCTCCGTCACCATCGCCGTCGTTAACGTAACGCCGCGATAACCCTGATTGGTTGCCGCCTGGAATGGGCAGAAAATATTTTAAAATTTTGAAATTATGTTTTAAATAGTTTTACTACAAATCACACAATTTATGGATTTAAGCAGCAGGAATACAATCATTATGCAAACAACCCATTAGGAACAAATGACTAAAATTAAGCAAGAGATGTCGTCTCCTACCGTCGCTAGCTTGATTAGGACATTGTTGGGGCGCCTCATTAGCTTCCCGCCGAACATGACCAAAAGAAAAAGTCTGCAAAATTTCCACGTATATCCTTGATCTCCTGAAGGATATTTGAAATTTCTGAACGGTTTGCCATTTTAATTGATTAAGAAAGAATGTATAGAAGTTAAGGCCTAGAACCGGGATTACAACAATGACTCACATTACTAAGGTGATTGTTGTAATCCTGGCTCTAGAGCCTAGCGCCGAAAAGGATTGAAGGATGTCCAAAAGATCATCATTTTCACAACGTGTTGGGGATATAACTACTGGGTATAACCCGCCCAGGAGAGGCCGGGTCATACCACTAGCGACTTATAAACAAAGATGGCGGGTCATGGCAAGCCTATTGACCGTCCATGACCCAGAGGCGACTTGAGGCCTAATAGGACGAACCGCCATATGTATAACTTGTATTGTAAGGCAAGCTTAGCTAGTCACCGAGCCGGACACGTTGTGCATGAGCCGGCCGAGACTCTGTAAGCCGCCGGGCATCAACCCTGTGTATATAAAGGGGAGACCCGGCGGCGGGTTAACTCAAGAAACACCAAGTCGAGAACTAGGTCAAGCGTATTCGCTCCCTGGTAATCGAAACACAAGCAATACAACCCCAAACTGGAGTAAGCCTTTACCTCCACCGCGAGGGGCCGAACCAGTATAAACTCTCTGTTTCCTTTGTCCCGATTAACCCCTTCAAGCTAACCTACACTAGTGCAGAACCGGGATATAGCACCGGTTCGTAAGGCCCTTTAGTGTCGGTTCTGTAACCGACACTAAAGGGTGGGGACTAAATGTCCCCCCCCCCCTTTAGTATCGATCCAGCACGAACCACCACTAAAGGGCCACCACGTGGCACGAACCAGCGCCGGGGGTGGGGAGACCTTTAGTACCGGTTGGTAACACACCAACCGGTTCTAAAAGGTTTGGGGGGTTTTGGGTTCATGATTTATTTTTCCTTTAATTTTGTGTTTTCCATTTAATTCTTTTTCATTTGTTGGTATTTTACGATACTACATATTGTACTGTACACGTTATGCATATATATAAATAGAATTTCTCGTAGAACCGATCATATAAATATATATATCATCAAATGTCTCGCACCACCATTCACACATACACATGTATATATACACAATTGGTATATACAATTTCTCCTACATGGAGGCATTACTGTGGTAGCGGGTAATAGTATTCTCCTTTGGGATCTATGACTTGGTCGAGCAAAAATCCTGTTATTTTCTCTTGAATTGCTCGTATGCGATCCGTTGGTAGGAGCTTATCCCGCGCCTCATTGAACTTTTAAAAAGGAGATCAATATGCATGTATCAGTCGTTGTGTGATTAGATATCGATAATGATGTAAAAATTATGAATAGTGTTCTGGCAAATGTGCCCGTAGTTGTCTAGCATCTTTCGTCCTTTCGAACGCCATTGCTACCTCTTGAGCAATGCGTTGTTTTTCCCTTGAAGAGGAAAGGGTGATGCAGCAAAGTAGCGTAAGTATTTCCCTCAGTTTTGATAACCAAGGTATTAATCCAGTAGGAGGTCAAGCATGAGTCCCTCGCACCTACACAAACAAATAAATCCTCACAACCAACGCGATAAGGGGTTGTCAATCCCTACACGGTCACTTACGAGAGTGAGATCTGATATATATGATAAGATAATATTTTTGGTAGTTTTATGATAAAGATGCAAAGTAAAATAAAAGGCAACAAAGATAACTAAGTGTTGGAAGATTAATATGATGGAAAATAGACCCGGAGCCCATAAGTTTCACTAGTGGCTTCTCTCAAGAGCATAAGCATTTACGGTGGGTGAACAAATTACTGTTGAGCAATTGATAGAATTGAGCATAGTTATGAGAATATCTAGGTATGGTCATGTATATAGGCATCACGTCTGAGACAAGTAGACCGACTCCTGCCTGCATCTACTACTATTACTCCACACATCGACCGCTATCCAGCATGCATCTAGAGTATTAAGTTCATAAGAACAGAGTAACGCTTTAAGCAAGATGACATGATGTAGAGGGATAAACTCATGCAATATGATGTAAACCCCATCTTGTTTATCCTCGATGGCAACAATATAATACGTGCCTTGTGATACGTCTCCAACGTATCTATAATTTTTTGATTGCTCCATGCTACTTTATCTATTGTTTTGGACTATAATGGGCTTTATTTTCCACTTTTATATTATTTTTGGGACTAACCTATTACCCGGAGGCCCAGCCCAGAATTGCTGTTTTTAGCCTATTTCAGTGTTCCGAAGAAACAGAATATCAAACGGAGTCCAAACGGAATGAAACCTTCGGGAACGTGATCTTCTCACCGAACGTGATCCAGGAGACTTGGACCCTACTCCAAGAAGTGCCAGAGGCGGTCACGAGGGTGGGGGGCGCGCCCCCTGCCTCGTGGGCCCCCTGACGCTCCACCGACGTACTCTTTCCTCATATATATACCTCATTTCAACGGATCGATACGGAGCCAAAACCTAATTCCACCGCCCGCAACTTCCTCAGCATCCACGAGATCCCATCTTGGGGCCTGTTAGGAGCTCACGGAGAGGGCATCCACCACGGAGGGCTTCTACATCAACACCATAGCCCCTCCGATGAAGTGTGAGTAGTTTACTTCAGACCTTCGGGTCCATAGCTAGTAGCTAGATGGCTTCTTCTCTCTTTTTGGATCTCAATACAATGTTCCCCCCCTCTCTCGTGGAGATCTATTCGATGTAATCTTCTTTTTGCGGTGTGTTTGTTGAGACCGATGAATTGTGGGTTTATGATCCAACTTATCTATGGAAAATATTTGATTCTTCTCTGAATTCTTTTATGTATGATTGAGTTATCTTTGCAAGTCTCTTGAATTATCCGTTTGGTTTGGCCAACTAGATTGGTAGTTCTTGCAATGGGAGAAGTGCTTAGCTTTGGGTTCAATCTTGCGGTGTCCTTACCAGGATGTAAAGGGTTGCAAGGCACGTATTGTATTGTTGCCATCGAGGATAACAAGATGGGGTATTTATCATATTGCATGAATTTATTCCTCTACATCATGTCATCTTGCTTAAAGCGTTACTCTGTTTTAACTTAATACTCTAGATGCATCTTTGGATAGCGGTCGATGAGTGGAGTAATAGTAGTAGATGCAGAATCGTTTCGGTCTACTTGTCTCGGACGTGATGCCTATATACATGGTCATCGCCTAGATATACTCATAACTATGCTCAATTCTGTCAATTGCTCAACAGTAATTTGTTCACCCACCATAGAATATCTATGCTCTTGAGAGAAGCCGCTAGTGAAACCTATGGCCCCCGGGTCTATTCTCATCATATCAATCTCCATCACTTTATTTACTTGCTTTGCTTTTACTTTTCACTTTGCATCTTTATACCAAAAATACCAAAAATATTATCTCTATCAGATCTCACTCTCGTAAGTGACCGTGAAGAGATTGACAACCCCTAATCACGTTGGTTGCGAGTAGCTATCGTTTTGTGCAGGTACGAGGGACTTGCGCGTGACCTCCTACTGGATTGATACCTTGGTTCTAAAAAACTGAGGGAAATACTTACGCTACTGTGCTGCATCATCCTCTCCTCTTCGGGGAAAACCAACGCAAGCTCAAGACGTAACAAGAAGGATTTCTGGCGCCATTGCCGGGGAGGCTTACGCAAAAGTCAACATACCAAGTACCCATCACAATGCCTATCTCTCGCATTACATTATTTGCCATTTGCCTCTCGTTTTCCGCTGACCGGGTTTAGTGCCTCTGAATCCGGCATTGACTGCCGTATCCTCAGCATTATCGCCGTTGATGTGGCGCTTGTGCTTGTTGCGACGCGACCTGCCATTGCTGTCCTTGGTATCCGAATTACCAGGGTTCTTGGTCATGTTGTTACTACGAGCTAGCCAGTTGTCTTCTCCCGCGCAAAAGCGGGTCATGAGTGTTGTGAGGGCTGCCATGGATTTCGGCTTTTCCTATCCTAGGTGCCGTGCAAGCCACTCGTCGCGAATGTTGTGTTTGAAGGCTGCAAGGGCCTCTGCGTCCGGACAGTCGACGATTTGATTTTTCTTGGTTAGGAACCGCGTCCAGAATTGTCTGGCCGATTCCTCTGGCTGCTGAATTATGTGGCTTAGGTCATCGGCGTCTGGTGGTCGCACATATGTGCCACTGAAATTGTCGAGGAATGCGGCTTCGTGTCTTCCCAACAACCAATTGACACTGCTGGCAAGCTGTTAAGCCAATGCCGGGTTGGTCCTTTAAGCTTGAGTGGGAGGTATTTGATGGCGTGTAGATCATCAACGCGGGCCATGTGGATGTGAAGGAGATAGTCCTTGATCCAAACCGCAGGATCTGTTGTGCCATCGTATGATTCAATGTTTACGGGTTTGAAACCCTCAGGGATTTGATGATCCATCACTTAATCATGAAGCATAGTGGGTGTGTGGCGCCTCAGATTGGGCTATATCACGGCGCAGCTCAAATGAGCTTTGTCTCGTGTTGTTCGGCCCGGAGTTGCCATATCCGGCGTGACGGTTATAAATCACGTGTCGTGGCGCATACCGCGATCCGTAGATCGATCTTGTTTGCCTTGCCTTGTCCTCCAATATATCTCGCAGTCTGGCGCATTTCCCAGCGCCTTGGTATTCTTTGAGCGGCGCCAGTGCGGCTTGAGTTGAGGGCGAGAGGCCTCTGTCATGACCACGAGGTGGCGGTCACCGTACCATGCACTTTGGTGATGTAGGTTTGGGTGCTTCCTCCTCTAATCAGGGTAGCAGCCTGCGTTTTGGGTAGCTCTTGGAGGGGCGCTCGAGTTCATACTCTTTGGCCGCAAGGACTTCAGTCCATCTGTCAACTAGCAAGTCTTGGTCAGCTCTAAGATGTTGCTGCTTTTTCTTGAGGCTGCTTGCCGTGGCCATAAGCCTGCGTTTGAAACGCTCTTGTTCGACGGGATCCTCGAGCCACGGCATTTAAATTGCGTCGTCGAGGCTTGCCTCATCTTCGGAGGGAGGCATGTAATTATCGTCCTCTACCTCTCTTTCTGCCGCTCTCTCATGAGGGCTGGCTTCTCCATCCTCCTGTGCTGAATCCCGCTGGAGGGGGTTGTCTTCGGCACTATCCGGGGTGTTATTGTCTCCCGTGCCAGAATCGCCGTTTTTGCTATGGCGGGATTTAGAGCGGCGCCGCTGACGCCGGCGCTTAGGCTGTTTCTTGCAGGGGTCATCCTCCGCTGTTCCATCGCCATTCCCATCTTTTGGGATGTCCACCATGTATATGTCGTATGATGAGGTGGCCTTCCAGGCCCCTGTGGGCGCTGGTTCTTGATCGTCTCCTGCATCGTTGTCCATACCGTCGATGTCTTCGGAGTCGAAGTCGAGCATGTCGGTTAAATCATCGACAGTGGCTACAAAGTGGGTGGTGGGTGGGCTTTGAATTTCTTCGTCGTCTGCATCCCAACCTTCCTGACCATAATCCGGCCAGGGCTCTCCTGATAAAGAGAGAGACTTTAGTGAATTTAGGATGTCGCCAAAGGGCGAGTGCTAAAAGATGTCCGCGGCAGTAAATTCCATGATCGGCACCCAATCGGATTCGATTGGCGGGGGAGGCTGACGCAAAAGTCAACATACCAAGTACCCATCACAATCCCTATCTCTCGCATTACATTATTTTCCATTTGCCTCTCGTTTTCCTCTCCCCCACTTCACCCTTGCCGTTTTATTCGCCCTCTCTTTCCCAATCTCCTTCTCTTTTTCCCTTGCCTTTTGTTTGCTCGTGTGTTAGTTTGCTTGCTTGTCGCTATGTCTGAAATTGGGGAAATTATCGCCGATATGGTTGATAATAATATGAAAAATTCTGAAGCTCCTGCTGAAGAATCCCCTACCTATCATACAAAAAGATTTTGAATCGGTAGTGGTAATATTATTGGAAAAGGAGTTACTCCGGATCCAACCGAGGAAGTAGTCGTACGTCTTCCCGATCCAACCGATCCAAGCACCGTTACTCCGGCACCTCCGAGTTCTTGGCACACGTTCAGCTCGATGACGATCCCCGGGCTCCGATCCAGCAAAGCGTCGGGGAGGAGTTTCGTCAGCACGACGGCGTGGTGACGATCTTGATGTTCTACCGTCGCAGGGCTTCGCCTAAGCACCGCTACAATATGACCAAGGTGGAATATGATGGAGGGGGGCACCGCACACGGCTAAGGAACGATCACGAAGATCAACTTGTGTGTCTATGGGTGCCCCCTGCCCCCGTATATAAAGGAGTGGAGGAGGGGAGGGCCGGCCCTCTCTA